>VXBZ01004235.1:618362-677169 GCA_013399135.1 Heliornis fulica | reverse complement strand
GGGGGCATTTCTAGACACAGCTATATCGCATCACTCTATTCTAAAAAAAAAAAAAACCACAAACCCAAAAAGAATAAATCCAGAAGTAATTCCTAGTACCATATCTAGACTCACAGCATTACTGAAACGAGGAAACGCAATAATGCCTGCTCTCCAAACTCCTGCTTGCATCCAATCTTATCCTGGCTGGCCAAGAATCTGACATAAGGAGAACTCAGCAAAGGGCACTTCCCAACCAAATGATTCCTCTAGTACTCGTAACAGCTGAATACAGGCAGCAAAGAATATCTGTGCTTTCCATTCAAAACCACACTTCAGCAAGAGAAGAGCAGAAATAATTGTTTCCTCTCTTGGCTGATCTGCAACACAAGAAGAGCAGGAGATCAACAGAGAAATATAGAGGTCCATGGGATGAGGGAAGACATGCAAGAGGAACTGTTGGATTCGCTAAGGCTTTTGATAGTTCTTTTTGGTTTGAGGTTTTATTGGGGGTTGGGGGGTGTTGGTGTTTTGGGTGTGTGGGTTGTTTAGTTTTGCTATTTTTGAATGAAGAAAAAGCATTGCCTTCCAAAACTGCAAACTAGAAACAGTCCTGCATAGCAGTGCCGATGACGCATGCGGAACAGTTTGAAGAAGTGGACTATTATGAAGGTATAATCAGGTTACACTGAACCATTGAATATATTTTTTCAGTGGTCATTCATGATTACCTGTTGCAACTTCAATTTTTCCACTTTATCTCACTCTGCATCCAGAATGAACTCTCTCCTGACAGACTTCAAATCAATCTCAATGCGTGGGAGTCTCTTGTATTTAGCAAGGCATTTAAGGTACAGTTAGTAATACAGTATTTTTGTTTAACAAAGAGTCTTGCATTGCCTTGAAACCACAGAAAAACAAATTGATATGTTTTGTTAGAAATAAGACTTACCTTCTTTGTCATGGTTTTGTGATAATTTCCATCTCTGTTTTCATTAAAACACTATTAAATTTGTTGGGTTTTAAACAGTTTTTGAGAAATGATTAGTGACAAAAAACACTCAGATAATGGTTCAGCTATTTCTGTTCACACTGACACGTCACTCTCTGCTGGGTTCAGAAAGGTTGGAAGCAGTGTTACACAAGATCCACCACCCCCTAGTCTTTTTGTTAATCATCCCTAATCAGCTGTTGCTTCACAAATCAAATTTTTTAGTTTTTAGGTCTGCAGTGTGATGCTAATGTGTGGCAGCAGAACGTTGATTATAGACCACTGGGTAGCACTAGCTGCCCCATTAGTGGCACCCAGCTGTCCAGATTCATGCATGAGCAAGAAGGATTTAATAAGTCAAGAGGAAAAGCAGCGAAATGCTTGTGATGCAAATAAGGACAATACAGGAATAATTAGAGTGAAGCACACCATCGTTCCAATGCAGAATTAGTTCTGAGGTAAATGACTGTAACTTCATTAATCACTAGGTCTTTTGGAAACTTTAAAACTAAACTGCTTTGACACAACAGGGGAATGTAGGATATTAAAGGATTCCAATACACAGTTACTAAAGCAAAACTAAATTATTTCCAAGTTCTGTGAACCATTCCTACCCAGTCCATGAGAATACAATTCTGATGACCATGTGGCTGTTCAGATATTACAAAACAATATCAGGATTTAAGAATGAACAATTAGATGTCAGGAAGAAATTCTTCACCAAAAGAGCTGTTGGGATGTGGCACAGGCAGCCCAGTGAGGGGGTTGAGTCCCCACCCCTGGGTGTATTTAACAGATGGGTAGATGAGGTGCTCAGGGATGTGGTTTAGGAGAGGACAGAGGCGGTTGGACTCAATGATCTAAATGGCCTTTTCCAACCTTGTGATACTGTGGTTATTTACACCATCATGAATGATATTTCTTCTGATTCTTAATGGGAAGAAATGAGCACAGCCATCATTTGTGAGTGTGTTAAGCTTATGGTGCATTTCCAGACCGAAGCACTGACCACACGCTGTGGTCCTCATCCTTCTCTGAAAAGCAGCAACTCACCGGGTCCAGAGTGCTGTGTAAAGTGTCACACACATCCTCCACAGAAACATCACCTTGAGTATATTGATGACAAAGATCTCAGACAGAGGAAGCCTGTAGCTCTTGAATTAAGGTGCCTCCAAGACAGGACAACTACATTTGTTTCTATTCAATAAACTAGGACTTCTACACCTGATGATTTAAACTTTGGTATTTCCAGAAAATACTTTCAAACACTGTTTCTGGCAGTGATGAATAAAAGCAGAGTGCAAGAAACTGGGCATTTCAAGGCTACAGTGCTATAAGTATCTGGGAACAGCTTGAGCACAACTTGAAGGCTCAACTGTTTAAAAATAATTTAATTAACACAGAATACTCGTACTGTTTTGGGATCTCTGTTTTCAGCTGTAGGAGCATCAGACTACCACTGGTTTCAAATTTAAATTCTGACAACGTGGCTAGGTTGTTATTTTTCATGTCATTGTTTAAAGTTAGAATCTGGATGCTTGCATAGGGAGAGCTGCTGTATTTTTCAAACGTAAAGCGCTTCTGAAAGAACAAAATCCAGGGGCAGAATGCTGTTACTGTATCCTGGTTGTTGATTATCAGCTACTGTTTGTTTATTTACTATTTTGTTCCTCTTTTGCTCAGTGATGAAGCCTTGTCAAGAAGTCAGTCTTTAGTTTTTTTCTTCCTTCCCCTGAAAAACTTTCCTGTGCCTTTTTTTTTTGCCTTCTAATCACAGCCTCCAAGACCAAAATTCCCCACCACAATTTTCCTTCCAAATCAGAAGTACATCCCCAAAACATCACGGTAGTTCTTTACTTCTATATCCAATTGCTCTAAGTTCTAATCAGCTCCACATGAAAGTGCTGAAGGTTGAGATTAGCCCATCATTATGTTTTAAAATGAACTCGGTAACATCATCGCTACTTTATACATCCTGACCTAAATTTCCTTAGGTACAGAACTTGGCTGAGTGTTATCCAGCACAATAAACAGTCCATGGTTCCACAAATACTGGGGTCCAGCTTCTCAGATGATGCAAATGGACTTAAACAGAGCTAATCAGACTGACACTAGCTGAGGAAACAGTTCTGTATATCTAATTATACACGCAGAAAAAAGTCACTAAGAGCTCTATCTCAGTTCAGCCTATTTGACGTAATTAACTGTACAATAAAAAGTTCCATGATCAAATAGCTCTGTTCCTTTGAAGTACTCACTTTCCATTTCCTTCAATAAGCACATCTAAGAAGAAATTCCTTTATACATCCATGAACATTTGAAACTATCAGCACTAGAAGCTGTCGTTTTCTATTTGGTGCCTAATCCCAGCTACTCTGGAGAGAAAAGCAAAACCTCCAGCTGGGCACCACGACTGCAGACCCAAACTCTTTAAATACATAATGTCACCGGTACAACTAGAGTCACGTCAGTCGCGACGGGGACCAGAGCCACGTTCTCCGGTTCATCCCACATGCGCCAGACTGGTCCTAAGGCTGAAAAGCTCTCAGACATGAACAAAATGCTCTGGGTTTGAATTGGTGACCTGGAGGTGAAAGGCATGCTAAGTAACCTCTCTGCCTCCACTCTGGCTCTCTTCTTTAGTCTTCATTCTAAAAACAAAGATACATTCCTTTTAGGCTCTGTTAAGTTTGGGAGGGCGGGGGGCAAGGGGGCGGGGAAGTAATTATCATGCCTCAGTTACATAGATGGTTTGTTTCTTTAACTCCTTGTCAATTCATTACTTCAATTTTTGACAAAGCAGCCTGGATTAAATCCATAAGTAAATGGATTTTTGTAGTTCAGTCACTCAGATTTTAAAACACTTCGAAGGCTCAATGCATTGCCCTACTCCTACAAGACCTTATGTACTATTCCCACAGACTTATTAAGTCTGTTACACCATTATTGTCTAAATCCAAATTCTCTACATATTTTAGTAAATTGCCTCTGAGAATCACAGTATACAAAGCCAGAGAACTGTTCAGTTGAAATAACTTCTCTTTGGCTATCTCTGCTTTATTTCTCCCTAGAAGCCTTTAAGCCATTCACAGCAGTCCCTGACAGAATGTGCTGGAATAAAATAATACGTCAATTAACTACAGTCAACCAGCTGCTAATACTATTTCTCAAAAATATCTTCATTATTCATGGAAAGCACTGTGGTGTGGCAACAGGCTAGAAGACTAACTGAAAAAGAAATGATGACCTAGTTCTATGAATAATTATATTGCATTTCCTAACATTTTCCCACCACATTAATTAGTACGGCTGTGGCTATAAGTTCACAGATCCAATCTGACCTCTTTTAGGAACACCCCGCAGAGGCCACCCAGCCAGCAAAACCCTCTACTCGTTATATATTTTTAATTTAATGAAGCTCTGTAAATTACACACCATCTATGGCTTTACTTTCATAGACGTTTTCATTAACCACTCAATGTTCCTTCAAAACCCCTTTCTGGAGCATATAGAACAAAATAACCCGGGGTGGCGGGGGGAGGTAACAACTCTAAATGCCTGTATATGGAATTACTCACATGGGTGCTAATTAATTTAGTCTAAAACTGGGATGTAAGAGCTCTGGAGACTTATGAAATATAGAGCCCTTTTTGCTTGTAGATCATTAAGTTGTACACAGCCCAGGTGACACGTGTCTGAAAGCAGATAGCAGCTGGGGCTGCTTGGTGGCCTGTGTGAAACGCACCAATTGTCTCAACCCAGTTCCAAAGCGACACGCGTCACCGTCACACAAAATGCTCCAGGAGCTGGCACAAATTGACACCCTTGTTGGCAGCCTCAGCGGTGGTGCAAAAGGCTGAAGGGGCTCTGTGACTGCTCTGTTCTTTTGCTCACAGATGTTGTCATTTCTGATAATGCTGACATCTCAACACATCCCCAGCCCAATACATCCAACACATCCTGCTGGGCAGTGTGTCACTACCTTGGGCAGCAAAACCAGCAAATTACCAAAGCACCTTAGATAGCGCAGATAGACTGTTTCTAGAGGTACACCCTAATTACCTTCAAATCTCATTATTTCCCTAAACAAATGCAAGTTTGTGCAGTAATGTAGGGCATAATAAACAGCAATACATCATTAAAACCTAGGACTGCTGCGTTGTAGTTCAGAGATAGTAAATGGCTTGATAGCATTTCATGTTCAATTTCGGTTTAAATAACAGCTGTCTGTGCTTCTCGGTGGCCCTGCAGGAAGAAAAATCAAAGCAAATGGAGAAAAAAGTACTACACCCCTCCTCCTTTCCAAAAGGAATTCTTAACTATTCAGTCAATTCAAATCTAAAAATATCTGGGAAAAAAAAAATACTTGGAAAGAAAAAAGAATGCCTTCCTAATTGCGTATTAATTGCTATACCCAATTGTAACTTTCTTTTGCACTAGCAAGTATCATTTGTGCCATTATCAGGCTCTCGAGAATCCTGCCAACAGAGAATGTGCATGTCAAATAACCGATTCAACCTGCCACTTCCCACAGGGTCAATAAGGAGCAGCTGGACTTGAAATCCCTACCTAAAAACAACAGCTGCAGCACACGAGATAGACCCAGAGCAGAGAGGTACAGTCTTTGTTTCCACTCTCCCCGATCCAAAGCACTTAGTTAAATGCCAAGGCAACAGAGCAGACTAGAAAGAGGTAAGTTCACCACTCAAGCAGGGGGCAGAACAGGGATAACTGAAAGGAGAAAATTGCAAAGAAATAAGAGACAGACATACTGAACCTGCCAGATCCCTGTACCAGGAGTTCATTTTTACTCTATGCAACTGCACTGGATATGTAGGGCATCCAAAATCAGCTTTTTCCAGGAGCAGGCTTCAGACAGCTCTGTAGCTAACGATGCACTTTCAAGGTCTGTTGCAGCTTTCCCTTTCAGCTGGGCTATCTGGGAACTAAGAAACCGCATCAAATAAGCTTCTCAGCACTTCACTCCTGAAGTTCCTGCAACACTCCAGGTACAAGACAGTGTCAGCCTACCTTGCTCCTGCTTCCTCCTGGTCCTGACCAAAGGGAGAAAGCCATACACACTCTTCATGGCTATCCACGGCTTGACACCTGCCCTCTTTGTTACACCGTAGCTCATCAGGAAACAGCAGGATCCCTTTTTCCCTACACACAAAACCCAGAAGGTGGCCATAAATTGCCAATAAAGACAGGTTACTGACCATTTGTGTGGAAATCTCAGGTCACTGAGCAATCTGGCACCGAAGCAATTTTTATACTCGTTATTATCTGCCTGTAAAGAAATCTTTATTTTCTTAATAGTCTCTGAAAAAAGTTACAGCTAGTTATTTCCCTCTCAGCTTCTGCTATTTGGAGGCATCATCAAACTAGATTTATTTTTGTAAAACCATGGCTATAAATTGCATATGATGGGATTGCCCCTCAAATACATCTCTGTCTCAAACTGAGTCTTGCATAATCTGAAACACCACGCTCACACCACCACAAGTGCTAATAAATATACAACTATGCTTTCTGTAAATACTCATGCTTTCAACATGGGAGTGAATTCAGCCTTTTTGATCTCCCCCCCATAACAAACATTAACACTGCCATCATTAAAGATATTAATGGCTGCCCTTCCTCATTAGCAACTCTGATGGAAATAATTCTTTCACCACAAAAATGCTCTCTCTGCTAAAATTTAGGAGAACTTGAGGACTAGTGTTAGTCTAGAGAAGCTTACCCTCTGGATTTGCACTCAGAGCTTTGAATTAGAAGTATCTTTGATCATCTACGATACTGCAGGTTCTTAAATAGACTGCTCTACCTTGCTAACAGGAGCTTCAGTCCCAACAGCCTGCCAGGCACATTCTAGAATGAATGAAGACCCAGACCCCATCCTCAGGAGCCCACATGCATAAGCAATCTGTAGTTACACTGAGATTTTGTTCTCATATGATACGAAAAAAAAAACAAACCATAAAAAATACACTGGAAAAAAGATGCCTAAGGTATCCTGCAAATATACATGTTAACTAGATATTGCCCTATGCTATATGAAGTTGTGTCAATGTTCATGTAATCCAAGAAAAATCAAGGGCAGTTTTGTCTCAACTGTCTAAAGGGAAATATATTTGCTTTGTAAATATTAATGAACTTAATATGGTGTCTGTAGGGGAAAGTTTTACCAGGAAACACAGAGCAATGAGGAAATGGAATCAAGGTGAAGGTAGAACCAAAGCATGTTATTTCTATCATGCCTTTTAAAACATTGCCCCATCATGAGGTTATCATCATACAGATCATATATCATTAATGTGCAGTCCCAAAGGAAAATGTTTGTTGTCCAAAGGGAAAAGGTTGTTATCTGATGGGTATCAAGATTAAATTCAGGGGACTTAAAGTGCTACATGGATTCTTTCATTCTAGGGCAAGGTTGAGCTTTCACTTCAAAACAGTAAGCGGCAATGAAAGTTCAAAGACCCCTTGCACACATGGACAAGCCACTTCACAAAAACTATTACAGAGCAAGGTGAAAGTAAAAAGAGTTCAAAAATTTATCAAATATACTGTATTTTAGCAATAAAACACCATTATACATTAACACCTCAAATAACAGGTAAGACTATGAATATGCAAATAGAAGACTAAGGCTTTTTAACCATTTGGTTTAATAAAACCCAAAGGAACTTGAAAACGAAGGCGAAATCTCCAGCACCATAGGTTGAAAGTCACATATAAAATCCTTTCATCCAACCTGAATACATGTACATGGACTGAGGCTTAAATACAGAGTGCCTTGTGTGTGCAAAAGGTGGATGAAAGATTATAGAACACGAACACCCATCCTCACACCTCATCAAATCCTGGACATTTAGAGGTGGGTTCATGAAAGACCCTACTTTCCTGCAAGGGAGAGAAAAAGACACCTATCCCCCTGGATTTATTGTGCGTTGATCACGTGGATGAACATGTGGCAGCTGGTTCTTCGTGTTTTATTTCAAACTGCAGTACTGAAGAGTACAGCAGTGCATTAGCATGTGGTATTTTTAGTCATGACAATATACTGGCTCCAAAAAGTTCAGTACTTCTGGTTCAGGAAAGCATCTCAAATTCAGTTCCAGTTACACTAATTACAGAATGTCAGGAGTTGGAAGGGACTTCGAAAGACCATTTAGTCCAACCCCCCTGCCCAAGCAGGATCGCTAATATGAAGTCTTGAATCAGGATGAGGACAGAGAAGCAGAGACAGACAACTCCAACCTGGCTGTTTCCAAAGCATAACTGCAAGTCAAATCTATGCTCTGTGCCATGGTGACTTTCATTTTAACTGTAAAATTATACTGCTTTTAAATCTGCTACTTAATTCTGCTTTAACCCTCAGCCAGTACTTATCTTAACTACCAATTGTTTTCCAGTTAATTTTACTGGTCCCAAAGTATGCTCATCCTTTCTTTTTTTTTTTAATTTTTTATGTAAAAGAGAAAATAAAACTTCAATAAATTAACCCAATCTACATTTAGTAGCTGTAAACAGCCTCCGCTAGTAAAGATTAACCTTCACTCTACAATCTCATGAGAAGCCAGGTTAGAAGCAAGGTGAGAACCTGAGCAAGTCTTTTTGCAGCCTTTGGTCAAAAACCTCTTCTCAGAAAGCACCGTGTAGTAAAGAATTTCAGAGCTCACCTGATTTATTCTTCAACATTTTCATTAATCCCAGATAAATGAATCACATAATCCGTCCCAAAGCCAAAGTAGGAAGGCGATGCACACATTTAAACTATACTCGCATTTGAATTTAAGCAAGTTGTTCCATATTAATTAACAGTTATTTTATCTTGGAAGCCCATCAGTCATTCCCATCTTTCCACAGGTTCCTATTGCCAATGCTCCCCACATCCACAGAGCTCTTCTCATCTGTTCTGTCATTTCATATATAATAGACAGACCCATTTTTCACCTTCCCAGGAATACGGCATGATACAGAACCTATGAAGTATGTGGCCAATATCATCTAACCTATTAAATGTCAGAATCATATATCTCAAACAATATGTCAAGATGCTGTAGTCTAGCAGCAATAAACTCATTTTTGTTCCTCACAGGGAATGCACTCCAGCTAGAGGAATCCACGTGGGTTTCATTCTGTATAGATTCCATTGTGACCTACTGTTGCTGGCTAATGCGTGCCGAGATGGTGGTAGGAGTTGGCCAGGCAAAATCTTGGATGGGAAGACAGAATAAAACTTCACAACATATTCCCTTTAGAGTTTCGTAGCTTGTAGGGTGAGATCTGATGCTCGCTCCAGTATGACAATCACCTAATGTATTTTTTGTATTTTAATATTATTTTGCCCTCACACACCACGCTGGACACTCTGCTTTGGGGGAAATTGCAGGCAACAGAACTGAATTTAAATCAAACCGGAGCGGCAGCTTTCCAGAAGCTAGACAACTACGTGAGTTTATTGGAAACAGAGCACCGAGGAGCAGACATCGTACGCTCCGCGGGATGCCAGGGAAGTGCCAGCAGAACAAAGCATGTGCTCTTGGCTCGCGTGGAAGGGCCGCTGCCCATGCCAGCAGAGCGGCTTCACTTAGCACCGCATTGTGCGTGGTGGCTGGGCAGGCAGCAGAGCCGTCAGCTGGTGGCCGTCCGCTCCCGCTTCCAGCACATGCTGGGCTGCACAGCTAAAGCACCTCCAGGGCACTCGGAGAGGACGAGGTCACACGGGCAGAGGTTTCTCTTCTGCAAAGAACCCCTGAGCACGTCACCTGAGAGTAAGTTCAGAGAATGCAAAACCCTGCAGCTGAAGGAAACCCCCAACTCAAAGACATCCTCTGCAGGAGGCTGGGCACTGGGCTCCCTGCTCTGAGGCCGGCACGAGGGGGCCCTATCCTGGTTTGTGCCAGCACCCTGATGAGACCTGGGTGGCTGATGCATCAGGGACAGATTCGAGCTGGCCACCTGGTTTATTTGGTGCTGGTGACTGCCTGGCCATACTAATCCCTGGCAGACAGCTCCACTCTGTCTCCACTCAGTCTCCCAAAACTCTGCCTTTGTGATGGGAGCCCCCTGCAAACCTCCATAGAGGGAGTGGCAAACCTTCTCCTGCCTCTCCTTCCTCTTAGCCCCTTCTCAGCTCGATTCCTGCTCAGATCCAGCTGTAAATCCACAAATAAAGTTCAGTCAGACACGAAGGTATAGCACAATATAAATCACAACAGATTTAATAACATGAAAAGCTCAGAAGCAAAGATTGCAACAGCAATTTCTCTGTTACTCATGGAAGTATTTTATCCATGCATCTCACTAGAGCTACACAGGATTGTTATTCCTCATTTATTTGTCTATTTATTCCAACATACCCATGGGCTGAGGTGCACAAGCCAATTTAAAGAAATGAGTGTCCAGAAGGGTAACAACAATAACGGAATCTCTCCAAAACGAAGGCTGGACCTCTCCTACATTGAGCTGATTTGAGAAGCCAGTTGAAAATGTTGGGATTTCTGGCAGTAAGCCAGCACTGAAACAAAGGGGTGTTATTAGGGTCTTTTTTGTCATGCAAGAAGTAACAGGAAAGAAAAAAACAAAAGTTAACATTATTTCTATTTATTTTTAAAGTCTTCTCACACAGCTAGCTACAGTACCCAGGGCTCTCCAAATGTACAGAAATCAGGAGGAAAAAAATTACAAGAACCAAGACAAAAATCTCAACCCTGAGCTAGTGATGACTTTGTTAATTTAGCTACATGCCTGTAGAATTTTTGAGCTCTTCGGGTTCCTGTTATCATAACTGCCATTAAATCGTAAGGATAAAAAGAATAAATGCTTTGACAAAATTCAATTATTAGATAGTTAACTACTGTAAACACAAAAGAACCCATGCAGAGACCTGTCTTGTATTAGTGACATTCATTAGCTGTAATGGAGTTACAGGACTCATTATTTATGCAGTATACTAAGTATGCAGAAATCTTTAGAGATGCATCTACTGAAAATATCTACACTATGCAGAGATGTGGATTTCCTTGATCCTCAACAAATTTGAGGGGGAGGGAATGGGGTGCCAGGAAGCCATATTTCCTACACCCACACTCCCCCCTTTTTTATTTGTATCCCATAGAAACCGGTCACATGGGACATCCATCACATGGGACATTCACAGCAATCACAAGCTCTAGCATTTCTTTCCAAGAGGGATGCCTCTCTGCTTTTCTCTCAATAGCCATATCAAAACCAACAAAAGCTTTTAAAGTTTCATAAATAAAGTATCACGTGTAATGAATACAGGCTTTGTCTGCTTTATCAGCCTTCCACCTGAATAGCAGCCTGAAGAACATATAAGAAAGCATCGCTGCCTTGGCAGCTTACTTATCATTTCAGAAAATGACTTGTCTGTTGGGATGATAGTTAGGTTTGGGCTTTGGGGACGGTACTGAATCTCTTTGAGCCCAGCGAGAGAGCAGCTACGCAGAGCAAGTAAATCATTTTAATTTTGTACAAGTTGAAAAGCATTTTTTCCTCGACTTCAGCTAGATGACAGTGGCATGATGGCTGATTTTCATTTCAATCAGAGCAGCATATGATTACCACCTAATTAGAATGTAGAAATAGAAAGGAGATCATTTTTTAACCTACCCAAGAGAACGGTGCTGGGGGAGGGGAGGAGATTATGTTAATCAAATGATACTGGCATATAAGAACTACCAAAATAGCCGCCTGAATTTTTATCGGCATCCTTACTGTCCTTGAGGATCTGTCAGTGGCTTCAATCAAAACCTGCATTTTCAGAGCTTTATTTCTGAGCAATAAATATACTTTAAAATGAATACATGTCGCTGCAGGCCCAAACTTGTCATAAAAGATATCACCTTAGGCATAAATACATATATTTTTTCAAAATTACGCATAGTTTTGTTGACAAATGTAAAACTGAGAGCATGAAAACTGCCCAAGCAAAGCCAAAAGTAATACTATCTTGGAGTCTCTTCCATTAGTTATTTTTTAAAAAAAGAATAAGTTTTGCTTTAATTCATTAAATATTATCATTTGGCTACTCCACTCCTTTTGGAAATCAATGTAGAAACTTAGCTGTTCTGCCTAGGGGAATATAAGTGAGGTTACATTAGAGGAAACTGCATCAGACAACATTTTCCAAGACACACTGTCTCCATCTGCCTCCTTCTGCAGTGATAAAGACAAGACCTCATCTCAAGATGCCACTTTGTTTAATTGTCTCTGAAGAATGAAGATCCCAAATTAGGTTGCCGAGACCACCGAAGGGAGGGGGGGAAAGGAATTAAAGAAGAAATCTTTCAGGCAAGCAGTCCAGAAGTACTGAAATCGTATTGCCCTGATGTCTTCCTGAGCTCAGGAGGTAAAAGTAACTTTTAGTTAGGTGCCTGACCTGATTTTGAAGAGAGAGACATGAGAAATGTTCCTACCCTGCTGCCTCACACCTGCTAGGTATATGCCTACACAACAGAACGCTGCGCAGCATAGATGCTGCCAGGCTAACGTGGTACCCAAATGGATACCACAGGGTGCCACGCTTACCTGCAGAGCTGCACATGACACCAAGTTGTGATCATGTTAGTTTACACCAAAATAAAAAGTTCCAGTGCTTTTAAAAGCTCACTGAGATGCACCCACACTACTCTGCCTTGTGCAATAGAGAATGGGGGCAGCTCCCATTGCTCTGTCCTCCCAGGCAGGACCATTTATCTCTCTCCAGACTAGGCTCCTAGCACCATTTTGTACCTTGCCTAATATGCAGAAACCCCTCTAGAGGCCAGCAGCTCTCCTGGGGGTCCCATCCTCCCTTGGGCACCTAAGGCCAGTGCTGTGTATTTAGCAACAACAGCTCTTTAGAGCCAAGGTGCTGCAAGCATGCTTAGGTCTGGGTGGCCATCAAACAGCACAGCTGGTTTAAGTCCTACTAGACCTCTCGGTTGTGTTTTACACTTGAGGAAGCTGTTTGCTCACTGCCCTACTCCGGCCCTTCCTGACCAGAAGACACCTGCTTACCACAGCACCAGGGTGATCTCTGTGAGGGCAAAGGTGTGATTCCTGAAGGTCTGCTTTCTAATCACATCATCTTCTCCTAGAGTTCCTATGTACCCTCCCCATCCTTAGAAACTCAATTGCTCATGCAGGCTTTTTTCAGAAGGACAAAAGCTCCTCCGGACACATCCAGGGTCCCCACCATGTTCCCTCAACTCTCACCAGCAGGAGCTGTGGACACACGAGAGCAGGGAGTCAAGGCCAACCCAATCCCTGCAGGCCACCAAGGCACAAGTGCACATGGGGATCAGTGCACAGGGAAGGTAATTCCACCTTAACTATCTCCACAGAGGAAAGTATCAACGTGATCTGGACAAAGCGGAGCTCAAACCATAGCACAGTTGTTGGGTTCTCATGCTGCGGTGTAATGATCCTGCCTCTTCCCCTTTTTCCCCCATCAGAATAAAGTCCCACTAATTTCAACTGCACCAGGATTTTGCTCATCCTATTTTGCTCGAAAATATTGCTTTTTTTTTTTATTTTTTTTCCAGTGGGATGATACAAAACTACTTGCTAAAGCACAGGGACATAAATATCATGTACTTCAGGCAAAATACGAAAAAAATATCTCCTCAGTAGTGATTCTAATGAAAAGGAATCAGAAATGTGTTGATTTATTTTCCATCCATCTGCTTTTAATCTGCATCAGGTATTTCAATGGAGCATATATTGCAATCGCACTTCCCTGGTTGTTGTTCTACTGGGGTGCGTAATAAATGTTGTGAGAGATTGTGCAAGAGAAAGAACAATACTTTGAACTAAATGTGCTGTTAAATTAAAGTCTTTTCTTGAGCAGCGAAAAAGTCCTGAGGCTTTTCATGTCAGCAACAGAAGGTAAGGCAGACACTGAGCATTTTTTATTTTTCACCCTTTTGAGAACCATAGCACAGTGCTGAAGTAAAAGCAAATAACAATTTCTAACGCTGCAAACGTTCAAAGATACCCACCACAAAAAAACCCCAACCTTCAAAAAGAATCCTGTCCCCACCACCCCAAAAGCATGTGGGGTCCAGTATGCAGAGGTGTCAGTTATTTTGTGGTACCAACATGGGAAATCAGGTGACAGTATCTCAAACCCTGCCGGATTATCCCAGAAAGAAGCATTGCAAAGTGTTCAAAGAGCTTAATGTGCATTTTTAAATGAATCCCGCGTATGCTTTCCTAAAGGACGGGACCCGATTCTGTTTTGTGCTCTGGAGAATGATATTAAACCTTCAGAGCACTTTGTGAAACGTGAAAATGCCGTTTGCTGGAGACAGCCTCGGTGGTCTGCAGTCAACTGACCCAGCACCTTCCCCGAGTTAGCTCCGAGGGACCGCTACGCTTACAGTGCCACGCAATCTACCAGCTTCTAAACTGGATTTGCCCTCTAGCTGCCAGTCAGCAGACCTTGGTGTAAAACATGGCCAGAATTAGTCTGTCTAAGAGTAGCATTTCAAGACCAGAGCGGTGCTGTGCGTTGCGCACTACTAAGTCCGGCCCATTACTTACAATACAGCTGTTTTTCCCGAGTGGACTTTGTGTAGTTAATTTTTAGGCTGCTGCATTCGGATGGCTGCTGCCCTGCCTGGCTGGTGTTCCCTGCTCAGCAAATTACAACAGATCGCTCTCTGTGTTGCTTTGTAACAATTAACCTCAGAAAGAAGCTAACTCCATTTGCATGGTAATGAGACATTCATCTGAGTGACATCAGAGTTAAGCATGCTAATAAGTTTTTATGCAAACACCTGAGGGGTCAAGCACAACAATGGGCTTGGGTAAGAAAACCTTTTATTAAATGCAAATCACTTTTCTTGTAAATACTATGACAGAGAGCACTGCAGGACTCTCATACCGATTGGGAGGAACAAGTCACCTGGGTTATATTTTCAGGCCCCCAGGCTGGCTAAGGAGTACAGCCACTGATTTGTTTCTATTTTGAATATCATCGTGGATAAAATCTTCATTATAGCATCAAAGGAGAGAACTACTACAGGAAGGTAGAGAGGAGAAAACAACAACATTGCCTTATCTTTCACAAATTTGTCACAGTTTCCTGGGATGCAGGAAGGCAGATAAGACACTGCTGCTGCACAGGACAACACAAGACCCATCAACGTGTCCAGTTTCCATCTTATTCACCTACTTTTTTTTATGTAGGGACATTTCCTAGCGAGCAGGCTGTATTTTTGGTCTCTGTCTTGCACTAAAACTTCTTGAATTCATTCAACCAATTCATATCCTATGCTTAAAGATTTTGAGATCCTAGGACTGCCAGCACCAGACACTACCAAGGGGAGAACTGGCTCTCAAGCATTTTTGGGACTGAAGGAGCAGAACCTGGACAGGATTTTGCAGAGACAAGGCAGATTGGCCACAAAGGAATGAAACTGAAGAAGTTGCCTTTGATTCCTTTAACTTTGGGAGAGCTGAGTGCAGGAGGACTCTTTCCTTGTTAGCAGGACACACCGACTAGCTTGGACAGGCAGCCAGTGTCAGGGGAGTGCCTCTGGTTAGCAGTGACAGGGGTGAAACACGGGCAGCCCTCCAAAGACCTGGCCTCCTGGCAAACTGTCAAAGGTTTCGCTGCTGGTCTGGAACACGTGGATTTCAATATTCAGTGGGTGCAATAGGAGTTGTGCTACCTTTGTGACAGCAGTTTACAGGAAGGACTCTATCATGTGGCTCTCTGCAGTATGAGGAGACTCTGTTGTTGAGACATGGCCTCTTTTGTTTCCATTGTTGTAGAATGAGCTAATTTTGGGAAAAGTTTGAGTGACGTATTACATTACTACTCAAAGCCCAGATCCTAATCCAAGGGAGTAAGTGTGCACAGTGTAAAATGGATCAGATTGACACCTGGCACAGAGCCGTATCAGTTCATTTAAACCAGATGAACTCTGCTCACCTTGCTATATGCCCTACATGACAGCAACCCAACTGCATGTTTCTCCAAGATCATGTTCACTGCATAAGTCACTCCTACCTTCAAGAAAGATTAGTATTTTTATATTGCTGCTGATCCATTTCTGACATGTATGCCACAGTCTAAAATTCCAATAAACTTAGGTAGAGCTAGAGCTGAAACTGATGACACCCATAGCATAGGAATCCATACAAAACTCCTGTGTTGCTACTCAGATCTCTATGTCAGAGGAAGCTACCAAGAACTCAGTGTTACAATGAACCAGCATCCAAACCCACATGCATTCCTTGGTCCACCTTTCAGAAACAGGTTTGAAAACCCCAACTCAGCATTAAAATCTTGACACAGTATTTCCTTTAAATTCAAAGTTGGTAAAAACAAACAAACAAACAAACAAAATCACAAAAACCTGCTGAATCCATACTGTCACGTATCTCATTCTCTTGGCAAAAAGACCCCCTGAATATATTGCTAGAGAAAAAATACTAATTATCTCCCTGCATCCAGTGCTTCTCCCCTGGATGCTTTGTTAAATATCTTCAGACAAAAGCACTGAACAACTCTAGCTGTCTGAAATCTGCTGGTTGTCATCATGAGGAAACAGGCACATCTTCAGTTTAAGGCTTCATGACTATTTTATTTGTTCTGCCACTTTTGTTGCATTCCTCCAATTCAACACTAGGAACTATCAGCCTGTTAAAGAACTCAAACCAGAGAAAGGCAAAAAGTAGAAAGAAGAGATAGGGAGATCATTGTGCTGAAAGCATTTTTTATGTCTTGTAAAAATAATCACCATCATGTCACTGGAAGACGACCAGTCCCGTTAAGAATTCACAGTTGTATCACATCTTTAGTGAGTGTTCCAGGGAAAACAAATATTTAACTGTAAGCAACATAAAAATTATTGAAAATAGAAAATACCACTCTTTGCAGTAAAGCAACCCCGGAACACCACTGACCTTTGCTGGCTGTTTCTATTGACAACTGTTACATACATTTCCTTTCCAAGAATCTCCTCATTATTACATGAAAACTCTGATGCTCAGAAATAGTTTAGGAAGAGAATAGTCTTTTACTTTGCCAGGAAAGATTACAATGCACAGGAAACGCACAGTATGGTTTCAAACAACGGTATTTCCCTTCAAATCCAGTGTAGCTTTTAAATATAACAATCTTCCTCTAGCTACATTGTCCTGACCTGATTTCATTTGTCTTAGACTAAATGATAAAGGACTTTGAGGCTCAAGCCGATGTTTACTCAAAGTTATGGAGTCAAAGACCATAGTTTTTAACAGAGATTTGGGAAATTTGTATGTTATTCCATACCTCATTGTGATTCTTGCTTAACCATTCCTTGATAGTGTTAAGGGCAATGACAGCAGCAGGCTCATTTGGAAAACCTGAAGACAGAAGAAATGAGAGATAAACAAAAGGTACACATTTTTCTACATACAAAAGAAAACAAAAAAAATGGATTTTGTTCCTTTTCTATCATCTGGTTTTTGACTATTTGGGTATTCCACTTGGCCAGCTCTCTTCTCCACAGACTCGGATAAAGGTTTTAGGGGACATCAATTACTCTTCATCCCAGCTAAATAAATTGAAAATATGACCAGTAATGCTACTGTTTGTTTTTTGTTTTGGTGTGGGTTTTTTTTTTTGTTTGGAGTTTTTTTTGTTTGTTTTGGGTTTGCTTTTTTTTAAACTCTATTTAGGAAAACTGAAAAGAAGTAAAAATATAGAGCACTATACATGTATCATATGAGGCAGGCAGCCATATAACACATATATCACAGTAAGAAATACTAGGCTTACATTTCATGGCATGCAAGACAAATTCAGATGTTTCCTACCCATAAGGGCTTTCTGAAAGCTTCCTTTCTTTAACCCATCTGTCATCAAAACTATACAATGCTATGACCCCAATGCCATAGGCCATATAAGGATAGAAATGTTTGAGTTAGAAATCTCTTAATTTATGACCTAAATCATAATGAACAACTTTAGAAATTAAGGAATTCACGAAGCCTGATGCTGCATGATATACTAGCCATATTAACTCCCCCCAGCACTAAACAATATCAGAAGACTTTCCAGGGATACGGACTTTCTGCTTTGATAGTTTCTATCTATCAAATCCAAAGATGCTTTCATTACTTAGGCAGTCTTAATTTAATTTTCCTTTAAATTCCTAACTTGAGGGCAGCAAATCATTTTTGTGAGGATTTAAAAATAAAACCCCATAAGCTGTATGAATAGCTCTTGGCAGGTTAGATTAATAGAACAGTTTTTGAAGAGGTGGAGCTGCAGGCACCACGCACAAGCAAGCAACAGGGCTAGACACAGTCATGAAACCTGACATACAGCTGTGTACATACAGACTTTTTTACATCATGCATCACCCCTTGCACCATAAAGGCAGACATTGCAAGAATCAGTGGATGCTCCCAGCTTTTCGACCTGACACATTATCCTCTATCTCCTATTTGTCTTTAACCCCTTTTCACAACTTGTGCACTCCTAGATTAGATTGGAAAAATAAAAACTGAGCAAAATCCCTCTGCCTGTACCCACCAGTCACATCTCCAAAACACCACTCCCTGTAACGGGACTCTGCAAAGATTTTTTTCTAATAGCATATGTCCTGTTTCAAAGTGATAGACTGCAACTATCCAGCAAATAAAATAGTCAATGTTTGAATAAAACTGACATTTAGTATGTGCTTCCTTGGCACACATTTCTCAATAAAACATTTCTTAAAATCTTTTGAAATAATCTTTTTTTTTTTCCCCCCAAGTCCAGGACAGAAAATTAGCTAAGATCCTACAAGTGTTACTGTGGATACTTCCGCTGCTGCTGAGAAAATATATTCTTATGACATTTAATAATGCTGCTGATCTCATCAAGGCATATGTCTTATGGCACAAACTAATGAACACTAACGAAACCCAAAGTAGGGACTTCCAACAGCCTCATTTTCATCACATAAAATAACAGACCTCTAAGCAGACCGTCTGCTTAAATTAGTAATATCCTATCTAACAAACCGTGACTTCGTAGCATAGAAATTCTGAACCCTGAACGTGGAAGATCTGCCTGAATGCTATGCAGAAGAGGAAATACGTATTTCAGACAACTGATATACCATTGTTTATGCACTGAATGGTTTATTTTCAGAACAAGTCTCTCCCCAGCAAGATTCGCTTTTCAGGCTTGCTTTTCAGTCCCTTTCAGCAGGGTATTTGCCCAAAACTGTGATAAAGCACTGGCAATTTTATAGAGTCTGCCCATAAATTCTACATTATTTAGAAAACTGCTGCCATACTAACCAATCTTAAAGTGAAGCTTATCTAGAAACTGGCGCTCAATTACTCCTAAGCAACCACAGTGTACAGGACATAGTCCAGCAACTGAAATAGAAAGCCTTGGATTCTGTGTATGATTTCAGAAATTATCTTGAAATCCACAGAAGCCTTTGACAACCAGTTAAAAAAATTAATTAGCATTTTACGCACATTTACGCCTATTTTAATGAAAGGATTACCTTATAGGCTTTATACGGAGGCAGGACGGAATTTACCCTCCTGTTCCAACACAAAAGGCCCTGTGTCTCTGATTCTCAAACAGAAAAACATTTTCTTTTATAGGACCATGTTAAAGGGAGATAAAGTGAGATGGGATCTTTTTAAACACGTTCTTGCATCGTTTTTTATCTCCAAGCTACGTTTGTCTGCCATAACATTTCTGGTCTGCTCCCGTACGTGGACCCAGCCCCCTCCCTTCCCCACTTTCCTTTCAGCGAAAAAGCAATCTCAGTGAGCACGTGGGAATCAAATTACTTGAGAGAAATGAGCTCAAGGAGCCTCACAGTTAACCGACTGCTGGAGCAGCAGCTCAGGCAATTCTGGCTAAAGGCTCAATTTCACAAAAGATAAAACAGGTAAAGTAATAAGAGTGACACTGGCCCATGTTACTGCAGTGAGTGCTCCTCCAGCATACTGAAAAGGACAAGGGCACAAAAGGCAAAGAAGCATTAGCCGTAAGGGAGAGGCAAGCGGTGCCTCCGGAGGACTCCACTGGGTCTATGTGGCTGGGTTAAAAAAGGAGAGTTGGCAGGCTGTACGTCAGGGACGGGTGCAAGGTGCCGTGTGTACCTACCCACACAGGCCTCTAGCTCGGGCTTGCCTTCTGCAGCCTCTGGCAGAAAAGTTGATGTTCTGGTGACGAACCCCACGACTGGGTGAAACGGTGCAGGCTGCCCTCGCTTCCTGACGAGCCGCTTCAGCAAGCGGGAATTTTACTGAAGGCCTCTGCGTTTTGCAGTGCCTGTTAATCACATCTTACCATCTATTACGAGGATCAACTCCCACCTCTTCAAGTGCAACAAACCCTGGAAGTGAGCAGCCTCCAGCTCTGGTGCCCCTCTCAGTTCAGGAGTATTTCTTCAAAGTAGTTTTACTGTTACACCTGATGCCACGAGGGAGTAAGACTGATAATTCAGGAGGAATAAGGGTCTGTAGAAAGTCCTGGTGGGTGTGAAAGCCACATTGAGTGAAGAATGGATCCCATGCGCACACACAGCCATGGCTGAGCTTTGCTCTGCTTGTCCAGCAGGGCCAACTCTGGCAAGCATGTCAGTGGTGACCATCTGCAGGTGCCTGTACTCTGCCCATGTGGGAAAATGCTCTATCACAGCCACATCTCCAGAAACACTTGATACTCCAAAATCTTTGCTTGGATCTAATCTAGGTGATCCTGCTCTGGGCGAGGCGGGGGGCGGGGGGGTCGGACTACATGACCTCCAGAGGTTCCATCCAACCCCTTACACTGTGAAAACCTATGAAACCTCTCAACATCTTTGCCCAGTTGGTTCACACAGTTACGACGACACTCTAGACAGGACAGCCTTTGCGGACACCTTTAGAAAAGCATATGCCAGCTTTAACACTGGTTTGGCTACTAGCAGTATCAGTCTGGCCACAGCCAAACTTAGAAGCTTCCCTTCCTCCTCTTTCACGCTGTTAGCAGATGTATATACTGCTATGTCCACTCCCTAAAACGAATGACTATACCTTCCTACTTGCAACTACAAAAAAAACCCCATCCTACTACCATCACATAAAATATACCTCACCTGAACTCTGCTGAGTTTGGTATGTCTTTGCACGGATATTACCCACGGTGACAGCCTATGAAAGCTTTTAAAGGTCTTCAAACTTATGAGCTTCTACACCTCTTTCCAGGACTTTACCACCTTATTCCTGGAAATTGCAACACTGACCTGAGAAATGGCTGCTGAAACAAGCTGTACACCATGCAAGTTCTCACATTTATCATGGTCATAATTTTCCAGAGGCATGATAAGATCTGGCAGAAGCATTCTGAAATATTTGATATTAAATAAATGTCCTGTTTTAGAGGAGAACAGTGTGGAGGAGAACTGAGAAAGTAACTATAGAGATACACACTGAAGTTCCCCTTACAATTTGTATAAATTCCCCAGGAAGTAACTGGAAAGAATCTAAGTCCCCCTGTTTCATCGACATATGGAAAATATGCAATGAATTCCCTGTTGTTAGACACTCTGGTGTGACTGCTCAGCCTTTTGTGCTCGGGGGATTAAGAGAGAAACATTCACACTACTCAGTGTCTGTTACTGTATGCTTAATTTGTCTGTGCAGAATCTGAAAAATATATATTGGAAGTTCTTCAATAAATAACAGTGCAAAGAGGATTTATTTTTTTAAAGATAAAATTAACAGAAATCTGTTTAAGCAACTACCAGATTGTATAGATATGCTGGTTTTATCCATCTCACTGTGAACAAACCAGTGCTGCATCTTATTAGACATGTTGACTTAGAATCAGGTAATATCACCTCTGCATGAAAAGCCCATTAACAAAACCTAAGTGCTAAATAATCAACCTTTAATATGATATAGCTGAAGACGATGGTAACAGATTCTATCAGTTAGGCTACAATACTAACAAGCAATTGTCAATTCAGAGAATCACTTCGGTAGCTGCAAGGGCAAATGTTCTAATTTGTCAGTTTAAACAAGATGTCTAATGTTTTCTGTAAATCAACTCATCCTGGTAAAAACAAAAAGGTCTGCATTTTTAAATTTTTTTTTCTATAACCTAAAATGCTAAATAAGTTTTTATTCATTTAAGACTGCTCCCTTTCTCTAGGTTTGCTGAAGCTCTGATCACAGTCTCAGCATTCTTATTTGCCAGTTTTAATGGTTTAATTTTGAATCATGAAAAGAACCAAATGCTCATCAACACATACGCTCCTCGTGTTTCTCATACTTTCTCAGAAAAACGTCTATGCTGGCATGCTTGTGCATACATCAAGATCCAACCGTTTACACTGTTCCCATGTTCTAAAATCAAACCCAAATCCCATTGTTTAATCAACATGCCTGTCAAAAATGTAATAACTTCAATTTATTTAGATATTTGTCAATGGCACTTAATATGTAAAGGAAGCTCTTCAAGTGGTAGCTCAGGAGTCCCATTTTGACAGTGTGAAAGTGTACCCAAGGCTCGCTCTGCAGTCACTATGACAGGGTATTTCCACCACGCATCAATTATTTGCTTTGTGGGAATAATCAACACCAGATGGTATGGAAAATAAAGACTGTCCCACGTTTGTAACAAATAAGTAATAATAATAAGAATAAAATTGGGCTAAAAACATGTTCTGAATCAACAACATGCCTGTCACAACAGGCATGTGACCAACCAAGATTCATTACAGTCATGTGGGTTAAGGCTAGCTACTGTGATAACACACTAATCATAACACTTCAGCCTTTATCACAATAAAAGGAAACAAATAAGATGCACAGCACAGCATGCCTGAGGTGGGGTTACTCAATGCATTCACTTGTCCATCAGCTGTGAAACCAGCAGTATAATCTTGCAATTGATCCCATATAATCATCTTGTCAAAGATGTATTCTAGTAGTCAAAATCAAATCACTCGTGCTAGGTTGATTCCCATTACCGTGGTAAATCTGGCCTGTCTGGAAGCAGAGATGGCAGTGTTCTACCTGCATGCTGAAGTTGGTGTAATTTTTGAGCTTTTTTTTAATTTCTTTAAACAATGGTCACATGATGATGGGATAAACAAGCTGACAGGACGCTGATCATCCTAACTTGCAAGCTGGAAAAGAAGGGCCGTCATTTGGATCAGTTGCATTGAAAATTAAACAGAAGCAGCATGAATATTCTGCTAAATAACCTACCTTGCATTATTGAACTTATTCAAAGAAAACCTTATTTGCTGTCCATTCCCAAAAGTCTCAAAGACAGTGAAAATAAGAACAGTGAAAACACAGTAACCTGTTACCCCACTTACCCCAAGAAACAAAGCTGCACGTATTCTCTTATAGAATATGCTAGTGCAATTAATTAGCATGCATAGAATACGTCAAGAGAAAATAAGATATTTTCAAAGTGCATAAACAAAACATTCTTGTGAAGAAATCATTACTTGTATCTCAATTCCTCTCGAGCAGGGAGCATGCCTTTTCATTTTCCTTGAGTAAAAAATTTCAGCAGCACCAGGAAAATACATACAGTTCCTGAAGAATGATTTCCAATTGCATTCAATAGCTGACATGATAAAGAGGCAGATGGGAGAAGATGGTTAATAAAGAAACCCAAAATAAGCATCTAGCAACTAATGCATGAAGCAGAATGTCTCTGCTATGATGCAGTGACACAAAGCAGGTAGAGCGCTGAAATGATGAGGAGCTTCATTGACAGAAGTGATTGGCAGCTCAGAGATCCCTGGTCAAGTCAACCAGGGTCAACGCTGGCAGCAGGGCACATAATAAACCTCACACAAGTCAGCAAAGCCAAGGGCAAGTTGCAGGCCGAGATCCACTGTCTCTTTTGATGACAGGATGGCTCAGCCTCGGGTTATCAGAAAAGATGCCCAACGTGTGCTCATTGCTGTGCTGACCCTGCTCTTTGACCGGTCAGCACGGCAATCCAATGGCATCTACGACTCAGCTGCTTTTTCTGAACAAGTTGGGAATCTGAACTCATCTCAGGGCTGTAGTCAAAGAGGTCAGTCATGTCATTGCTGATTCTCCAATATACATGATAGCATACCACGCACTCCACTTCCCACTCTCCTACACTGATGTCATCAGGAAAATACCTGCTGTATAAAAGTCTTAAAAGCACCAGCTGAATAGATGTATACCATAGTTCTTTAGGTCACAAGAGCAAACAGAGGTTTACACTAACAAGGTTTTAGGAGATCCCACTAAAGAAAGAAGTTTACATTTACCAAATGGTTTGATATTTGTAAACAGCAGGAGAAGCGGGAAAAAAAAAAAGAGAAAGTTTTAGTGAAAATGCATTTACACTTGTGCTGCTGAAATAGATCTTTTCTCTGAGTACCTGGCTGCAAGAGATATTATATCAGGATTCAGCAGGAGAGCTACATATCTGCAAGAATTTCTCTTTTCTGCAGCAGTCAGTAGATTTTTATCAGAAGTCGAGATTTTGGTTTCATTCTTTTACCAGCATTTACAGGGAGCACGCTTGTAGGGGGACCACATCACAGATAAACAGGTTCTCTAACAGACTTGTAAAAATATATAGCAAGCAATACTCAGAGGCTCTCTAGGAAGCCAAGTGCTTCAGAGCTGTGCTGTTTACTGTGCTACGTGACGGAGCGTTCCTGTCTGTCAGGGTATTTCTGACGCTCATGTGGAACATTAAGGCTTCAAGCTGAACATAATAGGGGAAGAAGCAGAAAGACACCACCGCATCACTGAAAGGGAAAGGATCTCACTAAGCTGGCAATTAGCATTCTTGCATGGGAACAGAAAGTGTGTGTATATATATATTCACAGACATATATCTCACACTTGTATTCGCATTGTACTTACACAGGTAGTTTTGCAATTAAAATAAACTACCTATGAGAAGGTATATGCAACATCTGTGTAAATTACACAGCCATTTAGATGCACGTATGCAGCTGTTCGTGAGCTCGAGTACATCATTCTTCTTCAAACACCCTACACACCATATCCACAACTGCCACTCCAGAAACAGAGAAACGTTAATTGAAAGAGGATTCAGAGTGTACACGAGCTGCTTAATGCAGAGTATTCCATCTTCTACTTATCCACATATAGAAAGCAAGTTGGTTTTGTTTTTTTTAGGGTGGTAACATTATACAGCAAAAGTAATTTGAAACAAAGTGTAAAAGCACTAGTCAACTGTGAAATCTCCCATCATACACCGAATTGAACAGCAATAGGATATTGACTTTGTTGTAGTTTCAGTTCCAACAAAGTTAAATGTTTATTCTACCCTCGGATTTAAATAAAAATGTCTTGTTCTCTACTGAAGCAAGTGTATGGAATTGACTCCACCTTCCTGAAGTGCCCTGCTAATCCTGATAAAAAATAGACATAAAACACAAACAAATGTCCCCACAACCACCCACTCCGAATTACACCTGAAACTGGTAGGGTTTTTTTTCTAAAAACTGTGGTCTAATGCACTGATGATTAACCTTTAAAGACACTCTCCCAGCCCTCCCAACCCCCCCTCCCTTGACAGGCAGTGCCCCTAAGCGCTGGGGGAAGCCAAAGCATCCAGAGATCTGCTCTTCAGCCCTAGGAATAAAGTAACGATCCTGGACCTCACAGAGCCCAGTTCCCTATGGAAATGCATCTTGCAATTGATTGCAAGCTGTAATTGAAGGCTCGCCTGTAGCTGAGAGATTCTTGACAAGCCTCTCCTCGTTGGAGTCCCTGATGTCTACTAATGCATCTGCAACTGCAGGCTGGGCAGGGGGAGAAGTTGCTGTGGGAGGCTTTCTTCTCCTTGCTGACAGGATCTTTGTACACAGCATGTTGAGGTGAAGGAGCAAAAGAAGCGGTAGGGAGGGTGGGACCTTATCCTGCAAGGTAGGGCACAGAGCTTTGGGACTGAATTTAACAGAGACAAAATTGGGGCCATTGGTTTCACTGGAGCTCTTGGTATTTCAGCTAGAATAGACAGTGTTTTGTGACAGGAGTTACAAGGACTCGGAGATACATGTGTGTATAAGGGATGTGAAGGAAGAGAAACCGCCACAGCAAAATGAAGGGAGATGCCAGCATAAAAAGCCTGAGAAACTTCAGAGGAATAAAACATACTCTGGCAAGGGACAAAAATACAAAGTCACTTAAAGAAAACAGGCGGTATGGCCAGCCCAGTTCTATCCTTTAAATCACTCCCACCACATTCAATTGCTCTGACAGATACAACCCAAAGACCTAGCTGGATTATCTAAAACCAACAGAGTACTTGGTGAAGGCCATACACGTACAAGAACAAACAAAATAATCTGATGTTATTTCTACTGAAGCACAGTTCTTATCTCTTCTCTAAGGGAAATCAAAGATTTCCTAAAAGCACATAAAGAAAATCAGCTGAAACTACACATGCTTGCTCCTTGCAGGGAAAAAAAAAGGAGGGGGTGGAGGGGGTGGGGAGAGAAACAAAGATGTTATTTTATCTTTTTCCCCAAAAGACATATATAGAAAAAAAGTTACAGGGCAGGTTGGGTGAAAAAGCAAGATACTGTGTGAAGCATATTTAATCTACTTAGTTTACTCTTTATAACACATACATTATTGATTCTTGGTTTGTGCATATTATTCACGCTGTGGATTCTTTTTTCTATTCCTGCCTTAGGCAGCGATAAACCATACTGAAGGGTCACAGAGACCAGCAGCTATTATACTAAGAAAATCTACAACTCAAACCAGAAATATTTCCAGATAATCTGCAGTTGAAAAATGCCTGTACATTTTGGAGGAACAGGAAGAGAAGGAGGCATTTTATATTTGATGCCTAATGGCTTCTGTTGCTCACTCTACAGTAGGGCACTCAAACTACTTCAGCACCCGCCACGAGAACGCTGCTAAAACAAGTGCTTGTGCAGGCTGTTTGACTTGACACATCACTGCATGATCTCAACATTTTATGCATTAATTTTTTAAGGGGAAGCATTTTTTCACCTCGCCTAGATGCTGCTTCATTTGTGTTGAAGTCATTTGCCTGGCAACAGATGAGCTTCATCTGGAAATACACATCCTTCTTTTTAGCCAGCAAGGGTCACAGTGTAACTTATTTGATTTTATGCTACTGTGTGTATCAGCAACCAGCCAATCTATTCTAGATGCATCACTTCATTTCAGGCTGTATCGCAGCAACTTTGTGAACAAAAAGGTACATGGAAGCCACCAACAGCTATTCAAACTTCACATGCTGCACCGAAAACTCTTTTTGCTTGCTCTGTTACTAGAGATCTCAGCAACATACACCAGAGGAGAAATGTAATTTGAAGGAGTTTTAGGATCTAGATTAAGGAGGAAACTGCTTTAAAGTGAGGATAAGGACAACTTGACATTAGAAACTCTGGTGGTAACTGTGCATATCATACTTGCGATGCTCTTAGCTTCACATGATAGAGAGAATAGAACAAAAAAATTAATGTGTAAAATACAAACACTCTTGGAAAACCCTGACTCTTCTAC
Organism: Heliornis fulica; assembly: GCA_013399135.1. Taxonomy (NCBI): domain Eukaryota; kingdom Metazoa; phylum Chordata; class Aves; order Gruiformes; family Heliornithidae; genus Heliornis; species Heliornis fulica. The sequence goes on along the minus strand of VXBZ01004235.1, from coordinate 649,664 downwards.
CTTCTTTCTGTTTTCAAGGACTCATTCACTCACATGCTAATTATATAAATCCACATTAGCACCCCCTTATTGCAACATTTCCCTTGACTGACAATCAGCCCCTAACGGCATTTGCCTTTTAAACCAAATAACATTAGTTGATCAACAAAATATCCCAGATCTCATCAGGTTCTTCAGCATGTCAAAAGATCACATCATTAATTGTCAAATAAGTATTTTTTAAAAATATGATTTCTGCTAATATACCTAATTTGCATTTCGCTCACAATTATGCATTTACTGAGTCTTGCATACTTCAATCAAAAAGGAAATTAAATAACCAGTTAATGACACTTCCAATCCCACAAACTCAAATCCAATTTAGTCTTGATATGAACTTTAGGTCTTATTAACACTTGTTTTAAATAGCATTTTCAGCATGTATTCTGACAGGTTGTCAGTGTGATTTTTTTTTCCTTTTTAAAAAATTCATTAGACAAGCAAATGTGTTTTGCTTCAGCAGGTAACAGAAGTTCCTAATGTTTAGTAAGGCTTAACAATCATCAGCATTTCTGGTTAAACCAATGTTTGTAATTCTGGCTTTTTGCAAGAGGCCATAATTCAGGAAAAAGCAAAACAAAACCCACCAAGATTTCCATGCAATTTTGAACAATATTCAAATTGCTACAGGAGAAAGAGAAACACCAATGCAAATGACAATTACTTTAGTCAGAATCAATGCCCGTATTTGAAAAGAGGGAACCTATGCTATGGTTGGTTAGATCAAGCAACGAAGGATATGGAAGAGTAAGAAATTTCTTTTGTCTGACAAACCTGTACAAATAAGAAGCTGATCTGGACAATTTAAATGTAAATTTCTTACCACCTGCCAGACAAGTGGAATTAGAAGACCTCCACTTAAAAACACAGGCATCTCCAAACTGGTTCTTTAAGTGAAAATTGACCTCCCACCTCAATTTCCTTGCAAACGTTGCCATGCAGCAGCAAAGGAGATGGTTTATTCCAGCACTTTATTAAATTTAGCTTGTGTGTACACTCAGCATGAGATGACCCACATGATGCCTGGAGAAAATGACATTTTCGAGACAGATCTCCACGCTGCACCCAAACACCACCAACCTTCTTGGAAACATGGCATGCCAGATATATTAGTGGCAGGTGTATGGGAAAGCTTCTACATCCAATAAATGTAAATATGTCACTGATTATTAAGCAATGAAGCAGACTAGGGGAAATAAAGGATCTTTAATGAGAGGAAATGTTAAAAGAAGGTGGGTCAGTTCACAAGAGCTTTTTACATAATCGAAACCGAATGTAAGCATTAGTCGGGCTTACAGAGTGGCTTTAGCTAATGTGATTTCCATTAATTTTATCAGATCAAAGGGTCCTTTTTCTATATACAATTACACTGGAGATAGCTTGTGTTAACATGACAGCTGAACATCTCCAGATTGTGAACAATACTACTGCAATCTTTTGCTGGGTTGGGATTATTTCAACGAATTATTAATATGCAGTCACCACCTCCTAAATCTCTAGGGACAGAAACCACTAGAAAAAAAAGCATGGAGAATGGGAAATCAGCACTGTATGGGACAAAATCTAGAGAAATATGGGTAATTTATAGAGGTTTTATTTCATCTTTCCTCACAAGACTTAAACCTGGTGGGGGAAACCAACCTCTCCCAGCTCTGCGCCTTAAAATTTAAAGAGGCCATTCATAACCTTTCTTCTTCATCCCACACAGCTACCATGGACAAAACGGCAAAGGGCATTCTCTAAATTAAAACCTGAGATTATTTCCTGATCTATGACTAAATGTTGGCCTTTGCATTGTGTGCAGGTGTCAAATAGCCACCAGTGGGGCCCTGTGAGGCGAGTGCCCGTCCCAGCTGGTCGTAGCCAGCTCCAGCAGCCCCACCACAGGGTGCAGGCCCGAGTTTTCACAGTGCCAGTGGCATGGCAAGGGAAGCTACTTCCAGAATTCCTGACAGCGAGGTGTGAGATCAAAAAAACCCAACACGTGATAAACAACCCTGCAAGACCCTCTTATGGGAAGAGTAGAGGATTTGGGGGTGAGGAGGTGATGCTGAGTCTGGAAAAGAGGGGGTGCAGGAAATGCCTTTGTCTCTCACTATCCAAATTTACTTTAACTGGCAATGAATTAATTTTCCCCAAGTCTGTTTTGACAACAGTAGTACTTGGCAAATGATCTCCTTCTCTTTAACTCAACCCACAGGCTTTTTCATCTTATTTCCCCTCCTCAGCCTGTGGAGGAGTCAGAGAGTGACTGGGTGGGCATCTGACAGTCAAGGTCATGCCACCACAATACAAATTTCTCTGACACCACCTTCTATTCTTCTTTCACCAAAACACGTAATTTGAAAGCCAGCAATATGAAGTAAAAATACATGCAGGAAAACCCCCCCACTATTAAGAGGTAGAGAATGGAAACCAAAGGCAGCATTTGAAGTACTCATGCTGGTGAGACCAGTACAAGAGTTTGTTCAAAGTAGTGTTTTAGGGGGTGGGGTGTGTGGAGCAATTCTACTTAGATTTTTCTAGTTAGTTTTACAGAACTAGCAGGTTGACTTTTATAAATCAGTTGTGAAAGGAAGGACCTCCATAAGAAAGCAAGAAAACTTACAGTACTGATGAGTCAAACCCAATGGGATCAATACCTATGTTTACCTGAATTATATGTATGTATTTATATGAGCTTTGCAAAGTAATCTCATGCTACTGATGCTTATGCAAATAAAAACTATTGAATTCATAGTAATCACCTGGAGACAAGAATATTAGACAAGTAAGTTTGTAGGGTTATGCCACGGAAAGTCTGAATGCTGCTACTTCAAGTTCATTCAAAAAGCAAAGGTGTGGCTACTATTTAAAACAGAAAAAATATAAATAAAAATAAATTATACTAAGACTGTAGTTAGATGCTAATCAAGCCAGGTTAAAACCACCACATGTCTAGCACTTGAAATTTAACTGAAAAGAATTCTAGGAATAGAGGACAAAAAGTGATGGATATCCAATGTATGATATCCAAAATTCAGAAGAGTCTAAGAAGAAGGGTTTGCATTCCCTAGAAAATAGGAGATTACAATTAAACCTCTAAGACACAAAATAATTTGAACAGACTGATTGCTGCAAGGTATCCAAGTTCACACAGACATCAACAGGAGAGAAATTAACTGGAATTAAGAGCCCCCCTTTTCAATAGGAATGTGGGGAATATTTCTCTATATAGATTGAGAGCGCAGGAAGGGAAAAAATGCTACAAATAGACTAGCATATGAAAACTCTTTAAAAATAGGTTCAAACACTATTTGAAGAAAGAGGTAGTAGGCAATAATAGTACTAAGTCAAAGGAGGAAATTATAAGTGTCTAAGCCTCTTGGATGTTTCTCATGCTGAAATTTTAATATGGTTCTTGTTTCCTATCAGTTCCCATCAGATTCAACATAGAACTTTCATGTTCTGTGTTTGTAAGAGTAGTAGCAGGTACACACTGAATATAACTGATGATTTGAAAGGATTGAGGTACTTTTGAAGATTCAGTAAAACAAATGAAAAAACCCCTCACACTAATTTTAACAAAGCAAACTTCAAGAGTGGAAAAACATCACCTTCTAAAGCCAGTTTTAACCAGTGAAGATGCTACTGCTTCAAGCTGCACATCTCTGTTTCCCAGGAGTTACCCCACACTCAGACCTGCCGGCTGAAACGTTGGTGTGAACATCCTTTGGTCTGATCCAAACCAAGCGGGATGGGTTCACTTCAACATAGGGGTTTTGGGTTTTTTCCAGACATGTTCCTTGACATTAAAAGGGATTAACAAGCCGTTGTGCAACCAGGTGTACTGACAGAGCTGTGGAGGCTGTGACTCCTGACACAGGGCAGGTGAGGGAACTGGCTGAGTGAGCTGTTGGAGGCCAGGCACCCTCACAGAAGGTGGAACTGCAGCAGCCAAATTGTGCTCAGATAGCACTGCTTGGATATTTTGTTGTGGGGTTTTGCTTGCTTGGTTTTTTTTTTTTTTTTAAAAAAAAACGCAAAGTATCGTTTAAATAATTGCATCCAATGTGTAGGAATGTGATGATACTGTCTTAAGAACTGAAAATTATAGATATATAATTCAGGAGTGGGTTGAAGCACACGATTACCTCTTCGTGTTTATTAAGCGGATATTTAGATTTCGCGTTAAGGAAGAGGAAGATAGCTTCATCATCAGTTCTAATATTTTAGGGGAAGAGTGGAGCTTTATAATTTAGAGATCCATAGACATTAATTTATTTACTAGGCAGTGAGAAAACCAAGCAATAAATACAGAGTAACCTAAATAGCAGGGATCATGCATTAAAAGTTACAAAATTAAGACTACACATGACATTCAGGCACAACCATTTTGTTTAGTAAGTAGAAAACCAGTGAAATATGTTGACAGTTAGAGTCATAAAAACAAATAATAAAAATAAGTAGATTAAAAAAAATTGTGGAGGTAAGAGAAAACTTCACACACCAAAAATGATAAAGTGTGGAGCCAAGGCTGAAATATATTCAGTGCAAATATCAAGGTGACCTCTTCCTGGCTGGAAGTTTTAATACCATGAAATTTCAGTAATTTGTAAAAAATTGGTCTATTAAGTAAACATAATTCATTATCCAATGTAATTTTTTGAAGTAGATAATTTCTTGAAATCATATGTGATTTAAGTGTAATGTATGTTTATGAACTACAAGACTATGTAATTCTGGCACAAGTGCTGATGGAGAAACATTTCTATCTATTCCTTTTCAGAAAGTGTTCAGCTTAGTTAAGGTCAGCACAAATGCCAAGCAATCAACATGGGAAACTCAAAGAAGGTCAACCACTATGAAAAGAAATCTTGAAAACATGAAACAAGCTAAAAAAGGATTCAGAAGTTAATTCTTTACCGTCAAATGCATGAAATTCTGCAACTAGAGGATCCCTGACTGCCCTTGGTGAGACAATTTTGAATACACTGGCATTATTAAACAAATTGAACAGCAGAGCAGATAAATATTTCCATGTCACTTGAGTACAATATTTAAGAGCATCCACTACAAATATACATGGAGAGTTGATAAAACCTTGTGCATGCACATAAGTTACACAGCTAGAGTGAGACTGGTCCAAGGCTCCACAACTTGAAATCCTCATTAGGATTAAGACACAACCACTCTCATTACCCACATCATGGCTGAGAGTTTCGATTAGAAGACAGCTTTGAATCTCACATCTTCCTTTATCAAGAGGTAATACAGTATCAAGCTCCAGCTTTGCTGAAATCTAGAAAATTATAACTTACAAGGTCGATAGGGGATAGAGGATTCCTTGAGCACTGACCAGCATGGTCAGCATATAAGGACCATCACCATTTTTTTTTTCTATATTTAGTACTGTGTGAAATACAGCAACTTTTCCTTTCTTTATCACTGTAGAAACTGGGATTTAATTTTCTAAAAGGGACAAAAATAATCTGCTTTTTGTTAAGCAATGCCTGTTTAGTAACTGAATTGTTCTTTCATTCCTAAAGACTGAACAAAAAAAAAAAACCCAGAAGACTACAATCAGCCAGCAAATACAGCTCAAAGCATTGTTGTCTTACAGCAGTAATGTTCCTAATGGTACTTGGCTTTAAAAAAAATAAATTAAAAAATGTTCCAGACCTGTAATAGTCTGTTATATTGTGTTTACCAGCTACAACAAAAAGAATGGTTAAAAACCTATCAGTGGCATAATGTTTAGCACCTATTATGGACACAAGTATAACTACCTTACGGTAATTAAAGGCATAAGAAAGTGATTAATGTTGTAAAGCCATAAAACTGCATCAGTTGAAAAGCTATTATGATTGCACTCTCTACAGCTCACAGACTAGAGTGAGCAATTTGCACTGATATGCATTCTGCATAACACTGATACTCGCTGCTTCCAACACCGGGTAATTAACTGCTACATAAAGCTTAAACTATACACCACACACTGGTCACCACTGGAACAAGCCATTTACTCTTATCCTAAGAATGCCACTATTTAAGATTAGGTTCTAGATCTTCCTATTCTCTGTTTATCTTACCAGAATGGCCAGCAGTTCAATGCATTCACAGAACAGTATGAGTTGGAAGGGACCTCTGGAGACCATCCAGTCCAACTCTGTTAAAGCAGGATCACTTCTCAGAGCAGGTTGCGCAGGATCACATCCAGGCGGGTTCTGAATGTCTCCAGAGAAGAAGACTCCACACCTTCTCTGGGCAGACTGTCCCAGTGCTCTGTCACACTCACAGTGAGAAAGTTCTTCCTCATATCAAGATGGAACTTCCTGTGTTCCAGTTTATGCCCGTTGCCCCTTGTCCTGTCTCTGGGCACCACTGAAAAGAGTCTGGTCCCATCCTCTAGACATACACCCTTTAGATACCGGTACTGATCAGATCCCCTTGCAGTCTCCTCCAGGCTAAACAGACTGAACTTTCACAGCCTTCCCTCATAAGAGAAATGGTCCAGCCCTCTCATCATCCTCATAGCCCTCCACTGGACTCTCTCCAGTAGTTCCTTGTCTTTCTTGAACTGTGAAGCCCAGAACTGGACACAATACTCTAGATCTGGACTCAGTAGGGCAGAGTAGAGCAGGAGGATAACCTTCCCTCTACATGCTCTTCTTAATGCACCCCAGGATACTGTGGCCTTCCTGGCCACACGGGCACACTGCTTGCTCACAGACAGCTTGTCCACCAGGACTCTCAAGTCCTTCTCCACAGGTCTGCTTCATAGCAGGTCCACCCCTAAACTGGGTTGGTGCATGGAATTATTCCTCCCCAGGCACAATACTACACACTTTCCTTTCTTGAATTTCATTAGGCTCCTTTCTGCCCAACTCTCTACTCTATCAAGACCTTGCTGAATAGCAGCACAATCAACCACTCCTCCCCATTTTGTATCAGTGGCAAACTTGCAGAGGGTACAATCTGACTTTTCTTCTAGGTCACAGATGAGTATGTTGAAGACCAGACCCAGTACCAACCTCTGGGGCACACTACTAACTACAGGCCTCCAATTTGACTCTGTCCTGCGTACCATGACCCTCTGAGCAATGTCACTTAGTTCTCAATCCCCTCATGTCCAACTCTTCCAAACCGCACTTCCTGAGTTTATCTACACAAATGTTATGGGAGGCAGTGCCAAAAGCCTCACTTAAGTCAAAGTAGACAACATCCACTGCTTCTCCCATACCCACCCAGTTGGTCATGCCATCATAGAAGGCTATCAGATCTGTCAGAAATTATTTCCCCTTGCTGAATCCACACTGATCACTTCTGATAACTTTTTTTCCACGTGCTTCGAGATGACCTCCAGAATGAGCTGCTCCATCACCTTTCTAGGGACAGAGAAGAGGCTGACAGGCCTGTAGTTTTCTGTGTCCTCTTTCTTGCTCTCTTTGAAGAACGGAGTGACACTGGCTTTCCTCCAGTACTCATGCACCTCTCCTGCTCTCGATGACCTTTCAGAAATAATTTTGAGTAGCTTAGCAATAGCATCTGCCAGCTCCCGAGCACTTGTAGCGCATCAGATTCAAGACCAATCTGGACATGTTCCTATGTGATCTACTCTAGATGATCCTGCTTGGGCAGGGGGGTTGGACTGGATGGTCTTTTGAGGTCTCTTCCCAATATTCTGTGATTCTGTGATCACATCAGGGTCTACGGACTTGTGGGTGCTGAGTTTGCCTAAAAGATCTCTGACCCTATCATTCTCATCCAAGGAAAAATTCTTCCTTTTTCTAGACGTTCTCTCTTACCTGCAGAGTCTGGGATTCCCATGGGTTGGCCTTAGCAGTAAAGGCTGAAGAAAAGGCAGCATTCAGTAACTGTCTTCTCTGTATCCTCTGTCACCAGGGCACCCACCTCATTCAGCAGTGGGCCCACACTTTCCTTCGTTTTCTACAGCTGCCCTTCTCTATGTCCTTGACATCCTTTGCCAGTTCACACCGTCATCTTCCCTCCACTTTAGGAAAATACACTTTTGATCACAAAAACTGAGAAACAGGGAAATGAACACAGAAAACAGCGTCCCCAGCTGCCATCCAGAACAACGTGCTGACATTTATACAGACTCTTCCTTAGCTCAGGGATGTCTGAACCAGGCCCTCTCCATGCGGGACCAGCGTAATGTTACATCAAACAGTACCTTCCTCAACAAGTAACCTGTAAGAGCTACTCAATTTCACTAAGGAATCCAGCATTTATTTTTTTGACAGAACCAGTCACAATGTGTGAGGAAAGTTCATATTTTCCATATGAGATACTTTCAAATCCTTGAAAAATAAGGTTTAATGTTCTTATTCCAGGAAGAAATGAAAGTAAAAAAAGGATAGAAAGTCTTCCAGTGACAGGGCATTGCATACAGCAAATTATTACCCTATAAATAGTGTTATACATTATTTCTGTCAAAGGGTTCTTTCAAACATCACAGAGAGAAAGGAAAGGGAGGAAAAAAGGTGATATGATGCACTGTCCAAAACTAAATTGGGAAATGATAGATACAGTTTATCATCTGGTAATACATAGGAAAGCAAGCACACACTTTCCTAAGTAATATATTGAAAGGAATAAAACGAGAGACGGACAAAAATCATTTACAAATCAGACTTTAATGTTCTCTCCAAGGGGCTAGATACTCTTTCAATGAAAAGATAAGAGTCTTGTCTGCTCAAAATGAACATTGTAAGAAAGGTCTGATACACCAGACCAGATTTCTTCTCCACTGAAGTCAATGAAGTCTGAATCAAAGCGAAGAGCATCAATTTCAAAAAGCTGCATCTGTTTATCTAAACACGACGGAATATTTCACAGCTACTGCAAAACACTGTAAGCTTCTCTGAAACCAGGGTATATTGACTTACTTCAGCATGAATTTAGAATCATAGAATGATTAGGGTTGGAAGCGACTCCCAGAGGTCATCCAGTCCAACCCCCCTGCAAGAAGCAGGGAAACCCCCAACTAGATCAGGTTGCTCAGGGCCTCATCCAACCTGGCCTTGAACTTCTCCAGGGATGGGGTATCCACCACCTCCCTGGGCAACTTGTTCCAGTGCTCCATTAGCTCTGTTTCCATTTCAGTTATGAGATAAAAAACTAAAATCATAGCAGTAGAGAGTATGAAGAACATTATTTATGATCAGTTCAAATAAGGTCCATATTCCCAATACAGCCCTAGAAGCCACACATGGGCTGCACCATTCCAAGATCTACATAAGAAGAAAGCTACATAAAATCTACCAAAGTATCTCAAGTCTTTTCCATAGCTGACAGAATAAATCTAGTTCTTTAGGCTGGCATTTTCCAATCTGGTTCCTGTTCCCTGGGACAACTTCACAGACTAGTTACTGTGTCTTGGACCTGCCAGCAGTAATCATTGCTGGGCCAGGCCTCTTGTGCAGTATCCATAATACATCCACCCAAACTACAGAACCCACTTCAGTTCACTTCTCTCAACATAATTGATGTTGCTTTCTCTCCTGGGATCTTCTAAGCCACTGCATGGTGACTCTTCCCCCTCAGTACTAATCCCATCGCACAGCAGCGACTGACAATGTGCCGGTTGGCACTCAATAACCTTTACTACACCCACCAAACCCCGGTGCTGAGAGTGAACAGTTTGTTTATGGGTGGTGCTGGTGACAGGCACACCAACAAGTCCCCTTGTTCAGTCTAACGGGGGGAATTGAAGGATTAGTCTGTCATGCCGGCATGAGGCCTCATTTTTCTTCTGTGCTACACAGGTTGCCCCCTTCCCGCAGCCTCTATTTGATTGTGATTAATTTGTCAAGGTTGGGTATAGCATGGAAATGAAGAAATGGATTGCCAATTACAGTTAGTCTTCTCACAGAACACCCCTCGAACCAGTGCTGTTCCACAGCAGTGACAGCTCAGAAATAAACTGAATTCAGCTCTATTGAGCAGAAACCTGACCCAAAGTGTATTTTAAAGCAGAAGGTGACTTTTCCCACCCCCCCTTCTCTAACCAGCTCTTCAGTAAATGGCTGACTTCTATCCTGTCTGACTGGCAGGTACACAAAAAGGCCATCCACATTTATTTTTGCAGTCACCTTGTTAAGATGTACTGAACTTCTGACTTAACACTCTTCAACAAGGTGCACATTTGTTTCTGAACGTCTCACCCTGAGTAAGCCTGGAGCAGAATTTAATATGTATACCATTACTGCTAAGTAAACAAAGCCAGCAATGGCTTTGCTCTGTACAGCAGTTCTTATAAGCATTCAGACTTTCTCCTGAACAGTACTCACAGAAGGGTAAATCGTGACTCTTTTGCTTCCCCTGCAGTGAAACCTCGCATGGTGTCACGAGCTGTTTAACGTAAACAATTCCAAACCGACCGGCGTTTTTTTAAATTAATAATTATTAATATAGAATTTGAGAAGTAATGCCCCAGTCCTGGCAATGCATGCATCTAATCATTTTACACACTGATACAACCACCAGCAAATTACTCAAGTTGTGTAACTTCAGAGCACGTGTACAAATCTAATTACCTTACTAACTCAGTTTTATAAAAAAATAGTCCCCTCTTCTCTCCAGGTAATTCAGACCACTAGCAGATGGTTCCTTCACTTGTAACTCTCTGTATTTTGTACTATCACCTTGGGTATCTATGCTAGTTTCAGCTGGGTCAGGGATGATGTTCTTCACAGTAGCTGGTACAAGCCTGTACGCTTTGGATTTGTGCTAGGAACAGTGTGGATAATTTAGGGATGTTTTTGTTCTGAGCAGTGCTTACGCAGAGCCATGGGCTTTTCTCCTTCTCGTACCACCCCACCGGTGAGTGGGCTAGGGGTGCACAAGGTATTGGGACGGGACACAGTCAGGACAGCTGACCGGCCAAACCGGTCACGCTCCATACCATATGATATCATGCTTAGCAATTATAAAGCTGGGGATAAGAAGGAAGGAAGTGGGACATGTTCAGAGTGATGGTGTTTGTCTTCTCAAGTGACTGTTATGCATGACAGAGCCCTGCTTTCCTGGGGATGGCTGAATGACTCCCTGGCCCACGGCAAGTGGGGAATGAATTCCTTGTTTTGCTTTGCTTGCGTGCACGGTTTCTGCTCTCCTTATTGAACCATCTTTGTTTCAGCCCATGAGCTTTCTCACTTTTACTCTACCAACTCTCTCCTCCAGCCCACCGGAGCAGGTGAGCACATGTGTGCTGTTTCGTTGTATCACCATGTTCAGACAGACAAAGAGTAATTCCTTTCCAACAATCAGCAGCACACAATGGCTTTTCAACACGTCCTGGAGACAAAAAGGTGCAACTCCCTTCCAGGCCCAAGGTGGCCTCCTGGTAACAGAACCACCACCAAGAACTGCAGAATACCCCTTATAAACAGGATTCTGGCTTAGGAACAGTATTAGTCATCCATTATGCTGAATCATCCAACTTGGATATTCCTCTCTCAGCGGCAGTTGCCCTTTCCAGTGATATATGGTGGCATTCCTATCTAACAAAGATGCAGAAAAAAGGACAACACTGTGAACGACCCTTGGAGGCAGAAACACCTTTAAATTGACTTTCAGGTACTTTGATGAGACTAAGTCTGCTCTGTTTATCTCTTCTTTTGTTTCAGGAGAATGAGGAGGTCATTTATCTGGAGGTCATCCATCCTCCTGCTCACAGAAGGAGCAATTTCAAACTTGGATGAGGTGATCCAGGGCCTCAAAGACCCCTCAGAAAGCACATCTTTGTCTTTGCCTCTCAAGGTGAAAAACTAGAGAAGTGGCCATGAACAGCAATATACACAATTAACTGGTTGATATAATTATCTGAATAGTTATTCAAATTAGTATACTAGTTTATAGTGGCCACTGAAGTGTTCAGGACAGTAATTTTGAAGTTATTTGGGGCCAGTTAATTCCTTTATATACAACTAAAGCTAAATAGAATGAAACTTTATAATTTAGAAGTCGGGTGTCCTCCTGCTGCTGGATTCTTCCATGTTGGAGTGGTATGCTCCCCTCATTCCAACGCAAACAGCAGAATCCACTAACAGATTGGCTCCAAGCTTAGGTTTAGAGACACATTCCTTTCTGGGGAAAGGGCAAGATTACATCAAAAAGAAGAATTTTGGAAAACAATAATTGGGCTTTTTGCCAAGAAGCAATTTATACTTCACGTACTGTATTAATTTAATGTCTCCAGTACAAGGTCCATATATCTTTATTTTCCTACTTCATTTCTTAACAAATTAGCTACAAAGAGCTTTAGCTTTTCCTGACCATAAAGCCATAAAACAAACAGAAGAGATTATCTTGTTGATATCAACCAGAAAAATTTAGAAAAGGGAATTAAGTGATACTGTTGGTATATAACGATGCAGAGTTTTAACTTTCATCATGGTAATGGAGACAACTTAATTCTTTGAATGGAAAACCACAAATACCAAAACAAACTTTATATATGTCCGACTGAAGCCCCGTTTGTGATATTACAAATGTGTTTTCTGAATACCAGAGATCTTTTCCAACTCTTTTATGCTTTACTATAGAGTTTGCCCAGAAAAGAAAGAAAATACAAGAAGTGACATGGAAAAAGAAGGAAAGTGCCTGAAGTGAAATGTGGTTTTGATGCCTTTGGAGATGTTACTGGCTGTTGTTTGGCAGATATCAGCAGTTATCTATAGGGCTCACTGCAAAAGCAACTAGACCTGAGCCACGTTAGGAGCTTTGAGATATAAGCCACTATGAAGGAAGAGCAAGACAGCACACAAACAGTTGTTTCTCACAGCATAGGACTAAAGCAGTGAGATTACCACATGGGCACAAGTTGCAAGACTGAAGGGGGCAATTAATATATGCAAATACAAACTCAGAGCAGTTGCACTAAGAAAGGAGCCAAGCTTTCCAAAACCTGAAGTTCTCCACGGTTCTGCCAATTCTAAAAGGAAAAATTAACTACATTAATTCTCTATCTTTCCTAAAAAGAGGGAAAAGACAAAGTGAGGCCATCAGGCAACAAAGTATTCAGCGTGCCACAGTCTAAGCTTCCAGAGGGACTTTAAGAACAGCCACTAACCACCATTTTAATGAAGGGCAGTGCTTGTCCTCTAGCATTCAGGGGAAATGCTGTAAGATATAGTCGAACCATAATATCCATAAAATGCCAATTTCCACAGCAAAAGTGATCTTATTAAGTAATCTCTTCTGGAATCAAGTTTGAGACTCTACTTGCTAAATATGTCACATGAATGTTAATTTTAGACTGTTGAGAGCTCATTGATTTGCTCTTACAAGTAATAATTTTTTTAGTATTTAAAATATGGGAAGAGACCAATTAGTATCATGGACACTACACTGTCTGAAATAAGAACACTGTTAAATAATGCATGCAACAAATTTTTATGCAAGTAGTAATTAGATTTCTAGAGTTACATGAATATTATAAAAGTAATTTCATAGCTGTTACTATTATTAATTTTAATAATAATCTCAGTTAACTGGTGATCAGTCACAAAAGTGGCAACAAAAAATGAGTTTTCATATATCTTTGTTTTCGCTGAAATATTACATTACACAAATTATCGAGTAAATAACAAAATGAAATTAACTTCCCAGAGAGATCAAAAAAAATGACTTAAAACTACACAGCAGTGTCAAAAAAGTTGATGCAGTCTGAGTTGAGGAATGAGGAGCTGCTGGTCAGGTTAAAAAATTGGCTTAGTAATGAGAGACAATCTACTTAATGGGAACTTTCCTTATGTTGCCTACTGGATTTCCTTCCCTCCCCATCACAGAGAATTTATATGTTAATATCCATTTTCCTAGGTCACCGTAATTGACATCACAATATTCAAATGCTGATGATCACGTACAGTATCAGGCCATTGTGACGGTTACAGGGACTCAAAGCACCAGACTGGAGATAAATACAAGATTGCTTCATGGCTACTCATTATAAATCTCTGTATAGTGGCTCTGAGAAATTTGCAGCTAACTCCTTCCTTGGAAAGATGACAGCACAACCCTTATTAGAATTGCTCATTAAAGAAATACATATCTTAGGAATGAAAAGCCAACAGAAAATGAGAAGAAACAGATGGGAAAGATGGAAATAAATTGCCTCAACCTTTTAGCCCTGTGTCAGGAATTTATTCTGCTTTCAAAAACATTTGGTTTAGTCTCCTGACTCAGACTTTCAGAGGGCTTTTATAATCCTTCAGTAGCACACCTGTCGGTTAATCCCTTATTACAATCTATCTTGGATCACCCCACGGGCAGAAGGGCTGATGGATATGCTCCCAGCCCTCTGTGGATTGGCAGGATGAATTTTCCTTTGGATACTGAGGAGGATGCACTGGAGGTCGGGATAGCCGTGACTCGAGCTGGCACTACACTTCTCTCCCCAGATAAAGCCAAAGCAGAGCAGATCATCTCCAATACCTCCCTCCAACCTGTCCTGAGACCAAACTATATGCTTTATTTCTTACATACACCACATACTTCACTCTTTTCTTCATTGCTTGCTTTCTAATTTTGCTTTTCCGACTCCTTTAGCAACACATAATAAATTTAATCCTGCAATGTTTTGCCAGGACCAGGCCAAAAGCTACCAGTAAACATAACTCGTCAGATTCTAAAAGAAACAAGTCTCACCCCAGTGTAATAAAGGTGTTTAAAACATGGTGAACCTGTGCTTTCCCACTGCCTAAATCACCGGAGACACGTTCTGCACTTTTATGGCTTTTGGTCTTTCTCTTTCCATGGATGGTTTTTGTTTTTTTTTTTTTAAATGCAAATAGACATTCAAAGCAAAGCCTAAGAGTTCCCATTATCTTTTAACAAAAAAGATAAATGATATTTTAGTGAAAGTCAAACTAAGGTAAAATTTAAAGCTACACTGGTGTGGAGACAAAAAAACAAATGGAGATTTCTCTTGAAGTTTTATCTTATTCTCTCTTTCTTTCCTTCCTCCCCCATTCCCATAAGTTTAAAACACCATTTAAATACTCCCTTATATTTGCCAGAGACCAGTTTATGTAGCCAACATCAGTATCTAGGAAGAGAAGTTGAACCCTGGATTAGTGTATAACAACAGCAAGAAGCTAACAAATAGGTCTGCATAGACCCTAACATCTTCCAAGTCCTTCCATACACAGCCAACTCCAAGATTAAACTCCAAGTATCATGACAAACATGATAATTTCTGTCTTCTAGAATCCATCTGTGGAGCCTTCTCTTACTTTTGTGGCTTGTAAGGTTTGTACCATACACAGACACCACTGTTCACTTGGCAGCAGGCTGCCAACACCAGAATTTGTGTAGAGCTTCCTAAAGACATGATAATGAGGTGCTCTTCCATAACATCTATTGAAGAAGTATTATTTTTTCCCTTTCTGACAGTACCTCAGACATAACAAGATGGTAATTATGGGGGAAGTGGATGTGTAAATGGTGATTCACTCTGTGTAAGCGAAAAACCTGACACACTACAGCCCAAAATAAAACTTTTTACCCTCTGAACTATAGATTTGTCTGTAGATTTATTTTTATTGCTTTTTAATTTTTATTTTTTATTTAAATAGAGTAAAATTGCTTTGGAAAAGGGACAAAACATAAGGAAATCCCCGTATCACAGAAAGCTGTGATAATGCTGAGCTTGTGCTCTCGCTCATATGTGGGTATTATTAAACATCTAACGATGATCTATGTGCTTGCTATGCCAGTAGCTCCCCAACGGTACAGGAGTGGCACAAGTCCTCTGTACTCCTCCTGAAGCAGTCTTGTTTATAAGGGAAAGCTCTCATTATAAAGGAAAGCGCTTATTGCAACAGAAGAGAGTAGCCCAGGGATCCCTGGGGATATGGGTCTTTGCAACCTTTGATCATGGGTTTATAAGCAATTAGAGGGCACAGGCATCTCTTCGGAAAAGAGATAACATCTCTTTCTCTCCAAAGCGCCTGTGGGTAGGTCCTTACTGGTTTTGCAGTCCTTAGGAACATTCAGCGTTGGTTGCTTTCTACTTCATGTTTTAAAGATTTCGTCTATCATTTGAAGCTATCAGACTTCTAAACCAAAGATCCCTCATGAGTGAATTTGTTGCCAGTGCTCTTTAAATGGGAGCACATTAAAAACAAAATTTTGACTCCTGGCACAGCGCCTTAACGGCAAATGGTCTTCTCAGGGCTTTAACTCATTCAAGCTGGAACATCATCAGTACTATGGGTGGAGAAGGAGCGTCAGGGAAGTGTTTGGGGAGGAAAGGCAGAACTTTCCTCTATCCAACAAGCTCTCATGAAAAGCAATCCACCCTTAGCCAAAACCTCAGAGAGAGGCTTGCTTCCCTTGTTTCTTCCCAGTTTCCATTTTATGGGAGAAAAAGGAGCCCTCAGCAGTGATGCAGACAGGAAAGGACTGCTCTCCAGAGAGGTGTGACTCCTCTCTCCTAATAACAACAGAGCTGGGAAGCAATCTAAGCATTTGTAAGTATTTGGAGCAGAACACAATCCAGATTCTTAAATTTGATACACTCAGTTGATCTCTTGCAAATTTGTCTACTTCCATTTGGAAATGAACCTCAGTTCTTGGCCAGGGGTTTCTGAAGGGCCAGCATTTGTTCATCTGGTTCTGAAGCGAGAAACCAAGTCTGCGTGTTCCTTCAAATAACGTTTTATTGGGATGGTCCGGTGTTAACTGCAGAATACGTAAAGCAATACTCATCAGCTAGTCCGACAGGAAAAAAGTCGATCCAGACACTGACTTTATCTGAAAGAATGTGCATGTACAGAGGCAAGAATCCCAATAAAACCAGAAATCATAGCTTTGTGGGGGTTGGATGTATATGACACCTGAAGCACATCACACTGCATAAGTATAGTGCTGCAACCACTATCAAACACTCCCCAAAAAAACTGACACCTGAAGCCAGAGGCAGGGTTGCCTGTGTAATTACTACTCTCAGGCAGTGTCAGAGTCTGGATAGATGGTTCTTCCTCCTCTCCTCCCAGCTAAGTATTTTCTTTCTTCAATGAATTAGAGGAAGTATTCATTAAAATATACACAGTAAAATAAATTGGATATTATATTCCCAAAACAAAGTACCCTCAGAAAACCTGAGTACTTAGAAGGAATGTGCCTTAATTCATTTCCAGAGCTGAAAACCGCAAACAAATACTGCCACAGCATCTGCCACACAAACGCACTAAGGGCCTTTTGGCAGCGCCGTTGTTTTCTAGTTAAAATCACTGCTAACTTAAAAGAAAACCATCATTTACCTCAGGAAAAGAAAACTCAAGATTCCTCCCAGAGATCCTTTCCAACTTGACCAGATTCAGGGAAGACTATGTCCCACCTGCTAAGACCGTTTTTAACCAACGATCCAACTATCTATTATTAGGAGTACATTCCACCTACTAATAATTTCCACGAATTTACACCATGTCTTGCATGGCTTTTGTGAACTAATAACAAAAATGCATCTATGTTAAGATTATAGATCAAGATACAAGACAAAGAGTCCAGAAATACAACGCAGGACAGGACATGCCTCCCCCAGTGACTTCTGGTGTTTGTGGAAGTAGTTTATACATTTTCTTTGGTAAAAATCAGAGTGCAGTTCAAGTAGAAAAGGATACAGAAACCAAAATAATTTAAAATCTACCTTCTGCAGACTGAGATTTACAATCATAAACCAGTCTACTTCAAATAAGAGATCCTCAGAAAAGAAGATACAATTCTCAAGATCCCCATCGATTTTTTCCTCTGCATCTGCAGAATCTGGTTAGTCACAACATATGAACTTAAAATTACTGAATTTTATTTTCATGCAGCAGCAGCTAGGTCACACTATCATGGTTCTGACCTACCACCATTTGTATGCATTTACTGAACCTAAGTGAAAGAAAAATTAACCTATGTTATTTTTAAATAAAAAATATTATATATATTATATAAAATATAATTTGCACGTCCTCTCAAATTTCTCTGCATTCTTTTCTACATTTTAAACAGCTTTTCTTCTTCTTCCTTCAAATATCATGCCCACTTCCAAAATGTCACCCAAAAAGCAACTGACTAGTGATGGATTGCTTTAAGACTACAACAAAGCAAGTGACAAACTTTTACAACACCCCTTTCCCTCTAGATCTTCAGGCAGTATTAATTTGCATGTAAATTAATAAACTAAAACCGTGGAAGCACAACTCAAGGGAGCTAAGGCAATTCCATGTTATTCTAGCAAGCTTGCTTGAGTACAACATCGTTTTTACCCTCCCCTCCAGTCTCGGACACTGAGGAATATTGCTTTCTTACCTCTTGAATGGAAAATTTTGCCAAGACCCTGTTTTTAACTTACTGAAGCTGCAGTGGTGCCCTTAAGAGCTGCCAGAGCTGCAGGAGTGAAGTCACAGTCATGGGGCTCAGCTCAGAGGCTAAGGGTTGTGCTAAGGGCTGCCACACAATGCTACTCCACTTATCATCACGTTAGTATCCACAGTCAGAGGCTTTGTCTGTGTGTGTTATTTAATGCAATATAAATACAGATTCACAAGCCAAAACGACTGATGAGACATCTGATATCAAAGATCACTGTTTCAAGTAGTAGTAGTAGTAGTAATAGGAAAAACTGAGTTAACAATAAGTGATATTTAAGGTCTTACTCACCATAAATTCCCGTTGAAATACAGGGAAATGCCTGTAAAACAAATTAAAAAAAAAAAAGTCAGTGGGATTTCTGTTTGTTGAAACTTTTATCAAAACCAAGGGTGTTTTTAAATGCCTGTTTTTCAACACCCAGAGATTACATGTTATAGCTTTCCCTATTACAGCATTCAATTCACAGGCGTTTTCATGTCCATTATATGAAACATATTCCACATGTTTTCCTTGCTGCCATGTTAATAAAACCACATTCTTTTTCTCATCTTGAGCTACGAGCAACATTTGAACCCAGGACCATTATTAAAACTGCCTTTGAGCTAAAGATTAACACCATAACTTAATACAGTACGAAAAAAAGTCATTTTATCTGGGTAGAGTTAGACAATGTTTCTTCAGTAGTAAAATAAACTTGGCTAAGCTTAAACCCTGACACTTTGCCATGCCCTTGTCCACTGTATAACCTCCTTTTTTGTTTCAGAGCCTTTCATTTTAAACCTCAGTTCTTTCAGACATGTGGTTTAAGGTGTGACCCAGTGCAGCTGTAGTGCTACAAGTCAAAGGCTCACAAACTGCCCCAAATGAAAGGAAAGGGTGCATTTTTGGGTCAGCTTGGGCATCACAGATAATGCACCGTGTGGCAGAAGATGGCTATAGTCCACACTGGGACAGAAAGAATGACAATTCACATGTCTCCGAGCTGTAAGTGCTGTCTAGAGATCTGCATTTCCGTGAGCCAGGGTCAGTTTTCCACCAGGAGAAACCAAAGCTGTGCATGGTTTCACAAGAGGGACAATTTTCTTTGTGCACAGTTGATATGTGATATCACCTCTCCCTCCCACCTCTGGACTGACAGCGAAAACAGCTCAAAGGTACAAGAGCACCTGGGAGCAAAGTCTCAAATATCCAGCCTAAGGCTCCCTCCAGATACCCCCCCGGCGATGAGTCATCCTACAAAAGAAAGGAATTCTTCTTTACTTAATCGCACAGGAAAACATTATTCAAAGCTAATGCTTGCTTTATATTTAACCAGGGAATTAATTAGGGAATGGTGATTAAGAAAGGAGAGGGCTAATGGAAAGAATACATCCTCCCCTCCCCTCTGAAAATACTTAAGTAAAATAAAGCAAGGGAGAGTTATAGTCTCATTCCTTCTCACAACCACTACAACTTACATCCTGAAAAATACTTAGCTTTGTAGTTTGTACCCAATAAATCACAATGAATCAGTTCTTTAAGGAAATGAGGAACGGAGTAGGGGAAAAAAAAACCCAAACACACACGGTTACAGAACTGAGGTGACAACAGATGCCCCAAGACAAGAGCGGCACAGAGGATGATTTTTCTCCCATTTAGCATAAGATTTTAAAACTCCCCATTGTTCAAGTTTCATGTGCTAAGAGCCAATTGCTCCAAACAAGTGCTTGGTTTTTCCATTTCCCCCCACAAGACAAGTAACATGCATCAGATGCCCCTGTTGGCCAAAGGGAATGAATACCAGAGGATCTGGGTTCCTTCTCTGACTGCCCCCACAACTCTGGACAAGGGGAAACGATCTGCCCGCATCACCGATGACTTCAGATTCCCACACCCCTAGAGGACTATGGGCTGGGGAGGCTCTTGGTGGTCTTCAAAGGATTTATGACACTGGCCACTGCCCTACAGGTCCAGCTCAGTACACACTGTCGAGGTTTCACACCGCAGCTGTTGGCTGGGGCCACTGGATCCAAGAGCTGGAAAAGTGGCCTGCAGACTCTGGAGCACCTGCCTTCCTTCTCATCTTTGCTCAGAGGAGGGAAGCTCTGACAACTGCATTTTTGGCATCTCCTGGCAGTCACATCACAGTTGTTCATTCACAGAAGACTCCACGCTCTGAGGCTCTTGGCACTTCAAGTATTGTGCCGGTTTCTTAATGCCTACCTTAAAATGAATGTGTAGACACATCATAATCATGACGCTGCTCTCAGTTTGTGTCACACACCCGAAACAAGCCTGAATGAAGCTACAAGAGTGTGTAAAATCCCATCAAGCTCCTTCCAAATCCCGGTCTGTGCCGTAACTCAGGTGAGCTCTGCCCTCTCCCTCGCTCAGAGATGATCACAGCAGACAACCGGCAGATGTAATTTCGTAAAATGTGACAGTGCTTTTACTCATTCACGAAAGGCCCGTGCCCGAGATCACATATCAACCCTGTTTCCTCTTGGCTCCCAGGGAGACAATTTAGTGTAGATGCCAGGTTGAAATTACTGGCAGAGCAGTAATGGGGAACTCACAGCGTGGATATCAACATACTACGGTATTTGGCTTACGGACAAAAGATGGTAAGGTTTCTAACCTTTTCTGTGCATAATATCATCTTAATTATATATTTGATTTCAATAAAAAAATTCAATTTCACAGTAGGAAACGTTCATTCCTATTTTCGCAATAAAACGTTTCTCATCTTAATTTGTTGCTGGTAACTGCTATTTATTGACTAACCTTTAATTTCTTTGCTACTGAAATAGCATGTTTGCTTTACTTCGGGGTTAATAAGAACCGCTACCCTGACAGCACTCAAAATGGATACAATTCTGGAGTAAAACACAAGTAATAATGGCAAGAGCTTCCTACTATGCTGCTGCCATCATCTAGAGAAAGAGGCCAAATTAAATCAGCTGTGTGAATACTCCAAGTCTGAAACAGATTTAATTCCTGTAGGAGAGGATGTGGGCACTCAGCTTCTGGTACTTTTTAATCTAATGTTTCTTTACTAAGGCTACAGCAGCAGCTCTAATTAAGATGACATGTAACGTAGTTTCATGAGGAAAACTTACAATAGTCACCATGCAGAGGCCAAGTTGGACTCCAAGACATTTCAATAAGAGGGACCTGGGTATTTAAATACTTACAGGCTTGTCTACAACAAGGGTTTCTCGTTCATGCTGAGCTGCAGCATATTAACTCTTATACATTAGATAAATACAATTGCCACATCCTACATGGCCAGATGCCTCCTACTGCAGTCCTAATAATTGCTTTCACAGAGCAAGGACTTTCTTCAAATTAAGTGCTCGGCATTGTGCACTGGCATCCCAGTGTCATTTCTGCCACGATCAAGTCACATAGGAAGTAAGCACTTTTTAGCACATAACACAGCAGACAAAAATACTATTAAACACAAATTGAGCTTTCTCTGATTTAACCACATCACCTCATGAAGTGGACTAACTAATACTCATGCTTGAGAGCCATTCCTTCACATAACATGCACTACTGAATCTTCACAAAGAACTCATGAACTTTCAAAAAATTTTTGCTTTCACTAAAAATGTAAATAGAAACAATTTTTATTGACTTGTTCAACAATGTCAAAAGTCCTTAATATTTCTGGGTTGAAGGTAGTTAAATGTGCTACACACAAAATACCACCACAAGCCTCTTTAAGCAAGGTCAAGGTAAGAAAAATTCCCTTGGAAAAAAGTTGGCCTTGTATTTTATACTTTGACTTTTTTTTCTTGGTCCTTCTCCTTGCTAGATAGGGCCAGTTCCAGAACTGCAGAAAAGCCTTACATCTGAGAAAACTTAAGGATGTTTAAAAAAAAAAACCAAAGAAAACAAAACCAGAAAAAAAAAGACAAGACTACCGTTTTAAGCATCTTGTCCTGGAGTAGTGAAACACACAGCAAATACACTTTGCCTATCCACAGGACAAAGGCATTTTGCTAGAAGAGGAGCAGATCACCGACACTAGGAAAAGATACATTCAACAAGCCAGCTTGCTCCTTTGTGATCTCTAGAAGTTGCCTCTGTCTCCCTGTTCTTTTCCATAATCTGAGGTACCAGCCAGCCCTCCCTTCCCTCAATGGAGGCGATGCACTCTGTATCAGCTCAAGCTGAGCTACTTCGCTTCCCATCGTCTTCCTCCAGAGCCTATGAAGCTTCACAGACTCCTGAGCCTCCTGCCTTTATCCCCTTGACACTGCTAGGAGTTACCTGTTCAGCCTGTTTTTTCTGACCACCTTCCTCCCTCCTGTTTGTCAGCAACTGTGAAATCACCCTGGATTTTGTCTTCGAGCACTGCACCAGTGCAAGTGTATTTTCCAGCAGCCAAGAAAATGCTACACATTACTTCTTTTTGCATGTGTTTCATGAACCAAAACTAATTAGCTTGCCTTCCACTTTGAGAGACAAACCTTACAGCCCCTTACCAGCCTTAAGAAATTACAGAAGCACTGACAACCAGTTCCGAGTCCGACCCAAAGCTTGAAGAATTTAAGTGCCACAACACTGTCCCCATAGTAGATAAGCAGAAATTTGAATCCTTCCTTCAGCATACAATTCTCCTGACCTAAACCAGAGCCAAGCTGAGCTCTCTCTCAGCACCTCAGTGTATTATTTTAAACTCAGGCTCCAGTTTTTGTTTTTCAGCTTCCTTCATTTTTATATCAAAATGCTGCAGGAAGACGAGTTCCTCTGTGCAGCAGGCACTCTTGTCTTAAAAGTAGCAGAGGGAGCACCTCTGTGAGATTGCTTGTCTCCCAGCCCGTGATTGCCTCATGAACTGAAGTGGCAGGTGAGTGGGCAGGGAGAAAATTGCTTGTTCAAGAGCGGCCCTGACAACACTACTCTGCCGTGATTCACCGGGGTGAACGCCCGAGGGCCGCCGCCGAGGTAAAGCAGAGGGTTACAAGGTAAAGCTGCCTATGCTAGAAGGAGCTCTGCTGCAGGGGACTCATCATGCCTTCAGATCCCACATGCATGTTCTAAAAATTCACTGTAATGCAAATACACACGTGTAGTAACTTTGTAAAGAACCATGGCTTAATAACCTGCTTTCCTTCCTCTAGGACTTGTCAGGTCCTGTCATGCCCACCTTGGGGGTAAAATAAAAGAAATTATTTACTGCCTAAAGGCTATGCTTTCCACCAGAAAAAACCCCAACCATGTCTGGGTAGAATGCTATGAAGACCTTTCAACCCGCAACGCCAAACAGCTGCGTCATGTTGTCATGGTCCACTTCAGGTGTACACACACACATCATGGCACTATGAATTGCTGTTATCGAGACTGGCACGTTGTCATGGTCCATTTCAAGTGTACACACACACATCATGGCACTATGAATTGCTGTTATTGAGACTGGCACAGCACCAGGAAAGCGAGTACCAGCTCAACCACAAAGTAAACTAATTTAAAATGGCATCCATTGTGTGAATCATGAACAGTTTGTTTTTGCAACAATATTTTACAATTTGAGTCTTGTGGTGGACAAAGAAGTGTGGTGGGGAACACAGCGGTGGCATTTGTCACACGTGATCGGGGTGCAGAGAACATGTAGGGCCTCTGCCAGGGAATAGGAAACAGGAGAGAGCTCGGGGTGGTTCCACAGCAGGTGTTTGTCATTTCCCCTGTTTCACTGGTGACATGCATTTTATAGTCCTTTCCCCCACCCCAGTACTGCTGACATTTTGAGATAAATTGTGGTTGTCCAGCTGGAATATGAAATAGCAGAGAAAGCAGGATCCTGGGTGAACTTGGAGAAAACCTTTCGGTGGCAGAAAGCGATATTTAACCATCAGCCACACGTACTCCAAACCTGCTGCGATCATTCTCTGTAATGAACAAGCAGAGGGATTCAAACCTGGAAACCCTTCAAAGCTCATCCGTGCCCACCTCGGCAGCTGGCACACACAAACCTAACTCCAGGGATGCACAACAGTACCCACAGTGTCCCACTCCCCACTGCGTTTCCATATGGCATTAACACCCAGTACTCCCATACTCCCTTTACATGGAATTATCCCTGTTCTGAGATAGCATCCAACTCCCAGAAGCACAATAAACCTATACATTTCAGGGCCTGTTGTGTCTCTTATGCTGCACAAAATATTCACTGTGTACAGTTACATAACTATGGAGTATCAGTTTGGTACACGTCCTTAAAAATCATAAAGCATTTCTACTTCAAACCCCTCAGAAATGAATTTGTATGCTTCAAACAACTGCAGGAGAGCGGAGGTTGGAAAGCACCTCTAGAGATTGCCTGACTCTGATAATATCAGTAAAAATCAAAGACACATGTATATATTAAGCACATCAGTAACATTAAACATTCAGAGTGAAGTTTCACTACTTTTACTAGATCAAACTTCTAAAACTATTTCATAATCCAGGAACTATAATTCCATCCTGTTACCTATTAATTCTCCTTACACTATGACTTTCAGGAAAAATACAATAAACCCAAGAAAATACAATAAAAACCTCATGTTATTTCCCAGTCAATCTTCTGCCACAAATTCTATATTTGTCATCATTGTGAACTGTAACGTAATGCACAACAAATTTTGCAAGTAACTATCAAAGAAAACCTATTAGTGGAAACCTCTAAAGCAATTTTCTGTATTGAAAATGAAGAGGAAAAAGTAAATGGAAAATTGGATAAAAGAATGTTTAAACTCAGTTTTTATTATGGATGGTATTAGCATGTTTATTAATCTGCCTTTAAAGAATGCAGAAGTAATTATTGCCTCAAAAATGAGTCTCTTAAATATGGCAGATGACGCAAACCTTTAGGCGTTCATTCCAGCTTCCCTTTTCACGTGCTGGCAGGTGCCAAGAAACGCTGAGGGAATTTTTCTGGTGGAAACAAGAGTGCCCGGCTGTTTTCCGTGCCTGGACCTTTATGTGCCAGCTAGGCAAAGGTTCTCATAGGATGCTGATAGCTGACAAAATGCTGCTCAAGCAACTGCAGTTGAAGTTCAGGTTTAGACCCCACGTGAAACATCCTTTCTACACTGCAGCTTGAGTTTTCTGTATTTGGTAACATAGCTTCATTTACCTAAATGTAAGCTAACACTGAAACACAGTCGAAGGACAACTGGCTCAGCAAATGAAACAAAGCTGTAATTAAATCCAAAATAAAAATCTAACAGCTGGCTGACAAATGACAGAGAGAACCTGTCACAAAGCCACTGGAAGCTGGCTGAAGGATTCCTACTTAGTACCAACCGTTTGTAACAAGCACACGGAGAACTTCACTGTTACTCAGAAAACAGAAATCCAAACCGATGTGTCAGCTTGCAGAGGACCTCCACAAGCTTCCCCTCCCATTCACTCTTAAAGACTTCTCCAGATAAATATCTATCACAAAACCTGCAGTCTTTCTTTAAGTCTGTTCATTCATACAGAAGGGCAGATACTGTTACTGGGTACCTGAGAGGTTCAAGGGGCCAAAAGAACATATTTAATATTTCCTGTTACCCACACTGACTAAATTCAAGTGGCTGGGAGGGAGTTCCTCCTTTGGTGACCTGTTTGCCACAGCAGCAGCAACGTCTACATTGTCAAATTGCCTGTCACACAATGAGTGGCAATTGTCTTTGATTTTTACTGATATTATTAAAAACTTCAAGCCAAGAACATATATCTGACAACGAGAATGTGGAAAAAAGAAGAATCACCACCACAATTTACCAATTAATTTTTGGAATCTGTGTATTCTAACTCCATAGGAATTTAAAATAGATCTTGGAAGACATTGAAACCAGCTGCTTCAATGAACTACCCAGGATAGTAGGGAATTGCAGTATGGAATTAAGAAGATTCACTACTTCAGGAACCGCACCAAGTTTTTATTTTAAAATTCTGAAATTTATTATCTTTCAGTAATTAAAAAGCAATAGCTTCATTAATTGCCTGGATAAAGGCCTGGACTCAAAGTTGGTCAGATAATTTATGTGATTTCCTCAAGTATAACATCAGTTGTATGGTGAGGATCGTCTGGGTTTTTTTCTGAACTATTTGCACATTTGTAGTTTGAACATAAAGCTTTAAGGGAACTATGGAGTATCAGTTTGGTACACGTCCTTAAAAATCATAAAGCATTTATACTTCAAAACCCTCAGAAATGAATTTGTATGCTTCAAACAACTGCAGGAGAGCTGAGGTTGGAAAGCACCTCTAGAGATTGCCCTGTCTAACCCACCCTGCTCAAGGCAGGGCCATCTAGAGAGACCATCACCCAGGACCGCGGCCAGTCAGGTTGGAATAGTCTGGGATTTCCTGTATTTGAGCCTGTACCCGTTGTCTCCTGTGCATTCAGTGGGTACTCGTCTTTACTCCCACCCATCGACCATTTGTTCAAGTTGATAACATCTTGCTCCTGAGCCTTCTCTTCTCCAGGCCAAACAGTCTCCCAGCATCCCTTGTGAAATACAGTCCAAGCCCTGAAACATCTCTGTGGACCTTCACTGAAGTTGCTTGAGTATGTCCATGTCTCTTGTACTAGGGAGCCCAGAGTTGAGTAGAGAGGAAGGATCACCTCCCTTGACCTGCTGACAAGTCTTCCTAGCACAGCCCAGGAGGCTGGCGGCTTTCTTTGCCTCAACGATGGCTCTGGGACCCCTGTAATAGACTCTGCTGAGCTGTTTTCCATCTGGTCACGCCCCCCAGCACGTACTAGTGTATGGGGCTATTCCTTGCCAGGGGCAGGACTTCATGTTTCCCTCTGCTGAACTTCATGAGGTCCCCTCTGCCCAACTCTCCAGCCACCTGAAAAGCAGCATGACCGTCTGGTGTATCAGCCACTCCTCCCAGCTTTGTATTGTCCAAGAACTCCCCAGGGTGCTTTCTGCTCCAGTCATTAATGATGATCTCTAATAATAATGGGCCCTCTACCAGACCCTGGGGTACGCTACTAGTGGCTGACCTCCAGTTGGACTTTGTGTCACTGACCACAAGCCCTTAATCCCAGCAGCTCAGTCAGGTTTCAGTCCTTTTCTCACACAACAAGAAAAAAATACAGAGGCATAATAATTGGGTTTGGGTTTCAAAGACAGTGTCTGCCTGGGATGTTCTGAAGCCACAGCAGTTGAAACACCAATTAAAGCAGCAAAAGCAGAGATGATGAGAATAAAACACCAAGTAAGAACTTAGAACAGATTTAAAATTTGTTTGTTTTGTGGTGTTTTTTTTTCCCTATACCAACCCATTCCAAAACAAGCTTTGAAATGAATGACAAATCAATTTTGAACCACATCTGTGATGTTCTTTTAGCCCCAGTAGAGAGCAGTTACGTGTTTCCCTCATGCCAAAGAGCAAGAAATTAAACAGCCCCTTGATGTTTTCGAAAGGAGAAAGGGACATTCACCTACACGCCCCGTATTGCATCAGCCTCTCGGCACCGCAGCGCATGGAGCCGTTGCTAGGTTTGCCTCTGGAGTCCCTGAACTATCACAGTGTCTAATTATTTTGTGAAGAGCAGCTTGAACATGCCACTCCCTTTACAAGAACAACACAGATAGAGCCCTTATTACTTTTTAAAATAAGGGTATTGACCAGTTTCAGCAAACTAATAGTACTGTTCAATCATAGTCACTTCAAAAAAACCCTGCTGTATTATGGGAGTTTAATTCTTTAGCCCCAAAGGCCATCTTCACAGCAGCGTTTGGGCATCTCACCCCACACCTGTGCATCTGGTATGTGTTTCTCTTCCCCACTGGCATATCTCTACTCACGAGATCCTGCAGGATCCAGTGACCTTACTTCTGTATGTAGCTCCAGGAGGGAAGCTAGGATCCAGCTTCATCTCAGCTAAGCTATTTTGAGGCTGGACTTCTGATCTAAGGTTCTCTGTACATTTAATAAAGAGGGTAATTCAGCTGTTTCAGGTCAAATGAATGGCTCTCGTGGGGAACTCTTGACTACAGAGTGAAGCTAGATACCTAAAGCTAAATTTAGGTGAAACAAACCTCTCTCTGAGCACAGGAAATCATACGTGTTTGCCAGAAAGCATATTCAGGAACTCTCTTTCTCTGGAGTCCTAACCACAGGAATAGTTTTTCCACTGATTCAATACAAAATTACTTCTAATGAAAAACGATGGGCCAGACTTCTCCAGCTTCATGAGATCATGCTGTATGGCAGTCAGCCTCATGGGCGTGATGGCAAAGGAGACCCTAAACAAGTCCAGGGAAAGGTCTGTCTGGCACAGTCCTGCCTCAGACAGAAATACTCACACGTCAGCGCTGAGCAGGCTCCTCCAGGCCAGTGCATACCCTCTGCTTCTCAAAAGGGCTAATTAAGAGCTGTGCAGCATCCCCCATCTTGAGTGCTGGTCTCGCTTCCAGAAGCGCAGCCATGAAAATCGGATCTGCTGGCCACAGCAAAGGCTCCAGATAGCCCAGGGTAATTTCCACCCCAGGGGATGCAATGTTGGAACATACGTTGTGCTTAGAAGACACAGACATTGCCAGCCTGGCCCCAGCCCACACAGGCTGGTAGAAGAGGACAAACCTAATGCAGCATTAGCATTTCCAGCATAGAGGTCATTACACTTACTAATACACTCTTAATGAGCTAAAATTTAGTGTGCAGTGTCCCGACCCACATCAATACCGTGCCACGTCTACGGATCAATACTAGCTATACAACTATAATATTTCCAAGAGAAAAGAAAAAGGAGTAAGAACTCACAAGACAGTATGAAAGCACTTGAAAGGAGATTCTCAGTGACAGTAACTGCTTCATCCTCAACACGAGCTGAGCCTGTCCCGAGCGCTTCATCTAAACCAAGGTAATACCACTGCACCTTTACTGTGGTCTGATTCAGATCTGAGCCAGCCTTGCAAGAAAAAGCCATTAAATGACATTAACGTAGTACTGAGATCACTCTCTGACAACCAAGAATGATGAGGTAAATTAAGGGCAGATGGATGTTGAGGCTTTCCACTAAACGTCCTTAATTTTGTAGGTTTTAGACATACTGTCTCCCGAACCTCAGTGCAATTTTACTTTTACTATTTGCGATATTTATAGCTCCCATTTATATAAGTAATATGTAATTTTAATGCAGGTCTAATAGTTCCAACTGCCATTGACACAGATTGTAAAATGAAAAAGGGAGGATACCTTGTTGAATAAGATGCTATTTTATTTCCTTCCCGCCACCTTAGCCATTGTGAGACTGTGGGTTAATGTCTTATTTCGATTCCAACCTTGTCAACACATCAAAGATCCTCCCAGGTGAAGAGGAGCAGGGCTATGCAATTGATCTCCCCTAACCCATAACGTCTGTGTCGCTCTGGTCCAGGGTGAGTGACTGAAATACTTGTTTCTTTTTGAGAGAGGTAAGAGAGCCACTGATTGCCTTGAAGAAGTACATGATGATGAAAGGTATGAGGCTGGAGTAGACCTTGGGAAATGTCAAGGGAGATCACATTCAAAATTGCCTTCTTTATCCAGAATAAATAACGGCAGTTGTGGATTACGCGACTGTAATTCTGTTGAGGAGGGCTGGTAACATAAATCACAATAAATATGACTGGAGACTCTTTTTAAAGACCAAGGAGGTTATTTGTATTTTTAAACTTATTTTCTACTGTCCTCAGGCACAGTCTCTACGGATGCTTCTGCGGTGATCATGACTCTCCTCGACGCAGTATGTTTCCCCTCCCTATTTATTCTCTGCTGTCACCCCATCCAGCTTTTTCCTTTCCGTCCTTCCACCCTGCCCCAGATGACAGATTGCTGCCATCCGCCCCGTTCTGAATTCACTGCTTCCATTATCGCTTCCCTTACAGCTGTGGCACATCTGCTTTCACATCCACTTCACATTTTTTTCCTAAGGCCCTTCCTTGCTTTCAGCATTGCTGGAGCGCCTGTGCAAGAGCAGCAGCAGCTACAGGAACCTCGTCACCATCTGTGGCTTAATTCAGAGCTGTTGCAGGCAGCAGGAAAACTTCAACACAAATCCTATTTCTACCTTTTTTTCCCCTCTTTCAGACTGCTGTTGAATGACACAAATGAGTTAAGCTGCCCCAGTATTGCCAAAAATGGGTCAACAATTCTGGTTGCCTTCTTTCTGGCACAGGGTGGTCGGTTCAGGAAATGCAAAACAACTCCCCGGAAAAATCGCAGTGCCAACACGTTCAATGGGGCACCCAGCAAACGGCTCCTGAAGGGAGGCCAGTCTGGGTTCATGGGTTCTGACGCATCTCCGCGCTCCTGTAACCCAAGCGATGTTTCTGTCAAGCTGAACAAATCTGCATAATGCTTCACTTGGCACCACTAAATGTGTCAGGATACGTCTCAATAAAACTTCAGTGTCAAGGCATGAAAGACCATCACACACATTGGAAAAGTAACAAAAAACCCCAAACCCCAAACAAACAACTGAGAATATATGCATGCTTTCTCTAAATTCTTCCAGCTTTCCCTGCCTTACAGCCATTTTTTCTTTCTCTCAATAGGTGCTGCTGCAGAAACACAAGGCTAACAGTTTTAAATGACGTGCAACACTAATTTTCTAAGTCCTCCTGTTTCATACGGCCCAGATAGATTTTTTTTTTTATTTGATTCAAGTAACAGTTAATGCTTTGTCAAATTCTTCCTATTTTCAAAAGCTTTGTGTGGAAAGAGCGGGTATGTTTGTAAAATAGCAGAAGCAGCAAAACTGGTGAAGAGACATAAAGATCTTTCTTCAAGTATTTCCCAAAGTAAGAAAACTGCACAACTGAAACACAACAGAAAAATATAGCTAGCTCTTGGATCTCCTTGTCTTTTCTGCTTGAGTTGCCCCCAGATGCCCCTTTCAGTTTTCAAAAAAAAAAAAAAAACAAACCCCAA
>VXBZ01004235.1:568534-618314 GCA_013399135.1 Heliornis fulica | reverse complement strand
AAAAAAACAAAAAAACAACCCAAAAAAGAAGCATATTGAAATCCTTGTGCTGTTGCCTTGAAATATTTTTTTTTTTCTTAAAGGAAAGACAGACATAAAAAGGTCTAAACCAGAGATGCATTACTATTCAAGGAGCGTTACAAGGAAAGACCACTTGCATTACTAACACTTTATCTTTCATGCAAACCATTTAGCATGAGACACAAAAGCAGCACGTATAGATCTAAACAGCTACGTACACCCAATAGCTCAGGACAAGTACAGCACAAAGGAACGTGGGGGGAACCAAACCACAAACCGAAATAACCCCCACAAAAAAGTCCCAAAGCAGTGAGGAAAATGAATTCAATAGAGAACTTGTAGCAAAGGATGGTGAAGGCTTAGGAAACCAGTCTTACAATGTCTTGTTTTCAAGTAAGAAACAACAGAAGGTGGTGTCAAACGTGCTTTGGTAGGACCATACAGAAGAGCGAGGGAAATGTCAGTATGAAGCCCCAGCTCCTCTCTTTGCCTTTTCTCCAAGCTCCCATTGATTTCAGCAAGAGTTCTGCACAGGCAGCGACTCCAAAAAGGGGCTCTAATTGCTTGTGTGCTCAGACTGATGCGAAGGCATTAACACAGAGAAATTTCCATTTGTGCTAATGGCATCTGTGTGGCCAAGGATACTCGTTTGTCCTCCTCAGCATATTCCCCTGGTCCTTGTTCTTTGGAGATCCGTTTCAACAGAACACTTCTGCCTTGCCTTGAAACAGGGTTACGAAACTCCCAACTAAACGGTGCTTTAAACCATATTGTTTTCTCTGTGACTCCTCCTGTGACAAGTGTGAGAACGTGTGCGGTACGACAGAAGGTTCGCCACAGTAATTGCGTGTTGTGATTGAACGATGGAGTAACAACGACGGAAATAACCGCCTTGCTGAAATCCCCGCAGAAGGTAAGTTGCTCCTGTACAGTTTTAACTTATGCACCATCTGTTTTGCCAGTCCTTTAAACGTTCCTTTAACTAGCCAAGGGATTTCATCACCATTCGGATAGGCACTGCCGCACTTCCGCTGACCTTTGGCACGTTTTCCTTTGGACACTGGGTCTCTGTCCCTTTTTGTCCCTCTCTGCCTATCTCAAGCCCTACCTTTTCCACCCGGGACTCACTCACCCATCCACCCACCACCCACATCTGATAGACCTACCACCCATGTTTTCTATGTTGTAGCCACATTAACTGGCAAAATGTAGATTATATGTGGGCAAAATGTGTAGGTCCTTGTGAGTATTTTTCCAGCAGATGGAGACACATCCACAAAGTGTTTATTTCCCCAAGTGCTGACATTATTAACCGCCAGTTCAAGAATAAAGTAATATTCCAAAATTACTGTTATAGTCAAGACTTACCCAGATGTGAGAGAAGAAATATATTTGGATAATAATCACATTGTGGACTTGAATTAAAATGCTAAATCATTTGCAATATAGCGCTAAGTAACACTACATTAAACTTGACA
This sequence comes from Heliornis fulica, assembly GCA_013399135.1. Classification (NCBI taxonomy): domain Eukaryota; kingdom Metazoa; phylum Chordata; class Aves; order Gruiformes; family Heliornithidae; genus Heliornis; species Heliornis fulica. The sequence goes on along the minus strand of VXBZ01004235.1, from coordinate 616,815 downwards.
GATTATCAAGACTCCGATTCTGTATTACAAAAGCAAATAGCTGAAATTAAAAATAATGAATAAAACCCCAAACCTCTTCAATATAAGCTTATGCACTGACCCCTTTACACATCAGCAAAACCCTATGGTGAAATAACCAACACAATAGGGCTGTGTTATTATGGGGTGGCACACAGCAACAGCACATGACAACAAGAACTAGGGATCCTTCAAATCAAACTTGTGGGGCAACACAGAAATATAGAATATCAAATGAAACCAGCATGTTGCAAGTTCAGAACAAACAAAAGGAGACGCTTCCTCACATAAAGCAGAGTGGATGCCACACAAAAGAGAAAATTTTATGGGAGCTGAAAAATCAATATTACAAAATCACCTAAGAAAAAGCCAATAAGGAATTTAAAGCATGAAGATAAAATTTGTGGATTGTGAAGTTGCTGAGGGATGAAAAGCCAGGGCTAAGAAAGCGCTCTGACAACTACCATCACATGCTTGACCTGATGGGATGTACCTGAAGGTGCTCCTGCTCAGGCAGGGGGGTTGGACTCCATGATCTCTGGAGGTCCCTTCCAACCCCCTACAACTCTGTGATTCTGTGACCCATCCTTACACTCCTCATTAAGCATCAGCTCTCCACCAAATGAAAGGCTGGGCACCAAACAAGATGCCCCATGCTGGGGCAGACCATGCTCATATGATTTTCAACAAACAGAGGCATACAGAGCTCACAGAGCCATCAGCACACCACCTGTTCAAGGACAACAACCCATTTTGTCTGGACACTAGCTAGTGCTCACTGCACCCTCCCTCTGCAGTGACATGACTCTTCCTACACAGCAAGCATCTCCTCGTCCTTTTACAGAGTCAGTAAAGGACAGAACCAGAATCAGCCTACACAAGACCTATAGAAGAGCACAAAACCACTGCAGTCCCTTTTTGCAATAGGAAGGGAGTGTCTCTGTGACCCAGCTGCAGCCCACCAGACTCCTTGGTCCTGCCTAAGACACAGAGTTCTGGAGAGCAAGTCTTTCATCCTATTCTTTGCTGTGGATGTCCTTAGAGCAACTCTCACACAGAAAGGCAGTGGCAGGCAAGGACATTGGTTGTGCCAGGTGCTCTTGCTTCCCCATGGCATGAGCAAGGAATAGGTATTACATGAGTCAGTGCTTATTGTAAAAGGGACTAGAGACCCTCCATATCCTTGCTGGATTTGCCTCCAGCCACACAAATAGCTTCTCAATTTCCCTGTGAAGATTTTGTCTCCAGCTTTCTTTGCTTCTTCCCAACTTGCCACTGTGGAAGGCTTTAGGAAGAACTTTGTCTCTGCAAGGTAACTGGTAAAACCACTAACTTGTCTTACACTGTTTATGAACCTCTTGCTCTGCCACAAAGCACACACATAAGAGACTTGCTTTAGACTCTCCCTTCATGAACATCCTGAATACATCCACTGTCACAACATTTTAAATGTTTGACAGACCTTTACTACTTCTACTAACACCTTCTACTAGCACCTTTATTTTTATTTTTTTTTTGTAACTCAATGTTCTACCTGACAGCAGCATTCACCTCACGCACCCTTCTAAAGAAACCAAACAGATAGATCATCCCAGGTCACACCATAAGGGTTGGGCATTTTTTTAATTTGCCTTTCCAGCCAGCACTGTTTTCAAGAACTCATCCAAAACCACTTCCAGAAAAATTATCCCCAAGGAGTTACAACTAATTAAAAACCCATCCGTGTTTTAGTCATTTGCATGATTCCATTGTGGATTCTGCAATTTTTATCTAACGTCTTTGAAGCTTATATATATAAAGTCAGTCATTCTGAGACATCAGCAAATTACAGCCCTCTTTACTGCACTGCTGGAAATGCTGTTAAATATATGGAGCAAAACTGGTCCCGACACTGCTCCCCCCTAATACTACTGTTCACCTCTTCCATCAAGAGAATGGCTTGTTTTATTCTTTCTTTTAATTTCTCATCTGCTAATTGATTTTTAATCCAAACTTCCAAAGACTATCAAATTCTCCATCTCATAAATGGGTTGTTTTGGGGTTTTTTTTTGGTCTATCATCAATAAACAATGTGGCTTATTTTCTCAACAATACCTAGCAAAGAAAGAGAGGCTGTTGTTGCAGCATAAGTCTCCCTAGCCTTGCTGGTGCCAGAAATAAAGCAGGAGACTACCTCTGGGTCTGCCAGATAAGATGGTCAAGTCTTCCATCCTTAGCTTGGTGAAGGGGGAGGGACACACTGCCCAGGACAGATGGGTAGAGTTGGCCAAAAATAGGCCAAAAATAGCCCTAAGTGGAAGTGAACAGAAGGAGTTAATACACATAACATTTGAGTCAAGTTTTGACCTGTTTTAATAATAAGTGAGAGAAACAGCTTGAACTCCACAGGTTATTGAGTGGCAGCCCCTGACCTTTGTTAGTCCATACACCGCAAGCAACATCAGCCGTTGCCTTCCCTGGCACCCACACCACTGGCACAGCAACTCCGGCCTCGGCTTGCTCGATCCCGCGGCCGCAGGACGGAGAGCACCCGTAAAGGTCTCTGGCTTCTTAAGGAGAAAAGATTTTACTTAATAAATGTCATGGCAGTAGGCACCACTATCAGAAAAATGGTGGTGAGTCAATTACTGCTCCATCAAAATACTCTGGTTTAAGCTGTACATGGAGTACATTTGGAGTAATTCAGCTGACTGCCCAAGTACCACAACTGAGGCACAAAGCTGTCTCATTTCTCTCCTTCAAGTTATTCCTTAAGTTTCCTTTTATATCAGCGTCTAAAAACTTGACAAAACGTAGCCTGGTGTTACACTGAGCCTACTTCAAATCATGACAGCTACCTCTTCAGTGGGCTCCTGGTCTTTAAGGAGCACTCAAACACACCAGCAGTTAAAAAGCATCAGCTGTGACTGATTTGGTCTCTTCAACTGCTGGGGTCAGTAAAGACAACCCATAAATTCTTTATGGACTAAAAAGCAGAACATTAAAATATACAGATTAAGCTGAATCCACTTTAATATAATTCAGGATTTTGGCTGCCACTTCATCCATAATTAACATCAACACTAATACGTTTTACTGCATTAGAACAAGCAGAGCTGTACGTCTAGCATTATGGTATGGAATAGAAATCGGCCAACTCCATAATGTGAGTCAATGAAAAACCATATGCAATCTGGCAGCTTGTAGCCCCTTCCACGTCCATCCCTGCAGCTGCAACACTCCTTCATGAGGTGTCCAGCCCCCAGAGTTTGAGACGTGGCTGTGGCAGTGTTCAAGATACTGAAGGGTCAGTCACAGGATGCCTATAACAGACTGCTGTTGGCAGAAAAGCCTTGCCTGGGAACTGTAGTAATATGTCCCATTAAGGAAAATTAGAGGAAGATGGAGGGTAGAAGGGGAAAACCCACAAGGATACGAGTCTTACTCTGAGAACACTTGTCAGATCAAAGAGATGCAAAGAGCATTCGGCTGCAATCACGGACACCATAAACCTATCAGTGTTTCATTTCAATGCAGGAAGAAACAAGTAGCCAGCCTGCTTCATAAAATAATAGCCTTCCTCCTGCTGAATAATTTATCTCACTACATGTAGCTGTGGGGACAAATAAGAGGAGCAGGGAAAAAAGAGTCCATTCCCAACTCAAAGCTACTTGGGCAAGTCCCAGAAAGCAATACAAATAGAAGTAAGGGAAAAGGTGACTTGTTTCCTTGTGCAAACATCACCATGAGCTACATCACATTTCTTTTTTAACTATCATGGGGTTTTATACTCTCAAAACAGCATTAATTATTGTGAAGTTTCGCAACACAGACTATTTTATACCATTAAGAACTTGCAAATCACACTGAAGACACCCGAGCTGTGCCTTTGTGAAGTTATATTTTGACCATCTCGCTCCCAGTGATACACAAATCCAGATGAGCCTTGGCATTATGCTGCTGAAGTTAAGGAAATTCTTTAGGATAAGGGTTATTCCAGAACAATTAGAACATCCTAGAGTGTTTTGTGTGTTTTTCTCCACATGTCAGAATGAGCCTCAAAACCTAAATGCTTATGTATAGGTTTGCAAAGGCAGTCCTTACTCTCTGGAAGATGAGAGGCTTTTTGGGGGTTTGTTTTTACTTTTAACCATTACAGTCAAAGCTGAGACCGCAGCACTCACAGACCAGCTCAATGCTCCCCACAGCTTTCCAAACCTGACCGCTGGTGAAATTTACCCAGCCTTGTTGCTAACTCTCCTGAGCATTTGCTGTGTCACCTGTTTTCATGAAAAAAAAATATCACAAGCTCTAAGGTAATTAATAGCTTCTCCTGATCATTTTATATTCATTCTCAAGATGTCAAATCAAAATAGCAATGGCTAAACCCAATAGCATCATTCTTTTTCCCTACTGCCATGAAATAACCACTCCCAAAAAGACAGATGCTGAACATTAGCACAGATTTAGTAGATGTTTGTACCCAAAACTGAGATAACATTTGTTCTTGATTATTGACTTCTCTAATTTCTAAGTGTACTTTAACAATGAATAACTCATGTTACAGAATAACTTCAGAGTTTTTCTTCTGCAAAATAATTTGCCTTGATTCATGAAGGACAGGAAGGTCCATTCATTTATACATCATGCCCAAAAGACAACATTTACCTACTCTGTAATTACTTAGAGGCAAAAGGAAACTAGTAAATAAATACATTTTAGTCCACAAAAAAGCTAATAGACAATACTTCTCACCACAATAGGAGTTCGATGCTTTGCCACGAAATCCACATGCAACTGTCTAAATCCCAAAGAGAGGCCATGAATTACTGTGAGAAACATCACATAAGCTGATCCATTTTGGTCATTGTTAACCAGAACAAGACAACTCCTTGCCTTAAAAAAAGCAACACAGAAGAAGCCCTGATAACCTCTTATTTCTCCAGTCAGGAAGGGTCTGTAGGTGGAGTAGGGACCTGCTGTAGGCGGTACAGTTTACACAGGCTGTGCTCACAGTCCGGTGCCAAAGGCAATATGACACATGGAGAGGAACCCTAGATCTTTGCCACAAAGGAAGAGGCTGCAGGATCAGCCACATGACAACTGGGGCTGCAGAAGGGCGGCATGCCCAGTGCTCACCTCTCCTGACCTCGAGGCTGCTTGGTGTTGAAGCCTTAAGCACTCAAGTTTTGCAATATTGGCCTTTATATGATAGAAATAGTGATCTGCTTCAATAAAAACTGGCATGTGCATTGTCCTCCACAGTTGTTCCTGTCATGGAGACGAAGTCAATCCTGTCACATGTGGGACTGCCAATGGCTGCGCCTGCACAACACAATCATTTTTTGATAGAAATGAAACATTTTTCCTTCAGCTGCCTTCACTCACTTCACATATACTGAATACACAGAGGTAGTTAAGCCACAGAAAATATGATTTTCAACCTCAACAATATATTTTCTTTCCCGACAGAGAATAAATCAGACAGAAACAAAGTTGAAAGAGGATTAGGCGTACTACATGAAAATCAGCACCGCGTAAGCATCATTCCGTACTCAACCAAGACATAAGGACAGCCAGATAACATTTTGTTAAAACACAATGGGATAACCACCACACTAAACTTGTGCATTTGGAAACCCTAGAGAAACACACCACCCCACACCTGAAGTACTTCCAGTCGAGGTGCCTTGGTGCAGACATGGCTTGTCTTGTCTCAAGCCAGATAAACAAGAATCTCAGCCTGACCCAAGACATAGGACTTGACTAGGTCATTATCAGAGACAAACATATTTTGGGTGCTATCAGAACAACAGAAACAGGCTTAGCTGAACTGACCATAATCTAGGAGCAATTCTGCAGTGAGCTATTGTCATAAGTAGTCCCTTATTGAGGGGAGGAGGGGAAAACAGTAAATGTTTCCAAGGATTTCAATAGTATGAATCCGCCACCCAAACGAACCTATCTGCAGTATACCATAAGAGATTTTATTGTCCCTGTAAAAGCCTGCTGCTGCAATATTCTTGACTAAGCTGATTTTTCCATCACTATTTTACATATAAACAAGCTTTGCTATAGAGCATGCCGTGACATTAAAGATAGGAGCGGAAACAAGTGTTGGAGCAGTGCATTTGAAGCTTGCAAACCATTTTCTTCAGCACACAAAACAATTTTTATTCAGCCATCTCTCTCACCTACATCTTTAGAAAGATAAACTCTCTGAGCTACCAATTAGCCCATTTGCTTCCCAAGGACTAATGTAATAGGTAATAGGCTAATGTAAATTGTAATAAAGCTATGTATGTAAAGTTAGGTTTAAACTTCTTTGAAGGCTGACAATGCAGACAAAAAAAAAAATCACAAAACTCAAGAACTAACATTGTTCAAACAGTTTGTTCATTTACTCTTCCATGTTGTGTTAGGTTTTTTGGTTGTTTTTTTTTTTTTTTGAGTTTAATGACTGGTGTACCTCTTTCTGCTCATTTCCAAACTCATTCAGTTCATAAAAGCACAATTCAAGTTACCAGCATGAACTAGGGCATTTTAAGCATCTTCAGAAGGGTGTACCTCAGTTTTCTGGGCCTTCCTGATTCCAAACCATCCACATAACCAAGCAACACTCACTAGAAAGGCTTTGTAAATGTCTGGATCCATCACCAGTGTAAACTGGAGCAGGATTCAGATAGACTCATGATTATTTCATCCAAAGGAGCCAGAACACTGTACAGAAAGCTTATGCCGGTTTTGAGTTGGCTCTTCTAGAGCAGATGGACTCTTAATTCAGCATAAAAGTCACGAGGTGCTGAGTGGTAACACCTAATATGATGATGCTTTGGAAATTAAGCCAGCTTAATGCTTTATGCCAGAAATGTGGTGTTCCCCATGTGGCAGCAGCGAGAGCCCCCAGATAGATTTGCTGGATCATCAGGCCACAGTTCAGGCAGGAGCAACGTGATTGCCTAGCATGGGGTATTCACATGTGGGGAAAACAAAGTCAGTATCAGTTAGACATGTAGCTGCCTGACTCTTCTCCATTTTTTTTTTTTTCTACTAGAGATTTGTTGAGGCTGGGGAGGAATCTGTGCATTACTTTTGATCCTCGATGAGCTCCTTTACATCCAGCCTTTCAGAACTAGATCAGAAGAACAAGTTTAGGAAACAGCACACATCCTGTCCCTCAGTTTGGCTGACCTAAGAGGCAACACTGCAGCATATCACACACCTGTACTGCTCAACCCCTGGTCCAGCAACTCCTCTGCTCCCAGAGCAATGAAATGATATCTGTGTTTGTGCACTGACAGTGGTGACGCAGGGGAAACTTGCCTCTTGCCATGCCCCAGGTTTTGTTTCCAGACTCACAGTCTGAGTGCTGATCCAACACTACCTGGCTCACAAAACTTGTCCACATCACAGAGCTCAAGATGCTCAGGCTGCAGTCAGCAATGCTGTTCCAGCTCTTAGCTCTGCTCATTCAGTGTACTTTGTACAGCTGCCTCCTAAAAACAGAGAGTGTTCCCTTCCTCTGCCATTGAAATAAATTATTTCCTCACAATTTTGAAATTACTTCAAAACTATTTTTTAAAAAATATGATTTTCCAGATAAAAGGTAAATTTATGAGATGCACAGATATCTGAGAAACAAAAAAGAACAAGAACCAAGCACTGTGCTGAACCTTCTCCTCAAAGCAGTGTTTTTCCTCTAAGGCTTTAAAGAGAGTTTCAGCTCCACATACACATGTGCTTCACATGTGCTTTGCCTCCTCAGGGACCCCATTCTATACTGGTGAGAAGTCCCACTTTCAGATGCTCAGTTCTCACTGCTTGTTAAGCAGCATCTCACACAGCATGGGCTGAAATTCTGGTATTTTCAAACCTACCAAAACCCAGTTCATCAGGTATGTCTTCTACCATGACTGCAAAGCTCTGCATGTCCCACATCAACAGCAAAACTTGAATTCCATCACCTGCTCATTAGCGGTCACCACATTATCTGCCTTACTTACTGAACAGTGTAATACAAGCAGCCCTCACTGACAAATACTTTTGGTCAGACCTTGCCTGGTTGCAGAACATTAAGGAAAGCATCTGGCTACATCAAAAAAAAAAAAGAAGAAAAAAAAAAAAGGGCAAAAGTCTTCTCACCTGTCAGTAGAATGCAGAGACAAGACACTTTTAGAATAATCTGCATTTTGCTACATCCCTAAGTGCAAAATTCAGCTGCATTTGTATTTGCAACATCAATCTTTATTAAACATTCCATTTCTATTTGCACAGAAGCTGTGATATCTTGCTATATATCAAACTTTGGTTGGAGAAAAATTTTAAAAAACCACAAACAAACAGATTTCATCCTACCTGGAACTAATTAACACTGCTGGATTATGTTTTATCAATCACACTTGTGGAGTTTCTCCTCACTGTCTCTTTCTGCAAAAGATGTCCAACACCCTTTTGGAAGTTTCCTGTACTAGCTCTGCTAATCAAACCTTAGGGAGTGCAGAAATAGCCTGGTGTGCTGCACCTGGGAAAGAGTTATCAGAGTTTATGTATTGTGAAAGTATCGAGATGAGCAGCTTTTTCTGAGCCCTCCTTCTCAGCAGCCTGCCCTGATGGATCAGCCTGCTGCTGGGGCTTCACAGAGTCGTTTCCATGATGTAATAAATCAGCAACATGAATCAGGTACATCATTAACTTAATCTCGTTAGCTCACAAAAAACCCCGCACACATTAAAACCCTGTTTTCCTAACAAAGCAGAAACCAGCAGCCCCAGGCCACTTCCTAGCTCAGCAGTCCCCATGCCTGCAAAGAGTCAGCCAAGGCTGGAAGGGTGAGCTGGGGATTGGCTCTCACCCCACAGCAGATGGGGGCTCCTCTGAAAGAAACAGCCAGAGTCACGGGCCAAGGACTAAAGGCAATGCCATGATAGTGAACAACGGCTTCAACCAGAGACGCCTCTCGGCTGTTCTCTGCAGGAACTCACTGCCACTCCAGTAAACCCCACAGCCAAAAATTCCCATCCACTTATTCCCACTTTTTGCCATACCCACCAGTTTTTCTCAAGCTTTCCTCATAGGATGTCTAGGTCTACCACCAGCATAGTCACCACCCACCCTTACAAATAGCGCTTCTCCCTTTTTAACAATATTAAGGAAAAACAAGGATTTGGGACACCATCAACTTTGCAGGATTAAGCTCACCTACATCACCTCTCTTTTGCCTCTCTGGTTATGAACCCACATGCCATAAAGCATTTCCCCTCCACCACATCAGACATTCAGCAGTTCTCCCAGGCTTGGCTGAGTCCTGAACCACAACACTGAGCATCATCGGTGCTCCAGTCAGACTCCAGTTACTCTTCCTGTTCTGAAGCTGTAAGCCTGCCAACTAGATCAGGAAAAAAAAAAAAATTGGCAAAATAATTATTTCTCTATCACTGTTCTCCTCTTTCCTTTGAGCTCAGCCAGGTTGGGCTGTCTAGGCTTAACAGTACTGCACTTCCCTCATCTGATCTGCTATTCATAGGTTCAAACAGAACGACAGGCATAAAAATCACTAATCTTCTATCAGCAGCTGAAGTTTATGGGTTTCATATCCATTAACATCCTCCAGCTCCAACCATGAAAAGCAAAATTACCTCAGAAAACCTAACAATGACTAAAGTAAAATGGGAATAACTCCAAATTGTTGGTGTCCCTCCTAAAACGTTTTTCCCATCGTTTCGAGGTGCAGACACAGCAGGCTTCAACCACCTTGTAACCTGAACATCATGCCATAAATTCCCATACGACAACAGAATTCTCCATTTTTTAAATTACAACAGCAATCGAATTCCTACAGTTAGAGCTGTGCTGTGCACTTATTAAATATATACATCTACAGTTAGCATCTCAAAGGGCTTTGTATTTGGGAGCAAAGGGGGACAGGGAGACACGTCAGCTGACCTACAACTCTCTGCACTCCTGAATTATCATTTTTTAACCTTGGGGGAAAAAAAAAAAAAGAATTCTGCTACTGAATAAATTTAGCATAGAGTCAACTTAATGATCACATTAGTCCCTGTCTGTTCTCCCAATGCCCATTCACTATTTAATTAACCTATTTTTGTAGGTTACTTCTTGGAGCTATTTTTAGGGACTTTAATCGAAGTTGTCCCTTTTCCAAAGATGGGTAGACAAGTTACCTTTCTTGCAACAACTGTGTCTTTGCCATTTGTATGTTAGCAAGAAAATGGTTACAACAAAGCTTCCTTTGATCGAATATATCAGTATCCTTCTGCCCACAGTTCATGAGGGGTTTTTTGCTGGTTCATACTTAGGACAACAGAAATCCTTTCTGCCTCCTTACCAACCCAGCTAGAAGATGGATCTTCTTCACTCAGGCCAATAATGCAATCATCATCGTGGGCTGATTTAATTACATGGGGGAAGAAGACCCTATACGTCATTTTCCTGGAAGCAAGGCCCACACACCAGAGATCTCATGACAAAGCTCTCGCGTGCCAGCCCGCACAGCTTGCAGCTGCACCAGCCAGAGGGGGTCTGGTGGTGAACATGCTGACAGAAAAACCTCATTATACAAAATGGGGAAGTGACGCGGACGTTTTTTTTGTCTGTGAAGGGTTCAGGGTGGACATCAGTAGCAGGAGAGAGAGTTGTTATTGTGGCTTGTTTGCCAGAGCTCATAGTTAACTGTAAAACTAGAAAATAAGGCAGCTAAAGAGACACCAAAATAACTACTGTGGCAGAAGCCCAGCAAAGGCTTCAAAATGCAAAAAAAAATTTGCAGCTTAGAGCCTGGGATTTGCCTGAACCATCTGAAAAGGGAACCTCAAAAAAAGATCCTATTTCCCCAGCTGATCCACAGAGAAAGCGGGCATCTATTGGCAAGAAATTATTGTAATTTCCAGGGTAAGGTTTTGAGTAACTGTGATACTGGCTGTCAAGATGCCACATGCCGTTGGCTGTAACAGAGTGCTGTAGACTTTCTTTCTGCAGATCTTTCCCTTTGCCAAAAGTCTCACGGCTAAGATTTTAACTGGGAGTAACAAACCTGCTTTGCCCTGTGTTCTTAGTGCACCACCGACTAATCTGCTGGCATATCACAGAATCACTAGTTTGGAAAAGACCTTTAATATCATCAAGTCCAACCACCCCTGTGCTCTCCTAAACCACATCTCTGAGCACCTCATCCACCCATCTCTTAAATACACCCAGGGGTGGGGACTCAACCCCCTCCCTGGGCAGCCTGTGCCACATCCCAACAGCTCAGTCCATGAAGAAATTTTTCCTATAAGCCTTCCCATTCTCCATCCCTACCTACTGAAAGCACACCAAAGGATTCCTTACACCCCAAACTGGTAATAGATTGAAACTGAGGCTTTCAACTTCCTTCTCCAAAATATCTCAGGGTTTTTTTTGATGAACAAGAAAGTTTGGTTTTTTTTTACTTGAGAGGCCTCTGTAGGGGGCCTTAGCTGTGTCTGCTGTTTTAAGTTAGTCAGCTGAAGTCCCTTAAAGGTAAGGGAATACGATGCAATGTGCGTAGTGGGGAATCAAACTCCATATTCTCTATGATCTTCCAGCAAGGATTTGGAGTAAGCAGCAGAAAATAAAGATCAACATCAAAAAGAGGACAGTTTTCTAGTGAAAAAGTCCAAAGCATGTATGATGGAGATGAATAAAATGGTAAAGAGGGACAAGAAAACCAAAAAGATCATGTAATGAAAGAGATTGTTGGTGATCCCAAAGCCCCACCTGTAACTAGATGCTTTCAAATTAACTCAGCATAAACATCAAACATTTGCCTTCTCTAACCGCAATCTTGCAAAAATAAAGTCCTGATCTTTTCTTCTGAAATGTTCATACATACATATATATATATCAATAGTATATCATTGTTAATAATATTTTTATTATGGTAGTTGCTTATACATAATTGCTGATAAAGAGAATTTTATTTATTACAAATATTATGTATCATTTTAGCAAGAAAACAGTTATGGTAAATCTTGCTCTGGGATAGCTTATCAGTATATCACTGCCTAAGGGAAATCATATACACTGTTATATAATTTAACAATTATGTATTAATGATGATCTATAACTGCTGGGACTTTTCTGCATAAGTGCATATGCATATATATATATATATATACAAAACCCCATGCTTCTAATGTAGGAGACTTTTCATCTTATGTTCACCAGAGTTCTGCAAAATAATTTTACAACAGAGATCTGATCAATTAAGGATACAATAAGCTATTAGATTTTCTTTAAATATTAGCAATGTTTTGGTTCACAAAAAAACAAAGTTAAACACAAGATAAATGTAGGATAAGTAATGAAACTGTACAGTTTACTCAAGCCAGAAAGCTTCCAGGAGGAAGACACGAGTGTGCATACCAAAAGCATCCCTTCCTTTTGTACTGAATTTGACTTCCAGTATTCTGCTGGGATCATTTTAGATGGGCACTGTAATTTATCTTAGGAGTCAACATATTCATTAGTACCCACAGCAGATCCAGGATGTGTTATTTGCTTCGCATACTTATTAGCTGCAAAAAGTAAGAACTGGTGCACGACCCGTAAAGCTCTTCCTGGATAATTGTGCCAAGTTCTTCTTTACGAGTGTACAGTGGAACACGTGGCAAGCGGAGGCTGCTCAGGCATCTGACTCCACCAGTCGCATTCTGCTGCTGCAGAATGCGACTGGTGGAGTCAGATGCCTGAGCAAAGGCCCTTATTAATGCAAGATCCGCTAGCAGATACCAGCCCAGTCACTTTTTTTTTTTTACTATGTCTAGGAATAAGATTAACTCTTCCTCTTCAGAAGGATGCCTGCAAGAATGAAGTTGACATGACACAGAAGCTGAAAAGAACAGTCAAAAATGGAAGAAAATTCTGGACTTCAGGGTCTTAAACTTCACGTTACCCTGACCAACAGTGTTAAGTGTTCTTAATGCTCTCCTCCAAAACCAATTCATGTTTAACTAGTTGTCTTCATCAAATTCAAGAAAATTTAATAGCATCTAGTTAATGAGAACACATATCTTTTTCTTTTGTTGTCCCCGAACCTTTCTCTTTTAAAACATATATTTCTTTCTAATAACTGCCTTAAAATACTGTAAATATCTTGTAAAATCCCCATTGAGCTCTAAGATTACCTTTCAGCTCTGCTTGAAGTTGATATGCTAAGAACCAGCCCGCAGTAAGCTTTCCTGACCTTGACGGGACAAGCTACCGCAATAAAGTGAAAGGCTGTATTTCACCAGGACTGTAAAACAACTCCAAGCTTTAGCTTTCCCATCCCAAGCCCAAACCTGAGGTGCTGTCTAAAAGAAATTTGGAAATGACACGTCAAGGGAACTTTGAGTAACATGAAGACAAATTTCTCTTTTTGTAGGAACTGACAGAGAGCAGACTGCAGTGCCAGAACTGGGGAGTGCCTTCACCGTCAAGAAAATAGGTTGTTAAATATTTGTTGCTCATGTTTTCTGAGCTTTTCTGAAGGGATTTCTTGGAAGCAAATCTTTAAGTCAAGGGAGCAGAGAAATCCTGGAAAAAAGTATTTGAAGGTCCAACCGAGAACTTCAGTGATGACAATGCAATCTTTCATTACTCTTAAATTAATGAATGTAAGTGTTGATCAGAATCCCCTATTCAGAGTCAGCCTAATGACTTCTTCCAGCCACCACTCTACATTTTGGAGGTGGTTAACAGGATTAGGACTAGATTTCTCACAGTCATGACCAAGTCATACTCAGTATGCTTCCAGAGGTACCAGGACAGCTCTGGCCTTCTGTGGTGCTGGGTCTTTGTGGCTAGGATAAACTCGATGGAGAATATTGGGGCTCTTGTTGGTTGATTTAAAATACTAATTTCTTTCTATGGGACAGACATCAGACACACCATCGTTTGGTCCTTACTCAGAATGTATATGCTGGAGTCTATACTATTACTAGTGCCCATTACTATTGCTACTCTATTTTTTACTCAGACTATGGAGAAATGCTGCAGAGAGAATGGAAAGCCTTCACATCTTCACCTGATATGACGTGGGGCTCTATGCCAATGCCCATGAGGCTCATTCTTCTGGCAACACCCAGGGGCTAGAAGGTTTTATTTATTGCTCACTATCTACACACGCCTGACATCATTATTCTTCTTTGGTTTATGAAGTTAAGCAGAACATGCTACTACACTGAAGATCTAGATTAGCATCATGCTTGCTGCTGTGACTCTGCGTGCTTCTCTGACAAAACAGGACGGGGGAGCTAGGCAATCCTCAAGGCTCCTCCATGCAGAGCTCCCAGTAGCCTGCTCCATGACACTTCCATTTCATACCCACATGGGACACCAAAAGGAAACACAGAGATACTTCAGACGCAGATCCATAGAGCATCCACAGCATAAAATAAACTATGGAGTTTAGTGGGGAAAACCACAGTCGCTAAAGTAACCACACATTTGAATTCCTTCCTTCTTCCACGCCCTCAAGGCAAATTAAGTCTATAAAGTTTACAGCAGTCCAAACCCAGAAATAACCGCTCTAATAACTTATTCTGACCATACTGTAACACATTCAGAGCACTCAGTTGAGTAATATTACTGTGTACTCAGTAACTGTAGTCTAAAAGAAGACATTCTTGGGAAGATCCTGCATCTTGCTTTAAAAATTTCAATGAATATAGTTTAGAGAAAACTAAAACAATCTGAAAACAAAGCAAAAGCCAATTTTGATGGATTCCCTTTTCATTTTCAGGCCATTTCATTTTCATACTCATTTTATACCACTTCTCCTTCTGTTCCCCTGCCTCTGTGTGCAAGACTCCCCATACCTGCCCCCTTCAGCCTGTGGCTTCCAGTTATCCTAGCTGTTTGCATTGTGGAGGCCCAGCATTGAAACCCACAGTCCAACAGCTGAACAGGCACCCATTGCATTCTACAGGTTGACTTGTTTTAAGGTTTGTTTATAAAGAAAAGTTGAGGAAGACATCCAATTTTTTTCCAGGTTGCTGCCTCCAGTGATGCAGGCTCACATAATGAATTAGGGTTTAGTTTATAAAAATCTATCAAAACAATTTGCAATCTCTGAGTCAACCAATTTTCCCTATCTTCTAAAAGAATCGGTGCAGAGGTTCGAATGATACTGTACTATCACAACAATGAGCGTTTTGCCACAAACATTAAGAGGGATGGATTGTACCTCTTTCTCATTTTTCCCAGCTTCCCCAAAGTGGAGGGGAAGGAAAGCTCAAAGCTATGTAAATCTGCAGACAACTCACTTATGCATCAGCAAGAAGAGAGAACACAGATGTTATGCAGAAAGAAATATCCACCATTAGTGGATATTTGTAATGGATCCACCATTTGCAGCAGCAAATTTGTCCCTTAAATATAAAAACAGGTGGGTAAAAGTAATGAGTCCAAATTAAGGATTTCCAGTACTCTGATTAGTCAAAAACTCTTATATTTAACAAACAAAAAAATACTCCAGATGCAAAAAAGATGAAATCCAAAGTATGCCCACAGATTGCATGCACAACCCGTGCACCGAATCATAAGAACCATTTGCAACAGGACAAAACAAAATTACGGTGCCTTTTATTCTGTTTAAGCAAGGCTTTACTCCTCCAGTAGTGCTTCCAAAGCCCACGAGGTGCAGAGCAATTAAATCAGTACCCCAGATGGCATATAAAGCATTGAATTCCTATTCTGAATAGCTGGCTACATACATCGTCTATTCTTTAAGATAATTGCCACAGGACCTCTATATAAGTTCGCTGCAAGAAGCCTTTAGAAAGCTTACCAACTCTGACCAATACATTAGCTATGGTTTCAATTACCCTGTTAATGTGAAATGTTTTTCAGCATGCAGCCTCACAGAAACCAGTTAGCAATACTATTAACTTCACACTTAGTGGGTGAAGAATTGAGAAAGATTAACATTCGAGCGAAGAAACGCTTAGCTGATTTACGCAGGTAATAATCATGAGCAAATAATCATGCCAAATGGAAAAGGAAAAAAATAGCCACGCACAAAGCTGTAGTGAAACTGCCAAATCGTAAAAACAATCCTATAATGAATAGTAAGGCACAAGATATCCTACTCGTAAGCAATACTGGCATATAAATGAAACACGCCGGAAGAAAACTGCCCAATGCAGAGCACAATTGGAAATTCTGGAAAAGCACGCTCCATAAATTCAAGTAAACAAAAGAAATCATTGAAAACAACTTTGTTCCTCAATAAAATATCTCCTTTCAGACAAATTCTTCTTAGGTGCAATGAATAACCACATTAGCCAGCGACGCAATGAGGAGAAGAGCATGGCAATCTCCACCAGCCCAGACCCACTGTTCCTGCAGAAGTAAGCGTCCCTTTAGAATAGATCTTATTTGCTCTCTGCATTTAAAATGTGAGATTTTTTTTTTTTATCAACTGCTGTGTTCTTGTAGTAAGTCATTTGAAATGGTTATATTCACCACAGCAACTGAGTAATTCTGAATTAGCCCAAGTTGCTGTTGGTATTTTTCTTTTGGTACGAAACAACACGAGCTCGATTGTAGAAAGGACTTAAATTCCTGCACGAGGGCACACCGCTGAACAAAGCACTAAGGCTCTTATGTGATTTGCTAAATCGCAATGAAGTTAAGCACATACTGAAATACTTTGCTGAGGCCGAATACAATGTTTTGCTAAGCCCAACTGCACAAGGTTGTATACTCTGCCAAGCTAGTGCAAGCTGGCGTAGAAGACTTTGTTTGTGTGCCAAAGGAGGCTTGCTACCGCGTGAGCCTCTGACATTTATTTAGACGACTTTGCATACCAGGTCTTGCTAGCTGCAGAAGGCCTTTGGCTCTGTCCAAAGTAAACAGGAACAGAAGATGTTTGAAATGCAGTCAGTAGCCTGCAGTCTGTGAGCACTGAATCACGTGGGCACAAGAACCCACCTGTTCACGGGACAAGTTTCATCTGGAAGGCAGAGTACCGTTCAGTTCAGGAGACCTCGAGGAAAATTCACAGTTCTGCCCAGACACTTCACTTTCCTTGGTTGCCATCACCCTCTCTCTTTCATCTGTAGGAAATGTTCCCTGAGCTACTTCTTTGATGCAAAGGGGTGAACAAGAGAACACAAGACATCAGTAGCCCT
This sequence comes from Heliornis fulica, assembly GCA_013399135.1. Classification (NCBI taxonomy): domain Eukaryota; kingdom Metazoa; phylum Chordata; class Aves; order Gruiformes; family Heliornithidae; genus Heliornis; species Heliornis fulica. The sequence goes on along the minus strand of VXBZ01004235.1, from coordinate 599,665 downwards.
GCTTACAACAAACCACTGCCTGTCTAGAAGAGACCTCCCCCCTAAACAAAACATTTTGGACTCAGAGTAACACTGGAACAAAATTCCTGATGTTTAAAGACAGTGCAGGACTGAAATCCCTTCACCATCGAAGCTTTCCAGTCTTTGACCTCCCGACTCTCCTATTCTTCAGGACCCAGCTTCTGTGGCACGTGCTGACTGGGTGATGCTAGGGCTGCCATCTTCCACATAATGCCTTATTTATGTCTCTACATTTACATTCCCATTACCCCAATTTCTTAGCTCAACTATCTGGCAAAAATGCTGAATTCATCTAGAATTCAACCATCCCTCTCCTTAATTAGTCTATTATTCTAAGATGCACAGTTTCAGTATCCCAAGCGTGGAAACCAGCTGCCCATGCTGCTAGAGGACAGACAGACTCCAGAGGAAGGAGGGCTGTGCGCTGAACCATCCAACCCACTCTTCATGTGCCTGCAAGTATACAGATTCTTCCTTGGAGGACTTCTATCATGTCCTCCTTTCACTAACACTGCTTGAATCTCTGCTTTGCACCCCCACTGCCGGCCATACGCTGTGCAGGAAAGTACCGTGTGTTTCCAGGAGGTAGAAATCAAACATCACTGTACTCCTTAAAAAACAAAACAAAGCAAAAAAGTCTTTTCTGTCAGTGAAACAATTTCAAAATATCTTTAATGTGCCTCTCCTCCTGCCTGCAGCTCTGTTTTTCTGAATTGGACTTTCCAGATAATTTGGATGCCAGCACAAACTATTTGGCAAAGGCTGAGCTGCTGGCAGGTGGGCTGCTACTTTGGCAATTTCCATTAAAAAAAAATAAAAAATAATTAAAAAAAAAAATCAATCTACAAAGCACAAAACGGCCAAACAGATTACTCACTGGCTGGTAAGCCGTATCCCCTCGAGGCTGTTGATCAAGCTCTACCCTGGCTGCCAGCCTGCTGTAGTACAGATGGAAGAACTGGCTGCCGAAACGCTTCTCTCACCCACAGCTCAGCGGGAGGTGGGATCCCAAGACCTACTGTAGAACATTTCCTTGGTAACTTATCTTGCACTTACCAGTGCCTTTCTGCTGCAGAAGAGGTACTGCTTTTCCTTACGCAAGATCTGAAGGAGATTATGAGCAATTTTCAGGTATTTCATTCAAATCAGTTACTCCTTGCAGAACGCTGAGCACGGTTAATTGAAAATGTTCCCTTGCTCAAAGACCTCATTTTCACTGCAACAAAACTGGAGATATATGAAAGATAGAAACTTTGCAGCTGTTTTGTGAGCTGAAATCCTTCATTTTCAAATATCTTGTCATTCTTTTTCAGTAGTTTTGACAAGGTCTTACCTATGTTTGCCTGAATCCGCAGCGTTGACATCTTACACGCTACCTGTGTATTTCTGCAATAAGCAAGGTGTTCAAACCAAAGTATATGACATCACTCGGAATCAACGTATTCAAATGCAATTTCCTTCCACAATTCCCTAGGTGTATTCAGAGAGCGTGGTACAGTTGCTTTCAATCACAAAGCTTTGTATACAAAAACACTGGTATCATGTTGTGCGCACGCACAGATTCCCAGATTCCTGGGACCAGAGCAAAGCCAATCCCCAGTTGTGTTATGAACTTGACATTATGACATGCATGTGACTATGTGTAATATGGAGATTAATCAGTAATTTTTTCAATTTTATGAAATTCTGCAAATTTAAACAGTAAGTGAAAGAGAAAGTTGGAAGTGGCTAAGATTAATGCACATAAAAATAACATCGGTTTGTATTTCATTTGAATAAGTAAATCCTGCAAGCCCCAAAAGCAAAATCTCAGAGACTTCCAGTTAGATGTGGCATTGCTTTGGTTTCTTAATTTGTATCAACCCTTCCATTTCCTTAGCACAAGGCACAAACACAAGTTTGTTTTTAATTTACCAGTTCAGTGAGTTATCCTAACAATGTCTCCATCCCTCATCCCCACCAACTTGTTTCTCGCCCGATATCTGATGGTGTTTCGTGAAAACAAGCCATCAGCACAAAGGGAGTGTTATGCGGGTCAAAATCTCTTCTCCCAGCCCGTCATTTGTTCCAGTTAACTGTCATGTTTAATCTCTGCATGGTGCCAAGGGCACAATATTAATCAGCTGTTTGTATAGCTCTTGCTTCTGAAGTAATATTTCTTTGCTTTACCAGGACCTTCTCAGAGCTGGCAGTTCGATCCGATGACAGCCGGGGGTCCCTCAGAAATGACACGATGCTGTAAGCCCTTCAGCCCGTGGCTTGGCAGTGGGGACATACCAGGATGCAGGCACAGCCAGCAAAGCAGCAGGATGACCTCGGAGCCTGGGACTTGCCAGCTATTGAGCTGACAGCAAAAGCACATCACCTTAACGTCTTCTTGTGACTCTATTTCCCATCTCCTACCAAGTACTTAATTCTTACTGTAATCAAATACACTTTTGACTTCACTCACGAGTCTTGGATGGCAAAGATGTCTGGGAGCAGGGACACGTGGAAAGACCTCAGATCCCAGAGTTGTCACAGCTCCTCTCAGTGAGGATGAACAGGATGAGCCTGCAGCACCCACCACTCCGCACACACACGTTGCGTGGCTCTCCAGAGCCCCAGGCACAGCCTCCCCGTGGGCTGCCAAGCTGCACCTGGGGACCGTTGGTTCCAAGAGCATCTCCACACAGATGTCAGGCTGGGCCCCTCTAGCAAAGAGCTGGGCAGAGGAAGTTAACAGGTCCAGGAAGAGTCACATATGGAGTGAGTTCCTCTCTGCCAAGAGTTCCAAGGTAGAATGACAGTTGCTAGCACAAGGGAAAATGCTTCGATTTCTTGGCTAGCATTGGCATGGCAGAAGAAAACAAGCAAACCTATCAGAAATTGCTGAGGCAGTGACATTGGAGAAAGTAACAGTCCATATTTTCAAAGGGCAAGTGGAAGGGGGAGGAAACGGGGGACTGTCACAACCAGAAAGGTGAGGGAGATCGTAAAACACAGGAGAATGCTGTTTCTGTACGACAGCCAAAAACTAAACCCAGGCTGCAATAAATCTTTGGGGAAGGTGCCCAGGAATAGAAAGGAAAATACTTCCTCAATCATTTTTGATAGGAAAGGGAACATCAGGACTGGATGAGGGTATTTTTAATATTATTTTTAGCCAAGCAGAATCAGTTATAAGAAATAAGAGGGAAAAGTTATAATGCTCCTTAAATTGCTAGGGAAGTGCCAGGAGACCAAACAATCAGCTTGGAAGTCACAAGAGGTCAATCTAGAAAACCATTAATCTCCACTTTCCTTTTTTAAAGGTTCAAAATCACCATAAACAACAGAGGCTCCGTCAATATAATTTGATCCCTTCTTAAACGGCAGCTTCACACTGAACTACCAAACTGTTTTCCTTCTTGATATTTTCCTCCAGGACGCGCATTTGACTCAAGTCATCGCAGTAAATACATAGCAAGCTGGAGAAAGTATTTTTGGCACATAACAGAGCTCGTAGGTACTTGGCAGGCAGAGCAAGACGGTTGCACTGATTGCCTCGGTGTTGCCTCCGTCACTTAGTAAAGTCAGTGATAGATTTGGCTGAGCTGCTGCATCCCTCCTAATGCCACATTCTGCTCGCTCATTCTCCATTTGTTCTTAAAAACAACATATTCAAACCCAATGTGTGAGACAAAATAGATCTCCTAAGATCTACACACAATGTACTTTCGCTACTAAGCATAAACGTATTCCACCGTAAAGCTGCAACGACCAGCAGTTCTCTGTGTGCCCTGCAATTGAAATGCTGGAGCTGAAAATGAAGTGGCGGGGGAAAAGTGGTTATAGAGGGGACAGAAATGAAAAGGGACTATTATTATGAAGGTCTTTTAAAATAACTTGTAAACCATAAATAATAAAGAACTAAGCTGGTTTAGCAGCAGCATGAAGTTACTGCCTATTAGGAAGCTGGAAATGTGTCTGTTGTTAACTTCGTCCTCTTCGCTCAAGATGCAAGAGGGCTTTTCCTCTCTATTTCTAAAACTGTAAAGTTTTTCAGTTTACCCTTTTACCTTTACTGTATGGCTCGCTCAGATGCAGCCTAGGTTGGACAGTTCTAAAAAAAAACCCCAAAACCCCAAAACACCCAAAAAACCAAGCCTCCATAAACTGGTTCAGGTCACCGTCATTTCCTCTCCATTTCTTATAGAGGAGAAAAGCCTCAAGAAGCACTATGCAATCATGTGCTGAGATAAAACCAAGGCAGCAGAGCTCAAGAAGAGGCTCTTTTATGGTTTTAACATCTTTAATGAGAACAAGCCATAGCTGGCCACCACGGGCTTGGCTCTTGGAAAATACCATGCAAAGGATATTGAAGAATTTAATAGTGGCACAACGGAGCAAGCAGGAATGCCTAGTTCAAAAAAGAAAGAGATTTATGTTCATACTAATATATAGCAGCACTCCAACAGGGCTCAGTATGCACCCTAAATTGAACTGGGCTGTAAGAAAATAACAGTGACTCCGGACAATATAGGTGTTTCACCGTATAAAATAATTATAGCAACTGAGCCCATTTTCACAGCACAGAAACACTCAACTTCCTTTTCTCTTGCCAATAGTAATAATTTCTAATACATTATTGATGTGAAAGATAGCACTTGAGAGAAACATCCACACACTGGACACACACCCACTAGAAAACACGCGCGTGACATTGCTGTCCCACGCCTGGGCAGTGGCGTGGGGCTGGAAACGTTTGTATGCTTTACATCCCAAACCAGCACACGGCCCAAACTCAGAATGGACTATTTTAACTGAAACAAATAGAGTAGAGCATGAGTGGTTTCTTTCCTTAGTGATGTGCCCGCAAGTGACTCCTGCTGCTGTTGTGGACTTGCTTTCATGATGTAAGTTGCGTGCCAGACTGGGAACGGCTTTCACCGCTCCGATCTGGTATGACCCCTCTGATCGCTATGCTGCTGGACAGCGTGGGAGGCACAGGGAAATATGAAAGCACACAAAGCACAGGATGATACAAGAATAAATTACAGATGAAATATGTACTAGGAGTTTTTAGTCTCTCTCAGAAATCAAAGTGGCAGTGAACTAAATTAGAAGATAGTTGAAAATGCAAAAGGAATCGGTTTGGTAAGCTTTTATGCAACACAGGGTTAACTACAGAACTAACAAAGAGAAAAAATTCAAAACAACCACTAAACAGTATATAAAAGTATCAAATAATCAATTTGAATGCAAGCTAGCTGTCATTATAAGCATCCCAAAAGAGATGTGATGTTGTGCTCGAGAGTTGAAGCTAGTCTCCACTAACAAGGGATTAAACCTGTAGGTAATGGGCAGGCTATCTCTAACAGCACACCACAGGCTTTTTTCCTGGCTCTTCTGAAGCAGCTGTCAGCCAGCAAACTTGGAGTTAGATGGACTCCTGCTCTGATCTGTAAGGGCAATTCTTACACAGCCCTAGGCAGAGCGCCAGCAGCTATAGGCGAGCTCTTTGTAGAGCCTTGCTCATAGATATAAATCTTGATCTAAAGCATGCCCGTTATTTCAGTTCTAAATTGCTCTCAAATCAGGTAAGTAAAAAGTGTCAAACTAGGTGGTGGTTCTGCAGTGTCGACAAATGCCAGCTGGGACCCAGACTGACATTACTGAATTAATTTTCCCTTCTGATCAAAAGAAGATCTAGTTTCTTATAGTGAATGACTAACAACCACCCTAAAGTTTCTGGCAAGCCTGCAGCACCGTGTGTCATTTTGGTAGCTTGCTCCCTTCTCTCCCACTCAGAATTAGGCTACAGAGAATGGCAGCAAACTGGCAAAAATCATTATAGGCAAGAGTTGTAAATGTAAAGCAGAAACCTGAACTAGGTTATTTCTCTATATCACAAGTCTCACTATAATTCTGCACTAAACAGTCTTCTGGCTGTATCTATCTGTATATAAAATCACATATGTGCATCTTTATAGCTTCACAGCAACTGGAAAGCCTTGGGTTGATGCAAATAAGGAATGCAGGGGACATTGTAATAACGTGCACTTCCCTGGCTGACTTCAATGGATTAAACCTTTTTTAAAAACCAATTCTTTGACCAACATAAAATCATCATCTCCACCCCAAAAAAGCCATTAAAACTCTTCTAATTCAATCAAAAATCTCAGCACTGACAATGCTAAGAACAGTGCACTCTTCAGATCTTTTCCAATTTCCTAAGCTATCACAATCAATTTCTTTAAGACCTGGAACTTATCCTAATTAAGATCTTTGCTTTGATATGCTGAGAATGACCTCAAGGATTCATTCTAACAAACAGAAATTATTCTTGGTAGTCTGCACTCCTCATAAGCCTTACATTGGAAATTAGTTAACTCATTCCATGACAAAAATCTTGATGTTCATTTTTCTGTCCCAAACAGTATCCATAAAACACTGACACACAACTTGGGTTGCTCATCCAAACAGGAAGCTTCTCAGAAAGCACTGCTATAATTTCATTGTAAAATGTGATTTTGACAGATAATCAGTCTCAACAATGAAGAGGAAAAAAATATTTTGATGTAAATGACAACTTGCTGAAGTAGGTATCCTGATTTACACCCCAAAAAGACAAGAATGACTCTGTTATATCCACCATCTAAAGACTTCCAGCCTCATGCCCAAGCATCTACCTAAACGCATGGTAGTTTTTCACAGAATTCAGTCAGAGGTAGCCGAGAGTAAATAGAATCATAGAATCATTAAGGTTGGAAAAGACTTCCAACCATCCCCCTACCACTTATATTACTTACTAAACCACGGTGAAGCAGTTGTACAGCTCTGAAGAGTTATTACTGAACTAATTTTTTTTTGTTTTTAAATCAAGTCTATGATATCTTTCCACCCCAAATCAACACTTTCAGAAGAAATGAACTCTGCATAAAACTTCACTGGTTATCTGCCATAGTTCCATTTGCTGTGAGGGTGGTCAAACACTAGTACACAAGTTATCCAGCAAGGTTATGTGGTATCCACCTTTGGAGATATTCAAACCCCACTGGACATGACCCTGGGCAATCTGCTCTAGGTGGCTGGGATTTGAGTAAGGAGGTTGGACAAGGTGGTCTCCAGAGGTCCTGTCCAACCTCAGCTAGCCTTTGAAAAATGTATATGAATTATAGAGCAGAAGGACACTGCACTGTAGTCTAGAGGAGATTCCATCAATTTCATTCTGCATGTGTCTCATTAATAACTAATTTTAATTTAAAATGTAGGTAAAGAAAAAGAAAGCTTAAAAAACAGTCAAACACACATCTTCTCCTCCCCAACACAAATCAATTCTTTCTATCAAGAAGCTACTCCTTGCCGTTAAAACTTCAGTTTGCTTTTTGTGCACATAGAAAAAAGTCAACAGTGAACAAGGCTTTATCAAACACCTTTCATAATCCACTGGAAAGGATAAGTTCATATTATTAAATAAATCTTATCTGCTTTTACAGATTCCAATATATTTCTGAGAACTGATATAAAAATGGGAATACTTTGAGCCTCTCTTAATGAACCCCACTACTGTGCTAGGTCAGCACAGTTCTGCTATGCTTTACTGAGGTGATATTCCGCACATGCTTTAAAAAATAAAATTCAAATAGTCTTCATTTTCTAAAATAAGACAAGAAAGCACTAAGGAATTTGGCTTTTCTACAATTCCTAACCCCCGATATTATCATCACAGGAGCATACAAGTGCGCTAATATGAAAAATCACCTCCCTTTTCTATTGCCTCACAGAGCAAAGCAATTTTATTCTGAATACTCACTCAACATTTGGACATGTCCAAGTGCACAAGCCGACAGCAACATATATACATATAGAATAAGAACTGCTTCCAGATGATGCCATGACTTTTATAGTTGAGGAACAAGGGGAATGTGAGTCTTTTACTCTTTTACTCACTGTTCCTTATTTCTTATGTCAGTCGCAAACATTCTTTTCCCCAACTTTGTGTTTGGGCATTGAATTCCCTTTTCTAACCCTCCATTTCATTGGTGGCAGTTACATAAATACTTTTAAAATAACTGTTTAATTGTCCATTTGAGTACAAATAGTTCTGCAGATACTTTGTCAAACTTCCAAGCTACTGACCTCAACAATTATTTGTAGAAAGTCTGTCTTAAAGCAGAGAGATAATTCCACTTTCCTAATGGCTCATAAAACAAGTCTCTAATCGACATAGAAACACACCAATTCCACACTAGTATTTGCAGGATTTCATCCAGAGGTCAGAGTTGTGATCTTCAAGCTCATTTATCTTAGTAATACATATTAAGACACAAACCACATATTTATCAACAAGATAGGGTGCTATACAAACCCATTGATACTTGTGAGACTGCTAGTAGTTCACTTATGTGGCTTTACCATACAGCCACACAAGCCCGACAACTGGAATGGAAGAAACTAGCACCTGCTTAGATAATAAAGCGCTCAAACGACCAACCAAGCCAAAAATGAAGTATAGATTTCCTTCCTGCAGTCCCACCGATTCAAACTCAGATTTGCTGAAATTCATTTTGAGATTTCAGCAAATCCATTTATCTCTGTGGTGCACCCCGCTGTCTTCCCATCTTACTTACCCCACGGCCTAAGGCTAGGGTGAGCAAAGGGCAGATATCTTTACAACTCCACAGAGTATCCAATGGAGCATGTTGAAGACACAGGCCCTGCACCAAATGCTACAGAACTGGATGTTCAGCTCCAACATCTAAGAAAGCGTTACTTTCACAGCCAAAAGGGAAGTTCTGAGATACACCATCTCCCCCACTGACTGTAGGTTATCCTTCTCTGTATGTTTTTCAGAGCACTGCTCCATCCACCGGATATAAAATCAGGGCAGAATTGCAATGGACCTCAGTGAATTTAAAACACTCAAAACCTTTCAACTAGATCCTTGATCAAAATTCTTTTTCTATCATTAAGGTAAATTAACACCCACTAACATGCAACATAATAATATTCATGCATGTTCTCCACCCATTCCAGGTATATTATTTTGCCTTTTTAAGCTTCTGTATCTACAACAGTTTCACCAAACTTGCATCAAACATGACTAAAGTATTCAGGGATGGATTCATGCCAAGCACGAAGCATAAATGCTATTTATTGTCATTATTAGAGTCACAGCTAAATCTGAAGGAAAACAACAATATAGTGCTATGACATCTGCATGTTAGAGCTTCAGCAGCACCACTTTATCTTCATTTGTAGTAAATGCTTCTCACACACAGAGTACATACACCTCTAGTAACTTTATTTCCAAGGAACAGAGACTATTCCTAAAAACACCAGTATTTGGACTTTCAGCTCGACCACCACAAACTGTACTGGGCTAAATACTTTCCACAGCACGTACAAGGCTTGTGGATGCGTTTCACATCTGTTTAGACAACGATTAGTTATTACTTATGGGAGTTCGACATTTTTCAAAGTCTGCAGGAAAGTTTTGACTAGGAAAGCTACCTCCAAAGTTCGAGAGGAAGAAGGTAAGTTGCTGGAACGGCCAGTATAGCGCAGGAAGCATACATGTGCATCTCCATCAGCCACTTCAAAATAAGTTTTGAAACACAAGGGTATTTCTTTTTCAAAACCAGTCTGTCCTATCGTACATAGTGACAAGATAGCTTAAAATCCATATGGAAGGAATAAACCCACTTAATTCAACTGCATTTAAAATATATGCGTATCTTGTTGTGCCAGTACTGAGCTCTAAGTAGTGCATTTGTGTGCATATTTGGCAACATAAAATGAATCTGCTCATGTTATGTTATGTAGGTAAATGATAAACACATAAAAAGCCAGAAAACATTTCCGGTCCCAAATGCTTTATGAAGTGGATCTCAAGCCAGCTAAACTTGCTGAGCTTCATCCTAATGTTTGATTTCTTTTCACATGTCTTTTCTATGTCTGAAACAGAGACAGAGGTAACCTCAAAAAAAGCCTGGAGTAAGTAAGGAACTTGGTCACAGAATGCACTGAAGCATTTCCTTACCTTATGTGGCATTGTGTAACAGGAATAAGATATTCTTTTTTTTATGTAACAGTGTTTTAATACTTCAGTAGTTACCTTTCATATGCCAGAACGTCACAGTAATAAAACACTGGGGTATGTTTTTTTTTTAGAAAATCAATCTTTCAGGCACAATCTAAGCCATGTTATATATAACATTCATATATCACACATATTGATGTACAGATACATAGAAATTCTTTCATCCTGACAAAGGAGAAAAGGAGTCATGGAGTCACCATCCCTGGAAGTATTTAAAACGCAAATAGATGAGGTGCTGAAGGACATGATCTAGAGGTTGACTAGACAGTGTTGGGCTGCGGTTGGACTCAATGATCTTGAAGGTCTCTTCCAACCCAAGTCATTCTATGAAAAACATAATCTTTGCTAATTTGGGATTTACGTTGAGCTTTGTGAGTGTAAAAGCACAGAATAAAACTTACAGCAACCTTGGCAGGGAAATTCTCACAATGAACAAGAAAGATTTGGAACCAATTTTACTTCTGCAGTACTCTGCTTAAAATAGCATCCATGTCCACCTGCAGTATTAGCACACTGAAATTTATGGCTACTCCTTACGCAAATTTTAGCTCACCTCTTTTTGAGGTTATTTGGTCAAGATTTGTCTTATTAGATAATGGCTAATAAAAAAAGGCCTTTTCATGGCTAAAAAAAAAGCTTCTGTAGCTTAGAGACTGGTGATTTAAGTAATGAGATACAATTATGCATCTGATTCATTGTGTTAAGGTCAGAGCCAAGATGTGCAATAAGTGAAGACAAAGAAAACTATGTTTGGCCTTAGAAACAGGTGCAGCAACATCACCAAAGTAGCCTCTACAAGCAGAGTAACATCAAACGAAACAGCAGGCCAAGCACAACCAAGACAAGGAGTAAAAAAAAAATAAAAAAATTAAGAGTTATGTATCATTTGTCAAAGGTTAACTGCAGGCATGCAACTGTGAAACCTTTCTTAGCTGTTGGAATAGTTATTCCTTTGGGCATAAAGTACAAGGAGAATGGAAAAAAAATATAATCCCTAATTCCATCTATGAGGTACATAAGTATTTTTAAAAATAAAAGAAGGGGATCAAAACCCTAGCGAACCTGAGGACCTCAAGAGCTTAAGGCACTGGCAGGGAGAAGCACTCAAATGTACACTGTATCAGCTACATCTTCATTTTTGGAAGAAACGCTTCAAGAACTCCCTCTACCCCCAAAGCTGCCCATGCCCTGGGTCAGTGGTTCCCAACCAGCAGTTGGTGAGACAGTAAGGAGCTGACATTTGCTCCAGCGAATCACATGAACCAGTCAAACTTCCACATCTCAGCTCTAAAACATTCAACAATGAAAAACAGAGATGCTTTTCCTCAAATGCTGAGGCCCTGTGAGTAGCCATTCCCTCCAAAATCTTTGTCAATCACCATCTCGAGTGTCTATTATACAAGTTAAGTCAAAAGCGGAGGGAATAGATATACTCGCGTGAGTTTATCCGCGACTTCAGCACTTCCATCATTCTAAATTTGAACTGTAGCACTTTAGCCTAACAAAATCTTTGTTCCAAAACAAAGGTTTAATGCCTCAAATGAAGGTCATAACTATTTGCCTGTCTCTAACTGAGATTCAATATTTTCTCCATGTGATTTGAAAAGATCAGAACAAAGGTTCTAGGGTATATCATAAAAAAAATAAATTATGTTAGACATTACTAAAAGACATCTGCCCTTTACCCAAACCTATCTAATCTTCACTTGTGTACAATAATATCTTAGGGAATTAATATTCTGTCATAACCAAAACAGAATCCTACTGTAATTGTTTGACAATAATCTGAAAATATTTGCTCAGAACTAAAAGGAAATGAAAGTATAAACGAAAATTGGTTTCGTTCTTTCCCCAAAGAGAAGCTTTTCTTAAATGTCATGAAAATTGCTTACCACAGTCAAGATAAAACACCAACTCCTCACAAATTAGTAAAACAATCAAGCATCACATAATTTTTAGTAATTAAACTCATTAACATTCCTTCGAGACCGATTTGATTCACTATATGAAACACACTCTTTCTTCTTACAAAGCTTGTTTTTCACCCCAAAGGAAAACTCTAAACAAGTACCAGAGATGGTGAATACTCCATTATAGCATCTTAAAACTTCCAGTGAGAGTGTAGAACAGTGCCAGTAATGTAGTACAGTCTTCCACTAAACCCAGGTTAGAAAACAACTCAACATCTAAAAAACCACATTATGCATACTTGATTGATACTGTATGGACTCAGGAGACTAAAGAAAGAGAAGCTGTCAATGGACCACACAATCATCTGATACCCGATGTTTTTCAGCCGTAGATGTAGCCGTGGTGATGGTAGACAGCAGATCCGTAAGGTGGTTTATTGAAGTGGACTCATTTCAGAGGTGCCTATTTGACATCTCTTTCCAACTCCTATTTGTTTTTCCCTCTTCTGTTTCACAGAGTATAAAGCTCTCCACTATAATTGAGTAGAAGCTTTAGATACGTAAATCAAATACATGAAGGAAGGGGTCTTCTAAAACCTAGTGAAAAACAACAGCTTTTTCTGGCATATTCTCTTTGTAAATGTTCCTTTAGTATGACAGAAGAGCATGCATGGCATGAGGTGGTGAAAGCAGTGAAGCTGAATCCCTTTTTCCACACATTTCAAAGAGCACTTCCCCACCCAGCAGATGGAGGAGTTGGGGTCTCTCACTCAGCCTGTCCTATTAAAGCTGCTCCAGTTGATACAGTCAACTCAATCTTTCGTCAGATAACCAGACAGACTGTTACATGGAACCTCAGTCTCTCACACGCAGGAAAAAAAAATCCCTAATCTTCAGCATCAGTCTTTCTGCATATCAACATTCATTGGGATGAATATTTGAATTATCTGTAAACAGTAAAACAGACATGAGGAGAAGCTGAAGAGGCTGAAAACCTATACTATCTGAGGTTTAGCAAAAAGCTGCAGCGCCACAGACATGCGGTACTTTTCACAAACCATCTTGCCTACAAGGCTCTTGCCTAGCCTAAAGCAGGGTTCCCACATCTTGCTTTGTTTGAGGGAAAAGCTTTGCTTGATCATAAAGGGATTTTTGTTACATTCCAAACCAACCTAGAAATTCTCTGCAAAATCCGGACTTCAGAGCAGTTCAATTATGAACCACATTATCCAAGTGTTTTAATTAATCAGGCTTCAAAATTAGATAAAAAGAGAACTAATATCCCAACCTTAGAGCTAGAAACTGTTGGCAAAGAGGCTTAGGTAAATTGTTAATAGATTTGTTAGCAGAAGTTTGTCAGCAATCCCTGACCCAGGTATCTACACATTAAATATCATATTTGAAGAAAATGTCCCTGCTCTTCTGTTTAAGGATAAAAAAACAACCAAACAAAAGGTGTGAATATCCTCATTTTGTTCTCCAAAACCATTAGTAAAGGCTTCTGCCTCCTTTTCTTTAAAGGTTTCTGTCTACAGAGGTTTCTGCCTGGTTAGCTCAATACTAGAACTGTCTCTCTGAGGTACCCAGACACACCAGTGTTAGTGCTGAGGGTGGAAGAACATCAAGTCCAACTGAGTTAATCAAGTCCAATCTCAGCACCAAATCTAGAGTGAGGGACAACTGAGCTATGACAGCCTGGTTGTACTTTAGTAATGGAATTAATTTTATTTAATCTCTCAGGCGTTGCAGTGTTGAAGGTTGCTGAAAAGAGAAATAAGATTAGGAAGCAGCTACAGTATGACAGAAAAGATGTTTAATGGTCTGGGCTGGAAGACTGCCTTAAACATTACCCCAAGATATCTCCAAGTTCTGCTGAGACTGGTTTAGTGAAGTATCAGCAAGGTAATGCTGTGCTGAAGAGCTGCGATGCATTTTTCATACCGGTATCCTCTGCTGGGACTCTGGAAATGTGCCTTTGTGAGGGCCAAGTCTATGCAAATAACCTGCACGCTGGTTAAACAAGCTCTGATTCCTTTCAAGTGATTTAACAGGAACATCTACAGTGAGGGGTGAATCAGCACTGGAACTGTGCGGGTAGTGCGACGCGTTTCATAAACGTCCCGCTATCCTATTTGTCCACACCAGAACATGAGCCTCACTAATTTTCCTAAAAAAAAAAAAACCTGCTCACAGTTGCTCAGAGGAATTGTCCAACAATAACTGATGAAGCAACTACCTGCAACAGCAGATCACCCAAGAAAATAGTTCTGAGATTTGACCTATTTCATGTCTGCCAATAGGTTGTCCACTCTGCGGCCTACTTCTTGGGGCATCCTCTGCTGCTGGTGTGTCAGGGAGCAGCCAAGTCTATGAGGGCCAAAGTATTCACTGAAGTGAAGTGCGGAGAAGAGGTATAAGCTCCTGCTGATGTACACAAACACCCCAGGAGTAGGAACCTCTCACGCAGACTGGAGTAAAAAGGAGCATTTTGTTTTGTTCAGTGATTAAAGAGATACAGGGTGTAAAAATCTTTGTGCACTGATGAATTTCCAGCTTTTGAGATGGAGGACCCATACATACTGTCAAACGTACTCACTACAGGGTACATAAATCATATTAGTGACAGTAAGAAAATATAAATGACAAAGATGGCTGTAAAAAATGTAGACAAGTCGAACAAGTAAAATCTGCATGGCCCACAGAACTACGAGGTATTATCAGTCTCATAGCAGCCTGGAACAATTGGAAAGGGAAAAGGACAAAAAGGATTAAAAAATTGAGTTTAAAAGTTTACCCTACATCATCTACAGCCTTTATTCGTTTTTACACATTTATGTAAGTTAAAAGAGTTAGTTTTACTTAATGTTTGAGTCCCCGATTCAGCAAGTTATTTAGCTTAATACAATCCCTTCACAGACCTACGCTCTTGCTAAATGGATCTTTACAGATTAATATGACACCAAATTCTCTTGGACTTCTTATAATAGATGGAAGAGCACGCAGAGCAGTGGCTTTATGACAGTCTTAAAAAAAATGAAAAAGTATTTCTATTTAAAACTATTTCAGTTTCAATATGGTCTGAAATTTCCACCTATCAGCCTGTGTCCTAAGCTGAATTTTTCTAGGTGCTTTGAAGAAATAGATTCAACCATTTTTGCATGAACAGTGAAATAATTTTTAAATAAAAAGTATAATGAAAAAAATCCTTTTGTTCAACTACTTCAGTGCTGGAACAGCTGGGAGTTGAAAAATGACATCTTTCTGGAAAGTATCCTTTATTGATAAGCAATTAAATTTTCCAGTGAGCAGCATTTTGATTTCCATGAGCTTTGTGAAACTATTCAGGGAGGACCTACAAAGACTCTTAAGAACAACAATACCAAATTAACTGAAGTGATTTTCCTCAAGGAAGGAGTGATATACTGCACAGGACAGTATGACAGCATAACCAAAGGTAATTTTTGCTACCTCACACCTCCAGCTTCTTTTTCTCCAGTCCTTATATGCAGGCACTGAGTGGAAATCATCTGGTGCCCAAATTAACGCAGGGAAAAAATGCCACCAAGAATATAGAAAGAAATAAATAATCTGTGTTTTACTTTGATCCCACCTATGTTTTTTAAAGTTTTTCTGAATTTGATGTGAGGGGTTTTGTTTTTTTTCCTGTTGTGCTGGTTGTTTGCTGGGTTCTTTTTAAACCCTTAAGGAAAAGGCTTTTCTACAATGAAAACAATCATGCTGTCTAGATAATATGGCACTGTATGTCTGTAACCACTTGATTTTGCTTATGTTATTTGTATTTACATACATTTCATAGGAAGAAACTTCCTCTCTGCTGCCTCGAAAAGACAAAGGAGAAATGAACATACCTGCCCACAAATCAAGAGTATGAATTTATCCCTTGCATGTCCAGATGCATTAACCATAACAAGGAGACACACACGAGTGGCATGACTTACTGAATTCGAGAACTTGTTTATGACTGTATGAATACAAAACAGGAGGGGAACCTTCCCCAAGAATCTGGATCTCTGTTCACTTCCCCAAGGCACTGCAACCCTTTAAGCACTTTATTTGGTTCAAACAAGACTTTGATCAAGACTCTGGGGCACAAGACAATGACATGGAAGTATCTTAGCCTCAGGTTCCCGCTACTCTTGCCCCACCAATGTCTGACATCAACACAGAAAGCATGACTTAAACCATGCAGTATTTTTTTTTTTAATTTTTTTTTTGTTTGCCTCCCTGCAGATTGCACAGGGTACTTGCCTTTGTGAAAATCCAAAGTGGAACTGGAGGATAAGAATTTTCCTCCTGGCTCCCAGATTCTGGATAGCTAGTCCAAATGGTAAACCCAATAACTCATCAGCTGCTTAGAGGAGACAAAAGAAACTAAAACAAGTGGGTGGGGGGGGGGAACCCCCCCCAAAAAAAGACTGAAGGATAAAAACCATAGCACATAAGCAACTGCTATGGTTTGTCTCACTCCCAGAAACAGTTGCTTGTAATTTCTATTAACTACCTCAGCTTCCTCAGAAGTCCTCCTACAGCAACCAGTCACTCCATCCTACTCTGTTATCAACTCTGTGCAGTGTTTGTACAATAAATGAAGATAACAATCTATTCCTTCTAACTTGTATCACCAGTAACGTCATGTTGACGCGACTCCCATGTTTCTCATAGTGTTAAGTGCCAAAAATAGTCACGAGAAGTATAATTCTTCTAAACTGTACTCACACAGAATGATTCAACTTCAAACAACCCTTCAACCTATGTACTAACACTTTCACAGAATCATAGAATGCTTTAGGTTGTAAGGGACCTTTAAAGCCCATCGAGTCCAACTCCCCTGCAGTGAGCAGGACATAGAGCATTTAAATAACCAGGTTTTCCTCGCTTCCAAAATAATTACACTACTGAAACAATTCTTGAGACATGTTCTCCACCTCTCCACACAAAGCCTTCTGATAATGGAACTATAATATAACTTCTTTACAATAACACGGTATTTTCTGTGTAATGGTCAATATATTGCAATATCTACTTGCAAAAAAAGGAATTTGGTACACCATCTACTTCCTTTCTTCTATTCCTTAATTTTCCAGTCCTTCAGTGGGATTTCATTTCAGTCCATATTAAGCTAAAAGCACAACTGTCCTCCTAGCTTCCTTGCTTTGGTCATAATTAATATGCAGTTTTCCTTTGTTTCCAGTCCTACAAATTATTGTGCATATGTGAGGGCATATTGACCCCAGAGCATAGGAGAGCATCAGCTTTCCCAAACAATTCTTTGGATATAGCAGAACGGGGGAAAAAAAAAGCACATTTAGCCTTCAGGAATGATGAGAAAGTAGAGGAACAAAGTATCTGAGGATATTGGACCACATTAAGCATTCAACTAAAGTTCATGGACTGACATTAATAAAATGAAGTTAACCCAGAGTTAAAGATAACAAATATTTCATAACAGTTCCCATGTATTTCGATATTGCAAAAATTAACTAGGATCACTGCCATAAGGGAAGCCCAAGGTATGGGAAACACTGAGGCATGCAGGAGGCAGGTGTCAGCACGGATGATTTGAGAAGTTATGAACGCTCCAAGTACCACCAAAAGTATTTTGTAGAATTGGAGAGGGTTCAAAGACTGCTGAACTACCTAGAAAAGCTCACATGAAAAGAGACTAAGAAGATTGTGATGATTTACCTCGGGCTGCATCTACATTGTAGAGGGTCATGTGCACAGAACCAGAGCAAATCAGCTTGTGCCAGTGCCCATACAGCACTGCTGTACTGGTTTTGGTGTCCCAGCTGGCCCATTTTAAACTCCTTTAAATATTCACTGTGCTCACATGTCGGAAGGAAGATGCATAACAAGGAAGAAAAACTACAGAGAAAATGATTAATATACACAAAAAGCAAATTATGACTGTATTTTCCTCCCACCCCCCAATCCCTTTCCACAAACACATTCAGCAATAACTTAAGATGGAGCCATGGAACTCACTGCCACAGGACAGTTCAGAAATTATGTGACTTGATGGCCTTCTTGACAATGGTTGCTTGAAATGTCTAAATTAATATTAAGGGACAACATGCACGCTGTATTTAAGTTTAGCTGGTAGCTCTGAGAACGAATCAGGGATGAAAGTTTTTCTGCAGTCCGAGGAATCTGAAATCTCTGATGTTGTATTCGCAACATTTGTCTTTAAATGGCAAGGAACAACAAATCCCATGACATTTCCCAACAGATATGGATAGAGCTCTGCCTGCTTCTCTTTCACATTTGAACACGAAACACATCCATATGAGCTCTCATTATTAGCATCTTTTCTGTGATGCTTATTCACAAAACAGCATGACATAGCATTTTCATTGTCGTCTTTACCCTGCTTGACAGCCACTTTCATTCTCCCTGTTTTTTCAGGACAAGACCTCAATGGACTAGCATGACGTTTTCTTTCCAAAAACTGAATTAGAACATGATATAGTTGACTTAAAAAGTAAAAATTAAAAAACACGAGGCTTGCATAAAGCCTATCCTCTCCCAAATCTTTCAACACAGCATTGCAAATCTATCCATTACTGGAATCATGATGCAGTTAAAGCTCCCAAAGCTTTCAGCTGGACTGAATGTGAACACCCAGGTCCAGAGAAATGGGAGCCTGCAATGTGAAATCAGCAAGACACCTCTGACTATGCCAGCTCCAATGGGTAAAGCAGCAGTAAAGTGTGATTAATAAGGCAGTTAAACTGCTGCATCTTTCTGTGGTCCTTCAAAAAATCATTCAGAAATAAAGAAAAGCTTTTCCCTGCCTGCGAGATCAGATTTGGAGATTTTAATGAATCTTCCAAAATCCAATATTCCTGCCAACTGCTTTGTCACAACCTGTTTCTACTTCAAAACCTTCTGTCTATCACTTTTCGACTGTGAGCAGGGATTTATACGTGTCTTAGAAAGCTGCCCAATCACCATTCTAAGTGAATGTATTTCTGTATTTCTAAGATACAGACAGATTTAAAACAGTGTTTACCTGACCGTGAGTGTTACACCAACCTCCTAATTCTCTCACATCATTGCAGGAAAAATTAAAGGTGGTAAAATTTTGAAGTTTGAATTTAATTCTTCAGAAATGTAACTGCTAACAGTTAAAAAACCTTTATTAGTAAAGTTCCCGGTAACAGGAACAAACCCAGGAAAATTACTGAAACTATTATTTAAAACTGACATTTAAATTGTTTTCTCTAGCAAAAGATAAATTGTCAAAGAAAATAAAATGCAATAATTATTGAGAAAAGAAGCTGTCCCAGACTAGTCACTTAGATGAATAAAGCACTCATTAAGTTTTTGGGGTTTTTGGGGGTTTTTTCCTCTTTCAATCTTTCTTTGTATTTTTTAAACAACTTGTAAGAATATAAAATTTAGTACGACACCTCAGCAGTGTTTTGAAGCATCACTTAGCCAGGGAAGAGGAAGGACAGTGCTTAATTTTTTTATTTGAAGTTACTTGTTTAAGGGCAAATTAGTTGTTTAGGAGGAAGCCTTCATGAGTTAGACGTTCCACGTCTCTGAGTCATCCTCTATCGATGGTTAGTATTTTACGTCCTGTCACTGCTCACACGCTTTCCTAAAATCCCTTCCTTTGGGGGAAAGTTTATTTGGAAGGCATGTGATAATTAAAAATGCAAATTCTCCTGACAATCCTCAAGCTAAATTCATTTTCTCCAAGGAAGTAAAGGAGTTCCGCTTCTCCCCAGGCACACAGTGATCGACACGCAGCCATATCTGGGCAGAAGATGCATGCAAAACATCCAGGCCATTTAAATGCATCATATTTGCAATTAGAAAAACCAAACCAAACGCACTCATCACTGACACCAAAAAAAGAACAAAAACAAAACCAAAGTTAATGAGGCTACCTAAGGTACATAGCTCCATTTTCCCCAAGAATACACCAGCACAAGTGTGTGCCATTTCTTCTCAGGGGACAAGTAAACTTTTGACAGCAATGCTCTTCAGACAGTAATGACAGACAAAGAAGTAAATGTTAAGCAAAACTCCTTTATTACCTTCACACCAACACTCATTTGTTGACTCGTGCTCCCCACTGGGAGCCAAGCATCCCAATGTCTTTTGCCAGCATTTATCTAAAAAAGCTGACAGCACTTCACTTTGCCACCGCCCAAATTTGCAGCCTCTTTCCTCTGAGCAGCTCAAAGGTGCCTGCAGCCGGTGCTGTGGCACTAAGATGAGCTGAGAAACGTTTTTCTTCAATCCAAAGGGAAAGGATTGTTTATGAACAAAACCATGAACAATAACAACAGCCCAGCCACTAATAAAAGCAGCAAAGGCATGCTGATCTTTCGAAGCCAACAGCAGTGCAAACAGGAGTACGGTTTCTGGAAGAAGCATTAAATTATAAAAC
Organism: Heliornis fulica; assembly: GCA_013399135.1. Lineage (NCBI taxonomy): Eukaryota > Metazoa > Chordata > Aves > Gruiformes > Heliornithidae > Heliornis > Heliornis fulica. The sequence goes on along the minus strand of VXBZ01004235.1, from coordinate 579,243 downwards.
CTGGCTGATATGGACTAAGACCTGTCAGAGTCTCCTATCAAAAGCCTCAACCTATGCAAAAGCACCCCAACATCTGCAAGGTGTGTTGTTTCTAATCCTGAACATCTTTCATAGAAAAGCAAAATGAGACTAAGCCAGCACCCAATTCAGATGGACACGTGAAACTACGAGAGCTTTGAAAAGCCAGTGAGCCACCTCTAACACCATAAGAAACCTCTGATAAACTAGTTCAAAAAACTTTAGCCAAGCAATGAAAGCAATCAAAGGAAACTCAGACATGCTTTTGAGCTTTGGCTAAGTGCTAGGTGCGATCCAGCCCTTACTGAAATATTCCAAAGAGCTGTAGCCCTTAGAATGAAGGTCTTGGGTCAGTCACAGCACCACCACCACCTCCCCTCCCCTTGCTGCTCCAGCTAAAGCCCAGCACAGATGGCCAGCAGGCACCAAGAAGCCAACCAACAACCCTGACCTTTGGCAGAGACCCACGCCTGGGCAAAACGATTCACAAGAGCTGAAAAACAAATCCCACTGCAAACAGCTGCAGAAAGATGCCACAATAATTGACTGCTTAGGTGATGAAGCGGCAGATGAAATACTATGTTGACAAATGTAAATTAACACGCATTGAAAAAACATTCCTGACTTTACTTACACAATGATAAGCTGTAATTTAGCTATTAGGACTCAGAAACAAGAGCCTGAGTTATATGTAATTCTGCAAAAACATCAGCTCAGTGCTTAGCAGAGATTAAGAAAAGCAAACAAAGATCAAAAATATTCATATCACTGAACACTTCTCCTTTTCTCTGAGTATTTGCTCTTGGCCACTCTGAGAGGAGGCACTAAGAGCTAGCTGGGTCTCCAGCCTGACTCAGTAACACCTTTCTGGCGTCTCTGCTACAAGAACGGAGCAAATTGATAAAGTGACTGTGAATTAAAACATTATTAAATTTGCAAGAATTTCAATTTAATAGCGTGAATACTAGAAAGGCTATAAAAGCCTTTCTGACTGTTGCATATTTTATTTACAGGATGAGCCAGATGGCTCAACAAAAACTGATACAAATTTGGAAAGGTTTATTATTATACTGCCATCACAGGGCTACAGGAAGCAAAATACGGCATGTTAAATCTCAAGGTGCCTCAACAGTCCATCTAACACCCTGTGCATTAATTATGACCAAGGCAAGGAAGATATAAAGAGGGCAGTTGCACTTTTAGCTGAATATGGACTGAAACGAAACCCCACTGAAGCAAAAATCCCATCTATGATATAAGCTTCTACACCAGTTGGTGTTGGCTGAAACAGTAACGACGCACAGGGAAAATGCAATTTCAATCCACCCATTCCCATACTACATAATGAAAGTGAAGATTTATCCATCCCATACTACATACTACACAGGGACATGATACCTAAGAACATCTCAAGAGAAATGGGTAATATTTTCATGCTGATGTCCTGATCCAAGTATGAATTACAATATCTCACACCTACAAGTCAAGATCCAGAAGACAGCATTGATTCTGAACACAATACTTTGCCCACCTGGAACTATAAAACGTACTGCCTACTAAAAACCCAGAAGAACCCAAAACCATCCAAATTTCCTTAACTGTTACACAGGACAAGTGATTAAAACTGTAGTAAAATAATTAACTCCAGAGTGCACAACTGAACATCACAATGAGCTTAATAGCTTTAATTCTGACATTAGATGTTCAAATGATCCAGAGAACTACAGCAAGAACATACACCCTTCCTTGCAATTGGTCTTGCTTCCAACTCAACGAGAAGGTAATCACCCATCAAGTTAGCTGAGCTCTTACTGCAGTACCTGTAAAACTATTTTGGTTTTGTCCTGAAGCTACTCTATGGTAAAACCATAGGATCACTTCTGCAGATTCTCAGATAAGCTGAGGAACCAGGGGGAAAAAAAAAAAAGTGTAATAAGAACACTACAAGTCAGGAAATAAATCAAAGTAAAAGATATCCAGGAAAAGATAATTTTAAAAATTGAAGAAGAAAGATTTAAACTACATTTAAATTCCTTAGTGATCAAGAAAAAAAATGTAAAGTCCAACTCCAAGTCCCATGTGTGTTGGTGTTGCAATGTGACTTCTTTAAGAAGCAGCTAGAAGCTATGTGGCAATGGAGTTTGGCCTCGGAAGCTCAGCTCATATTTACTTTGTGGGACCTTTAAGAAGCTTCTAGCTGCTTCTTCAAGAAGCCACATTGTAAAACCACCACACCATGAAGACATTTTTGATTGTAACCTTTTAGTAGAAATAATTCTGTAAGTGAACACCAAATAGGAGCACTATCTTCACAGGACAATTTCTTCAAAGAAAAGAACACAAACCAACAAACCACTATTGCAGCAATTATTTGACTTCATTGTGTTACTGAGTTTTCCTTTCATTTAGCTGTCCCCAAATAGTTTACATCAGGATACACAAGAAAATGCTTCGGAAGCAAGGAAGTCCTTTTAGAAGTGTTCAGAGAAACAGCTGATCTGATAAGAATTTTTTCTTTTTTTTAGGAACTGAGGATTTTCTGTATTCCTGAAAGCAACTTTTTTTTTTTTTAAGATAACACAGGAAACAGCTTGCAGTCATCCTGTTGCTACAGGTGCTGTTTGCTCAGAAAGTCTTTTCTTGCTTCCTACTTTATAGCACGCAAATTTCAAATTACAAATCTGAGATTCAACTTTCTAATGCAGTAAGAACAAAGGCTCTGCAGCATCACAGAAACGTTTTGACTGGCTGTCATACCTCCCCCTCGCCTCCTTCTCCACATCCAACCAGGCATACCGAGAACAATAACTAAAGCATATTAGGAGCTACAACTGTCATGACTGAACAAAATAAAGACAGGTTTAGTCCTGCAATGTTGTCCAGATAAAAACCCCATAAAATAAAAAGATCATGGAAATCCGCTCACATTCTGTAACAGCAAAGTTCTCCTGAAAAGCTATTAGTTTAGATAATCTTCCACGAAACCACAAAACTGCGTTTCTTAGAGCATATGAGAAATCAAGCAAAATTGCTAGGCACAAGTTAGTCATTCAAAGACTGTGACTAAGCTTGATGAGCTTTCTGCTGAAGTCATTTTGAAATGTACACATTTTCTTGGTAAGCAATACTGCCAATGGATTATTAAAACAGATCGCTTTGCTCTGTTACTATTTATGAGCTCAGGAACTCCATTACAGCCTCTGCTAAACATGGAATTGGTCTTAAAAGTCAGAATAATTTCAAACAAAAATGACACATACCTATGAGGACACTTTCTAAAACTTACTCTTTTTAAGATGAAAGTGTGATTTTTATTTTTTTTTTAATTTTTTTGATACCACAGAATGACAGAATGTTAGCAGTTGGAAGGGACCTCCAGAGATCATGGAGTTCAGCCCCTCTGCCCGAGCAGGATCACCCAGATTAAATCACACAGGAATGTGTCCAAATTGGTCTCGAATGTCTCCAGAGAAGGAGACTCCACAACCTCTCTGGGCAGCCTGTTCCTGTGCTCTGTCACCCTCACAGGGAAAAAGTTCTTCTTTTCATTCAAATTGAACTTCCTATGCTCTAGCTTGGACCCAACGCCCCCTCTGGTCATCAACGAGAAGAGCCTGGCTCTGTCCTCCTGACACTCACCCTTTACATATTTATAAACACTCATGAGATCATTCCTCAGCCTCCTCTTCTCCAAGCTAGAGACCCAGCTCCCTCAGCCTTTCCTGACAAGGAAGATGTTCCACTCCATCATCTTGGTGGCCCTGCACTGGACTCTTCCAATGAGTTCTATGTCCTTCCAAGAAGTTCTATGTCCTTCAAACCAGTTGCTCATTGATTATTATATTTAAATATTTTGATGTTGGGGAAGTCAGAGTCCCATTCAATCTCTTTATTCAAATTTCAGACATTGCAACATAAGAGACCAGAAGGTCCCCCAGTCAGTCACGCAAAGACAAACCACACAATTTCCTCACATGGCTGTTGGTGCTCCAATATCCAGACAGGGTGTTCCATTTTGTCTTGGAAGGGGCTGTCTCGTAGCAGCCAACTTCAGTTTCACTGCTATGCCCAGATACATCTGCAAAGCTAATTGCCCTTCTGTGATGCAGAAATAAGCCAGCCAGCCAAGGCCGCATTAATCAAAAAAGAGAATTTTCTAGTAGGGTTTTTGGTCTTGTTCTAGACAAGAGAATCAGAGACGGGGAAACATAATATCCTGGCAGCCCCAACAGACACCCTGTCTCCCAGATTTGGATTTACAAGTAGACTTGACTGGAACCATCCCTTGCTGAGCGCAGAAAACAGAGTTCCTTAAATAGCTGATCTGGCAAGCACCACTCATTCAGGCTCATCTGGCAGAAATAGCATCTGCAGAATCACTGGGAGTTAATAACGCATTCATCGACACTGAAAACGACTCAAAATTCCCTTTTCACTTATTATCCTACCTCTCTAATATGTTTTAAAAGGAACTGTAATTACCATTGTGCACTGTTGTTAGGAAAGAGGAGATCAAAGCCGCTCTAAAGCAGCCGCATGGTCCCATCTCTCACTGGCTCTTTACTAAATAACAAACGTGTGCCTTGAAGTGATTGCTCCACAGCGAGGAGCGACTTGTGGGAATGAATTGCAATGACCTTGGGTTGTTTACTGGGGAACTTATCAGAGCTACCACTTAGGCGAGTGCAGAGGAGATTGGATGTAAGCAAACCCAAAGAGTTATATCTAGAACAAATGACACTGTATCTTCTAAAATGCCGATGGCACCCCGGCAAATACAATCCCTGCTCCCAAACTTGATTCTATTCAGAGTGATGATTGTTTGATACGGGTCATGTCTGATCAGAGAGTGTGCAAAATCCTTCCTAAGAGTAATGCTAATGTTAAGCCTATTTCCAAATACAATAAAAATAAAAACAAATACCCAAACCTCCCCTTTTCCAGGTTTCCTGACACTGAGGCGTCAAAAGCACAAGTGAAGCAGCTTAAATAAGGCACCAACAAAAACCACTGCCACTGGAAGGCTTTCAGGAATGTTAAATGTGTCACCTATTTGTAAAACTTTAACAAAGCTGTTGCTGATGAACAGCTATAAATATAAAAGACTAATGGGACATAAACAAGAACAAGAGCCCTAAATAACAACAGAAACATCGCCCGACTGGATTGGTAAATATAGCTTAACATGGGTTTGATTCACTGGTAATTTATGGGTGTTTTATCTTTGTGAATATAGTAACTAATAGGAGCCATAAATAAAGATAGCAAATGTTAAATGTGCATTACTGTAAGTTCTGCCTTACAAAAAAATGAATATATAATAACGGTAAATGGTCTGCGTGCCAAAAAACCTTAAAAAGCTTAACAGCATTTAAAAACAACAACAACCACCAGCTTCTCCTTTTCTTGTAGCCACATGTAACCTTCAAAGCAAATTAGGGCAGAGCTAAATCACAGCTTCCTTGCTGGAAAACAAACCTTTGAAGAATGAATGCTGTATGTAATTTAGGTACTGCAAAATACACGTGGCATTATTATAAAGCTAATGGCAGGGAAAATATCAATGAGGAAATGATATATGTGGCAATTTTTGAATTTCCTCTCGTGCCAGAGGGTAGAGGGGCAAAGTGTATCCCATTTTCACTGTTCCGTAATAAACTGGCAAAGCACAGCTCGAATGAGCCTCATTAAGGTGAGTAACTTATGTGCTGCCTTTTATCCTTTAGTAGCCAGTGAGGTCTGTTGCTTAAAACAAATTATCAGACACTGTGTGAATTACAGATTACTATTACATACGATTACACCCAACTTGGCCCCGCTATGGACAATCTGAGCAGTGACTCGCAGGCCAGAAGTGGAAGGGTGATGATCTGAGAGCTGGTTAGTAATTAATGGTTTCAGTTCAGCCAGCTGGATTACTTATTTGACAATCCCTAACTAGTCCTTTCCCAAAGAGGAAACACCTAAGAGTATCACTCTGCCGTACATTTCCGATACAGCACGGCTGCACAACAAACCGATACAAGGAGAACAACTGACTGCCTACCTGATACAGCATTAGTTCCTTAGCACTGCTCACCTACCAAATAAAAGGTGTGGTTTCACCAAAAAGCACATGGCTTTTCACCAAAAAGCACAGGAAAGCTGTGCTTTCTTTGAGAAATCAGTTGGTACTAGCATCTTTGTACCTGATTCATAACTGTTCCACCTAGCTGCACCTGGCTTACTTGGAGTTACAGACAACTGAGATGCAGTGTGCTCCTTTCCCTGCAGCATTTACCTGTCAAAGATACTGATATAGAACATGCATTATTATTTAGACTCATAAAACTTTCTATAGCTGTCCTTTCCCCTGAAAAACAAGGCTTGCTTTTTCTGTCTGACCCTTTCAACGCTATGCACGTAACCAGGCTCTGCCTTGTGAGCGGCACAGGGACGGGAAGCAAACCAAACCTACAGCAGGAGGAAAAACCTCACCCTGCAGCAAGGGCAGCAGTTCCCAACCACACAGAAAAACAAAAGATACTTCTGCCCCTGCCATGAGCTGTTTCCCTAGAGATCACGCTGCCTTGCTCTTCCAAACTTGGGGCTGATCAACAGCACCTCTGTACATTCTGTACATGTTTTGAGTCTCTCATCTCTGATTAAAAAACCAACAATCCTACAACATCTAGTATTTAAATACATGTAAAAGAGCATTTTATGTCCCAGTGGTCAGTAGTTTAGATTGCATTGCACTGTCATCTAGGATAAAGATTTTTACATCCTAAGGATTACTGAGAGATGCTAAAACATTATTGGCAGTTTCATTTCATCCACACCTGTACACAAGAGTTCCCAGTTACGTTTTGCCATCTATGGCAAACATAAACAGAACAAAAATACAAAGCATCTATTGCACATAAAAACTTAGATGTAATTTTATGAAGTACCTATTCTCATTCTCAAAGGCTTGCAGAAGGGAGACTGTTTTACTAATAAATAGTCCAAAAATAAGAAGAGCTTTCAGTTTTTACCAAAATTACTAACTTCAAGTGACATCATTAATTTTTTTTCACCCCTCTATCTACATCTGTCATGGAAACTTTTTACTACTTCAACAAAAAAGCCATTCTTTCAAAAAAACTCAACATTAAAAAACAGCATAGAAGTAACTAGTGGTTACTGCCTCCATTACAATGAAAGTAAAATAAAGAACATTAGAGAGTCTAGGCATTATAAGCTTTTTCTCTCTTTTCCTTACATCTCTTGTTGTCCATTAAAACCAGAATGTGAACAGAAGTATCTGAGTCCATCACATCAGAGGACATATCAGCTCATCTTGTGAGAAAATTCATCAGCCAACAGTTACCGTAAACTGTAGCATTGGGACGTCAAGCAACTAGATTTTATATCGCACCCATATAACTGCTCTTAGAGATGTTTTTTTTTAAAAAATAAAAATCATTGGCAATGCATGCCTTAAAACAAAATTCTCAAACCATCATGCAGAGAATAGCAGCTATACAGATTTATAAGGGCTTCAGTCTTCCCAGTGACGGGAGCTAACAAAACGTATGGCATACAAAATGGAACGGCTTTGCCTGACGAAGGCTGCAAGTTCTGTGAACAGTGAACCAACTGGGATTCAATATTCTAATTCTTGATCATATAAAACACTATGATGGACAGCTCTGTCAAGCTCATTAATACTAAAGCAACTGCTGATAATTGCTCCAGGTTTCAACCTCTAATTAAAGCTAAGTGGCTACATTTGCATATAGTAAACAATAGAAGTTTCTTGCAACCACATTCCCAGAGGCCTTATCAGCTTCACAAATACAATATCATTAAAACGTGAATGCTAATTATGGTTAATTTCTCAATGCAAATAGGAATAACTCACTGGATATTTAGGTCTGCCTTGCTCAGAGTTAACACTGTAGTTTATCTAAATGCACCCTAGACACTTCCCAAAAATAACACACCACAAAGAACAAAACACTCCAGCACTCTCCCCTCTCCATCATGTTTAATAAAATGATGTCAAATGTTATCAAAAGCATGCCAATAAATTAAGCAAGGTAAGTTAATTAGCTCTTCTCTATTTGTTCAGTTTATCTGGGTAACAACGTTAAAAAAGGCCTTAATTACAAATACTTCAGGCTAAGCTATCACGCCGATGTTACAAACATTGGTAATACCATTAAAAGACCTTTCAAAACCATCCTTAATTTAAACATTTGCCTATATAATGACAAAGCCACCACAAATGTGGAAGCCTGAATCTGTTGAGAAAGCACATACGATGCTTTAAAGTGTCTTAGGATAACACACTTCTAACGTATTTGTAATCACTCCTTCAGCCTCCCATGTTCACTCTAAGAAAAGAGGGAGCAGAGGGAAAAAAAAAAAAAAGGAGTAGAAACCACTATTTTCCCCCTGGAAATAGCAGCCAGCACTCCAGCAGCCTCAAGAGTGGGTTAAGAGATGAGCTTTGTGTGCCCACCTGCACACCATAGGCCCCTCGGCACTCACAGCCTCCGAGCACAGAGGACGGTGATATGCAGCACCGCGATGTATTGAGGCTGGTATGAGCAGCACCAAGAGGTGAATCACCCTCATTCAAAGCAAAAACCCCAGTGCTCGGCAAGGCGTGCCGTCATCGATGTTTGGGATATGCCGTTCTGTTAGCTCAGGCTTCTCCTATCCATCTGCCTCAGAGGAGTCGAGGATTTTCTCCCATCTGCTTCGCACTTCAGTCCATGCGGCATTTCGCGATGAGCTTCTACAGCAGAGCAGCAAGTCACCTAAGAACAGCTCATCTGGGGTGACTATAAAAATACCAGTGCAACACCGACAGTGTCACCAGCTATTTACCAGCTCTGAGTACACCAGGGAAGAGTTACATGTTTCTTCCTGCCCTGACGAAGGCTGCAGTAACGAGTCAGGTGATGATTTCCATCGACAGTCCCAACTATTATTACATGTATCCCACATGTAAAAGGTCTTCCACACTGCTCCAGCCCACACCAGTTAGGTTACAGGTGGAAAGTGATTAATTAGGATTCAGGGACACCCATTTCACAACGGCAGCACCATGAGGAGAGGACTAATCTTCACACACTATGGAAACATTTATCTGTGCAGCCTCCATGGGGTCATCAAGGCACTCCTGCCACTGCTTTGTGTGGAACCATCTTCTCTCCATTTCTGCCTATCTGCTTTCCCAAGGCAAAATTAAACCTCAAAGTTGTACAATTAAAATATTTACTTGGTAAAACTTTGACTTCCCTCCTCTTCCCTCTCAGAGTGCCTCCATATATTTTTTTTCTCTCATCCTGGCCTTTTACACAGAGGCTGCAACCTTCAGGTCACCTCCCAAGACTTCTCCCAAAGCTTTTATTTTGACCCAAAATTCATTTAAAAATACAGATACTTTTAAAAAAAATAATCCAACACTTTGTATCTATTCTGCCCCCTTCAAGTTTCAAGATCTTATGACTCAAATTACATTCCTCAACCAGATAGCCTCATCTGGTAACCTAAATTTTTATTTCTTAAATCCCACTATCCTTCACTCTTTCTATTCCCGCCAATGAACCTATAATTAGACCTCCTCTATATTTAATTTCCTATCCCCTTAACATGTATTTTTTTTTCTATGCTGTACACAGCTACAGGAAAAACCTTATAGAATGCCAAGGCTTTTGTCCTCCCTCCGTCAAACATGTCACAAAGCTCACTCCATGAAGCTCATACCCTTTAGCCTGTCAACATGTCCTCATGCTACTCTGCTAGGAAAAAAACCCAAACATGTTAAAACCAAGACAGGCAAAACAAAGCAAACATGAGACCAGCCTTGGTTCTCTGTGCACAACATATTATTATCTGCTATGGTTTATGGATTGGAGACCTACCCCATGTCATGCATTTCCCTGCTGACAGAGCATCACGCTGAACCAGGCAGGCTTAACTCCTTTGTTACTTCCCATAAGCCTTTCATGGGGTTTGTTACATTGAACTGATGGCAAACCAGGGACTTTCAGCTGCAATAAACATTTAAATGGCTTGCAACAACAGCTGAGCACTTCTCCAGTGAAACACCAAGTACACAGCGATTCATGTCACATCAGAAATGAAAACATAGAAAGCCACAGAAATCTTTTTTCAGAAACCTAGATTTTTGACACTTTTGCTGCAGAATATTGCTCCACTTTGATCGTTTCACAGAATTACAGACTGGTCTGGGTTGGAAAGGACCCCAAGGATCATTGAGTTCAAACCCTCCTGCCACAGGCAGGGCCACCAACCTCCAGGCCTGGATCTAGACAAGGCTGTCCAGGGCCCCATCCAACCTGGCCTTGAACACCTCCAGGCTTGGGGCATCTACTACATCTCTGGGCAGCCTGTTCCAGCACCTCACCACTCTCTCCATAAAGAACTTCCCCCTAAACCTCCCCTCTTCTAGCTTTAGTCCATTCCAATTGTCCTACCACTGTCTACCCTTGTGAAAATTCAATTCCTCTCCTGTTTATACACTCCCTTTAAGTACTGGAAGGCTGCAGAGAGGTCCCCCAGAGCCTTCTCTTCAGCCGTCCCCCACAACCTTCTCTTCTCCAGGCTGAACAAGCCCAGCTCCCTCCGCCTGTCCTCATGGTGAGAACGTGCTCCAACCTTCTGATCATCTTCATGGCCTCCTCTGAACCCTC
>VXBZ01004235.1:542552-568197 GCA_013399135.1 Heliornis fulica | reverse complement strand
CTTCTGATGGAGCCAGGATACCATTGGCCTTTAGAGCTCCAAGTACACACTGCTGGCTCATGGTCAGTTTTCCATCCACCAGAACCCTGAGGTCCTTCTTAGCAGGGCTATTCTCCGCTGATGCTGTTTTCTAACATCAACACAATGATGCACGAAGTACCAGAACGTGTACCAGAACTTCTCCAGTCTGAAATTCAATTATTACTTATCGACTGCAGTCTTTATGCCAACTGAATTTGGGGTACTGCGAGTTTACAGGATTTACTTGAGATACACAACGTGGGAGCTCAACTCCAATAGCTTCATCTGAGCACAAATTTCTTACCCAGAGCAGTTGGGTGGAAAAAAGCTCACTTAACAATCAGCCTATTTGAAAGCCAAACTTTTTTTTTTTTTTTTAAAAACCAAGTATTACATAATGTATACCCAGCAGTTGCTCGACGTCGCTCTGTTCAAGCGCTCTTGAAGGATTATATTTCTCCTGATAATATCTCAGAAGAGGATAGGGGTATAGCTGCAAGCCTGTTCTTCACTATTTGCAGAGCCTGATGCATTAAAGGGGTTTATTTTATTTATTCTTCAGGGTAAAACATCAGAACAACGTATTCTGGAAGAACTTAATAAACACACTAGAAACACATTAGAAAACCTTGGGGAAAAATAGGCAAGTGGTCCACTGGACACGTACTTTTTACCTACAGATTTCATGCTTTCTAAAACTTTACAGATAAACCCTCATTTTTACTTTAAGTGAGCTATCATTTCACATGAGGTTAGCTAATTCACTACTATTATAAGCCTTTCAGGGCAGTGTTTTCCTTGACACCCACAGGAGTTACGGGAAGATCTCCAGAGCCATAAAAAGCAAGCTATAACTTGTATTCCAGAAGCACAGGTTTCCACAGACAGTTTTAAGCCATAGGCCTGGACTCACATTCATAACAGTTAATGTTTTCTCTCAGTATAAACCAGTTCCTTCACTAGTTCCTCCCACTGATGGAAGGGCCTTAGGACTATTCATAGTCCCACTATGGCTTGTTAACTTTTGGAGGAGCACTTCACCTTGATCTGTTGCCACTTCTCTTGTGAAGTTAAACCTCTTTTGCAGGCCAGAAGGCACGAAGATGAGACACACAAACATCCCGGTGAAAACTTCACTGCTCACATTGGTGCTGTCACGCTCTACACCCACCAAGGTGAAAAAATGTGTGCACAAATCATAAGCAGCCAGCAGCTCTTTTTAGGAGTGGCTTAAGCATCAGCACCTGTAGGTTTGTAACCTAAATGTACATAGAGTGGTTACACAATTGGTATATTTATATATTTAAATATTCTTATATAGTTATATTTATCTGGAGAGATAAAAAAATATTTTTTTAAAAAATATACGTCTTTGACTTCCCAAGGCCTGCCCCATCAGTCCCACTGTAACTCCAAAGAACTAAGCATCTGCTTCTAATTAGTTCTTCTCCACAAAGTTTCACACAAATTTGCAGTCTTGCCTTGGCTGGGATTTTTCCAGCTCTTCCAGACCTATGCTTAGGCTGCACTCATGCCTGAGTATTTCTGCCTGTTATTCTGCTGTTATGCTCTTGGACTTAAACACTGAAACGGGCACTACTCACAACTCAGAATTACAAGGGAATTATCTTTAACTAACAAAAATCTTTTGCTATCCAGCCCAAAGTATCTAACACTTTATTTGGCTGGAAATGCTTTTATAAAGTCCAGGCTGTTATTTAGGTACTAGCGAGAATTTAACTTTGCATTTTATAGTCCATAGCCTTTCCCAGAGCCTGTCATTTAACCAAAATCTCCCTGACACTTGTGTAGCGTTCCATTATTCTCCCCAAACTACCTCATAAAGGCTTGCAAGGTACACATATTTGTTTTATAAACCATCTCAGCTCTCCCTCCTCTGGCAGGACTAAGTACAAAGGGATTTGGTGGAATGTCATTTTGTGAAATGATGCTTTGCCTATTTATTCAGAGAAGCCCTACGCTTGGGTAAAACACAAGGGATGGTTTTCTTAACAAGGAGATAATAAAGAAAAATGGTTTCATTTACTTAAAGTACATCTGCACTGCAAAGGAAAGCTATGATGATAAATCGTACTAACACATTCAAGGTACCCAGTTCAGGGACTGCCACAGCGCAGCGATGACAGAGCTGCTCTTGGTTGAGATTTGTGAATATTTAGGCAGCACGAGCTAAGCTATTCCAACTGTCCCTGGTACCTACAGAAATCCTTTATATGATGCTGATGACACTGAATTAGGCCTGATAAAAATGAACCCAGCTTAGGCCATAGACTGAAGCAAAAAGGCAAAACAATCCCCTCCCAACTACAAATGAAGATACACAAAGCACTGAATCGAAGCACCATAAAAGGTGATGAGGAACTCAGCAATTCTTGCTTTCAAAAGCATTGATCACCAGCAGGTTTAATTAGTCAACAGTGCAGTGGGTGATTTGGCTCAGCATCTTTGAATTAATTGAGCAGGTTGTTTCTAGTGCCCAATTAAAAGCTGTAGTCACCACCACCATCAGGCCTAAGCTGTCATTGATGTCATTAGCTTCTGGGGGTGAAGTCCTGACATGAAATATGGTGGAAATATGCCTTGATGGATAGCAACTTATTTGAATGAGCCAAAGTGACAGCATCAGCACCTTCAAGTTCTTTAGTCAAATGCTTCTCGGACCCACAAATAATTGGTGGGCCAGCAAAACTAATTCTTGACTCCCAACCTTTAGCAAAATTTTTAAACTTGATTTTAAATATACCTGGACATTGTGCCATAGGCTTGTTTGCCTAAGAAAACAGGGAGCTGCATTTTCTGAAAGGGTGTATCACAAACACTCTGGGATTAACACTGCTTCAAAATTTCATTTTATATGCCACACTCCTCACTTCTGTGCCAAGGCCACAGAGAAGAGACCTGCTTGTGAGACAAATGAGAATCTTTCTCTATCTGCCATCTTAAGTCTGGAGATAACTTTTCTTCTGTATAATGTAACTCAGCAGCTCTGAGAGTCAAAGTCCCCTGATAATTTTGGAGGTAACTCAAAAGTGAAATAATGAAGATGCATGACAATACAGAACAAGAAAAGAGAGATGGGGAGACATCAGGGAAATGGATAAATAAATCTCCTATAGAATTTAACATTATGAACATGCTTTGAGGCATCAGAGAAGGGACATATGTAAACACTTAAAAAGGAACAGAGCTACAAACAACAAACATAACTACTCAAGATTGCAGTAAGATATAATATGTTTGGAACACTGTGTTTTTCTGCTAAAGAAAGCAAATATGGTGCCATGGTACATAAACAAGGGAATTAGAATGCAAGGGAAACATTAATTCAGAAGAGAGTAAGAGAAAAAAATGACAGTTTGATGACTTGTATTTGTCTTGAGCTTGTCCTTGTCACCAAACTTTAGTCGTGGTATATGTGAGAATGGAAGAAGAGGTAAGAAGTGGTCCAACAGGAAGGCCTGTGTATAACAGATGCATGAAGAAGTGCTTTGCACAGACGTGTGTTTTGCTTTGGAAAACGCCATTCTGATCCACAACGATCCAGTTGGAAAAGGGATTCACACCAAGACTTAGAAAGAACATCAAATGACAACTGCATAGGAGATGAAGATTTAAGATCAACCCCAAAAACATTCTGGCAATCCAGAATCACCAGTATCAACATTTCCCCCTTCCACAGGAGGCAGGTACAAAGCTCTCTGTGCCATGGAACTACTTGGATGTTCAACTTGAAGGACATGATGAGCAGGCAACATTCTGGTTCCCATGCACCAAAGCAGGAAGCAGCACAGTTACAAGGGTGGCGGAGGTGGATCCAGGTCAGGCAAAAATAAAGACTGCAGAGTGGTCATATGTAAAGCAGCATCATCTACTTACATTAATCCTTAGGAGAATTAATCCTACCACTACTACGCGCAGAGTTTCCTGCGCAAAGCCTAGCTGTCCATGCCTGGCTCAGGGAGGGATGCAGCCCACAACAAGTAAGAAAACGGGTAATAAATGTAACTGCACTCAGCTCTGGTGAGGCTGCACCTCAAGTGCTGGGTGCGGTTTTGGGCCCCTCACTACAGGAAGGATGTTGAGATGCTGGAGCGTGTCCAGAGAAGGGTGAAGGGGAAGGGTCTGGAGCACAAGTCCAGCGAGAAGCAGCTGAGAGAGCTGGGGGGGTTTGAGCCTGGATAGAAGGAGGCTGATGGGAGACCCTACACAAGTACCTGCAAGGAGGGTGCAGAGAGGGTCTCTTCTCTCGGGTAACAAGCAATAGGATGAGAGGAAACAGTCACAAACTACCCCAGGGGAGATTGAGGTTTGACATCAGGAAGAATTTCCCCCCTGAAAGTCTTGTCAGGCATTGGAACAGGCTGCTCAGGGCAGTGGTGGATTCAATCCCTGGAGGGATTGTAAAGGCGAATAGATGAGGTGCTGATGGACATGGTCTAGAGGTGGACTAGGCAGGGTCAGGCTGGGGTTGGACTCGATCTTAAAGGTCTCTTCCAACCCAAGTGATTCTATGATTCTATAAAAACCTGTTGGGTACATGCTTTGTTACCTTTCACACTTGCAGTTCTCTTCTTCCCCTGCCTGCACTTAAGGAGGACTCCTTAATGGGTAATCCTGCCTCCACACCATCTAAGTTTTCCTGATGGAAATAATCTTGCCAGGTTTTTGACCAGACTATGTCATTTGGTATGAACAAAACCATTGTGTTATGTCTGTTCCTCTTCTGGAAGCACACAGTTGTGCAGTAGACTCAGGTTGAGATTTAATCCAGTGAGTGTATGTCAGAGAAAGTTCAGGAAGGTATGACAACTTCTACGAACCAGCAATACGCTGGTTATCTCCGTGGAAAGGGAAAACATTTGCAATGTAACATATTCTATATTCCAATGCAAATACAATAAATAATTTTAAATAAAGACCACTATTAAAGTAAATGCTCAGCCTAGCTGCAGTCTACCTACATTATGTGCTCTCAGCTTAGAGCTTTAACCTATGCAATCATCTTTTAGTAAGGAAAGGCATAACAAGAAAAAATTATTCAAAAAGCACTTTTTCTGGAATTATCCCCAATTACAAATTTTCTCCCCCTTGCAATGATGTCTTTCTGTGGCAAGTAAGGGGTAGTCATGCTACAATATGCATCTTTTCTATCACAGTTCTCTTCACCAAAACTAACTCCATGTGTTATTTTCACTTTCATCTGTGGTACAAACAGATCTCTCAATCCAAACTGGCAGATATCACTAGCAGCCAACAAGCAAATCAGAAAAAAATTAAGGTTGGTTAACTGTTTCATTTGAATGTGGACTGCAAGTGGCTTTATTTGTTAGGAACAGTTTTTTCAGATTAAAGAAATCAGTATTCATCAGAATAAAATACTGGGGTACCAGTCACTTGAGACTACACAAGTTATAACTCCTTTTACTCTGTACAGGCCTTAAAGCTAGCACAACACCATGCTGGACCAATATTAACACCTCTCTGGTAAGGGTATAATTACTGAAGCTGACTACCAAGCATTCCTATTCCTTTATATGTAGCTACAACATAATGCATCAGTTCTACTGGTATGTGGCTCCAAGGGATTAGAGGCAATTCAAGGGAAACTTACTTAAAGACCTGCAAACAAAGTTGATGAAATCATGCCCCTTCTGTTTGTTTTTCAAAATTGCTTCCCAATGTATTTGCTCTGATCCTAACCAGATATTATGCTGTAATTAAATATTTTTTTAGCCTAGTTAAGTATTATGAAACCCATTCAATACACAAAATAATCTCCACATTAACTTTTTGTTGTTTTGCTTTAAAATAGCTATGCAAATTTATAAAACAACGCTCAAAATACTTTATTTGAAATAAATTGGCCTGATTTCAGGTACAGCACAAAAACATTCATGCTATAGTTTGTTTTTTACATAGATTAATCAAGGCAATGTTTAAAACAACCACAAATGGGATGTTCAGAAGTGTCTGAAAATTATCAGATGAAAAACGCCAAGCGACAGGGACCTTGTTGAGCACCACGCTTTGCTAAAATGCAGCATCACACATTTTCCTCACCATTAAATTGCAAGGAAAAAAATAATCTGGTAATGACAAGTCACTATCTTCCTGACAGCCCCCTTCATATACTAAGGCATCCCAGAGAGTACCTCCACCAGCATGGAAACCTGCGAGTACGCATTTTCTAGTTCCAGACTCTGCTTCTAGTGATGGAGAGAGAGGCACTGCAGTCCATGTAAAAATTAAAATAAATAAGTAAACAGACTCTTGAAATGATTATTTTCTATCACTGCTCTTGCTGTGAATCCCTTGAGTCTTAACAGGGATTGCACCTTCTAAGCACAGACTGTCCTTACAGAGATGTACAGAAATAGAGGCTCTCCAGAAGAGCCTACAAACCACAAACAAGATGACAGGGAACAGGTCAATGGACAGAGGTAAATGGAGGAGGATGACAATGATGGTGAAGGGTGCAACTGCCACCAGCACCCAGCTCTAGGGCATTCGTTAGGTGCATCCATAGTCTCTCAACTTTTACTCTGAATTTCCACTATTCAAATAACAGCAAGCATCTTACACACTTATCCTGGACAGTGAAGATCTGCATGCAAATAAGAATTCATTTGGTTTAAAAAAAAAAACAAACCACAAACAAAAACTTCTTTTTCAATCAACATTATTCTGTTTTCCCCAGTAAAGTTTCCTCTGTACAGAAACATAAATCATTCTCTTCCCTTGAAATTTATGGTGTAGACTTTCCAGCAACCTTTACTTTTTATGAGCTGTCTCGTATAACTAGCATCTTGGTCCACGGTCTGACAGATTTGTACTTTGTCCTTCCCTAATGAGACAGTTGCCCAATTATTGAGCCAACAGGCAGTGTTTCTAGAAAGTTTCAGCCTTTTTAAGCACAGGATTCCCACAGGGTGATGGGCAAATTATCACACCTTAAACCCATCACATACACAAACTTGCTGAATTTGTCCCTCAACGAGCCATTTCCTTTTTTTATTCCACCAGTTCAGTGTTGTTGGGGTTTATTTTTTTCTGAAAGTGTACAATCATGGTTTCATTAAACCCAACAAAAATAATTAACCTTTCCCCCTCTTCCCATCACCAAAGCACCATGTTGCAGAACAGCTAAAACTGACAGACAAAACAGCAACAAAACAGAGAACTGAGACTCCCCGTTCATGCAATCCTTGTGTTAAAGCACTGCTGTTAGCTCTCTGCACTGGGTATTGTCTGTAGCTGGGCAGATGAACTGAGCTGGTGAATGGGTTATAAAACCTTTAGTACCAGTTGGTGCCCTACCTAAGCCTCGACACCCCAAAACCTGTCTGTTGGTAGGAGTTCAAGGAGTTGCTCAGTTTGGGGCTGTAGGTGACCCTGTCTGTACTCCAAACACTCCTGAACATCTGGGATTGGGGAGAGAAGAAAAAAAATAAGTGATGACCCTGTTCTGGAGTCAATACCCTTGACTCCAGAGCAGGGAGTCAAGTGTATTGACTCCCAAGTGTATTTCAATATACTTGAAAAAAAGGAAAAATCACGTCATTATCGCTACAACAAATAATTTCCATGCTGTACTTTGCTATGAGACATTCACAACTGATCCATGTACCTCTCTGAGCTGTTCCTGACACTCTTGCCCATATGAAACAAACCCCGTAATATGCTTCAAGCATCAAATAAAACAAATCTACTTCCTGCAAGGAAGTATATGCTGAATATATACCTCCACGGTGGCAGAAGCAAAATTTAAATGAATTATTAAAAAGCCAGAAGCGTACACAAGTCTTAAAGCTACTGCAAGTGTTGCATGTGCATCCCAAGTTGGTTATCTTCTCAGAGACTGTACAAAACTATCTGCAGTGAGAAAGAAGGGTAGCCAGGCAGCAGGAGAAACAGAAAGCCAAGGCACTCATCTCAGCAGGAAAACCATTCCCAGCAGCACGCTGGCAAGGTGGTAAAAACAAACTGGCAAGGAGAAAAAGAAGGAAATTAAAAATGTGTGAGCAAGACCAAACAGTAACACACAACAGAATTAAAGCCACTTTTCAGAGGGAGTTCTGCTTGCAGCACAAAGCCACATGCCTGACTCTGCACTGCACAGCCAGCTCCCGCAGTGACCCGGCCACCTTCCCGAGTGCACACGGTGCCCCATGCACCAGCCTTGCTGCTGGAGCTCAACACTTAATGTCTTGGGAACCTGGGTTTCAACAGGTGCTAGTGGTGGCTCAGGTACAGCCACTGGTGGAGCCAAAATGTTTCTAAAAACTTTCCCAAGGCCTTATTTACCATCCCTTCCAACTAGGAAACACCTCAGTCTCCACCCTAAAATCCCATGCTGATAAATTTAGGCTTTTACTTCTTGTCCTGTCCCCAGGCAAATTATTTTTTTCCTATCTTCCTCTCTTCACATTTACTCTTCTATTGTCCAGACTTAAACATCTTTTCTTCCACCCTACTTGTGGTGTTTCCAGCTCCATAATAACCCCTGCCTAGGCAGTCATTCAGTTCTACACATTGGACAGACTGGTCCAGTTCTACTAAAGCAGGGCAATAAGCAACTTCACAGATGGTTTGTTGCTTTACAGCTGCTCCTTTCTTGGTTTTCCCCCTGACAGGGTGACTTGCTTCCCGCTCATGATCTACGGCAAACTCCAGACTTTTCCCCAAGGAACCTCTGTCCAGGGCTACAATCAATTTTCATCCTCTGGCAGTTGGATAAGCATCTCTGTTTAGGTGTAACAATCTACATTTGAACTTGATGAATACATCTCATTTAATGAAATCATTGTTGAAGAAACAGGATTTCGATTCAATCTGCCAAGATAATTTGGAAAGAAAAGGTTGGAAGCACATGAAACAGGCAGCAGCAGGTTGTCCTTAGGTTAACAAAAGCATAGCCAGCTACAGCAATTTCTGTAACCTTCTCATCTGATGAGGATGTAAAAAAACCCCAAAAAACCAAAACCAAACCAAACTAACCTGGTGCTTAAACAAACTTTAAAACTTAATGCAGTGTCTCAATTTTTAAAGATATGCTCTAGATACTACCTGAGAAAATATTAAGATGACAACAAAACCAGGAAGGCTAAACTGGAAAGAAAGCTCAGTTTGAAAAGGTAAGATCAGGCAGAACCAGGACACAGAGCTTACAAGTTAAGCAAGTGTTTCAAAGAAACAAATTAAGTGGATTTATGATGCTGCGGAAATTTCCTTCCAAAGTAACTCTTCTGATTGATGGATATGAATCTGTAATCAGAAAACCAGATGATAGAATAAAGTCAACCTTTTGGAATTTCAGACTTGCAACTCATTGCTATGGCAACATTCTCAGCAGGAAATAAGTTTCCTTAAAAATAAAAAAAGGAGATAGTTTTTAAAAATTGCTTTACTTTTCTTTAAAGCATAACTCTGCATCATGAGAGGACAAGGGAGGTAAAGGCAAAACTATAAAACAACCTGTTAGAGCCGTACTTTACAGTACACCGTTCCGAGCGCCTTTCGGCAATTCCAGTAAAATTCCTCTTTGATGAATTTTATAATTTAGAACAGAAGGAGTTGAGAACACTCTGGCTTTGACATTCATATTAAAAATTTAAGTCCATGAGTTACAACTGAAAATTCAGGCATCACAGCATCTCAGTGTGTCTCCCCTCAAACAGTGCAGCCCATCAGAAGTGCACCTTCCTTTCCAAGGTAAATACAAATACCAGTAACATCAGTGCATAGCTGCTGAGCCAGTTTTAAACCCCAAGGTTACTGGCCAGAATGGATATTTTTATCAATTAAAAAGACAATTCAGTTATTTCTGAAGCGCTAACAAATGGATAAGTGGCAAGTACCTTTCTTGATCTATTTTTACATGCTGCTCTGAATAATTAAGGGCTGTGCTTCTATACGAGTTATATTAGTATTGGTGTTTACCTGGCCAATACCAGGGTCACAAATAAAATTAATTACCCTTGTTTGTGAAAAACACCTACAAAAGGATATAAAGTCCAAACTCCCTGTCTATTAACTTCATATTTCTGAAAGAGGACTATTTATCTGAAATCCCCAAATACAACTTCCATTTAAAAGCACAGCTGGTTTTATGCATTGCGAGCACTGATTTAACACCTCAGAAACGGACACATGGAGTGGATTTCTAAAAGCCAGCCCTGACCTTATTTAGCACACTTTGGTAATAACCCTATCCAAAGGGCAGCATGAGGGATGTGCTTTATCTGGACTCAAAAGGAACAACCCACTCTCCCAGAAATATCCCATCGTCACAGGTCACTAGGCATCCCACCGCCTAATGATGGCTTTTCCACTCGACCTGAAGATGAGCAAGCCAGCCCTTGAATAAGTCCCTCGTCTGAGATATTTCTAGATGGCCTTTTGCCTTTATGTACTTTGGACAGAAGGAGCAGGGTGGTTGCATTGACAAGTAAAATCCAGCTAAGAGGCTTTGCCCGGAGCAGAAGCTTTTCCCTCTTGCATTCACAGCACAAACATCCAGGCAGAAAGACACACCGATATTTTTGGTGTGTGGTTTTGCCTTTTTAAAAAAAAAAACAAAACAAAACAGCAATCAACAGAGCTCTAGAATAGTATGAACTCTTCTCTGACTGTAGCAACAAAAATGTCTGTATTTTGTATTTAAGCCTGTTAACAGACATGGTGCTGGTAAGCAGACCTCCCTGGAGTAACTCACAAAGCCACATTCTTTGAGGATTTCCTCCAGCCCCCATGCACTAGCCATAATTCTCCCCAGAAGCGGAGGTCAGAGAGCACGGTCTGAAGAAATGCTTCTTGTTAAAGCTTTACAATTCAGCCCCCACCAATATGAGGCGATCTTGAAGACTGCAATGCTGAACACAGTCCTGATCAACAGCAGAGCTGTAGTCCCGAATAACATTTCTCCATCTCCATAACCATCGTGGAGGAAACCTGCCTTGCCTTTCGGGTGAGGGATCAGCACCAGCTTCCTTCACTGCAAAACACACTCCAGCCACAATAATGCAGAGCATTCACATTTTATTTGCTGTGTAGTTAATCAAGTGTCTGTTTAACTGCAAACCCAGCTTCAACTGACCTCAATTGATTGAGATTTTTTTCAAACACAAGCAAAATCTGCATGAGATGTGTGGCAGGGAAGTGCTTGACATCCAGAAAATTTCCAGGGTATCTGAGGGCTTCAAAGTGACATACGCAAAATAAAGCAGGACAGGAGGTCCTCTGAAAAACGTCAGAACACACAGAGTAAATAATTTCAAACAATGTGCAAGCAGGAGGCCAATTTAATCCCTGAAAACAGTGATTACATCCCCCCCCCGTCTGCTTGATAACCCAGCTAATTGGTCTGTAAGGCTCTTAGTTAGAAAACCAACAGAGGAAGAGAAAAAGTACCTGCTGGACTATGTTCACTAGTTCTTCATTCAGTGAAGATTTGGTGCCTATCATGTATTCCCACTGTTCCAGTTAGTGGAGACATAGTTGATGAAGAATAGCAAGTGCTCTGAGTGTCTCAACAAGAGCAATGTCAAAATACAATTTTTTAATGGTATTAGGAAATTATTCTGAAGATGTAAAGAAACTTAATTTGCTTAAATGTTAACTATTTACTCCTAAAATATGCTCCATATATTATCACTTTTTTTTCTCCTGTTTATCTGTACCAATTTAAGTGGAGATAAACAGAAACAACATCTCAAATATCCTCTTAACCAGGGAACTGAATAAACAATAGACTCAACCAACACAAGAGGTTCACCCAGAGCTGATGGCCACATAAATAGTCAGAGAGCAGCTCAAGTGTTCTACAGCAGGCACAGCTACATAAACAAGTGTAGAGATAAACACAGCATATGTTTTGGGGACTGCCAAATAACAAGTACAAACACAAACATACACCTTGCCTTCCTAACCTCAAAGGGAGGTGGAGTAGATGGCCCGAGACACACACTCTCTAGCAGTGTGTAAACAGCCAGTATAGCATTGGAAACCTCAAACTGAACATAAAACATTTCAGAAAAATGGGTGTGGGAGACATTTAAGTACCAAGGACTGTTTGATTTCTCTGTCAACGACCCTGTGGACAACAGTATTTATTCCTGAGGGTCCTCTTTCTGCCTTCCTGGCTTGCAAACCCTCAGTATGGCTGGGCTGCTGGTAAATTATGAACCTTGGCAATCAGTCTGACTGGCGTTTCATTGTACTCCCTCATCACATTTCTGGCTTTAACCATCACATTTTTTATTTATTTATTATTTTAAAATACACTCCATTACAACATTTTCAAAGGAATTTTCAGTGCTCCCCCAAGAGTTTGGACACAGTTGCTCTCATCCATGCCTGGACACCTCAGACATTGACACTGTTAGTACCATCCACACCATTTAATGGCACTTTTGTCATACACACAGCGAAATTCTTCTCTCCTCCTTCCATAAAGCTGCATATATCACAATTCACACAGTATTTCTAGATCATCACTGCCCTTCTTCAGCATGTAAAAAAGTCTACAGACACATATGTATAAGTCAGTTTTGATCTATTCCGAATCCGATTCCCGTTCTCCCCAGTCAGCTCTGAACAGAAACTACAACCACTATGGCATCCATCATTTCTCTATAGGCAGCTCAACAATATGTGACACAAACAGAACCAGTGACTGCTGTAAGCACGTTCAGGCTTATTATTCAGGACTATTTCTTTATTACGCCGTTTTTACCGCGCGCTTCTCCCTTCAACTATTTGCTAACTGGGTTATTTTTCCCCCACCATATGCTGCTTCAGCTTTTCCCAAGCTGAGTTACACTGTAGCTGTCAACTCTGGTTCTGACCTATCTTCCACTCAAGTGGAGACAAAACCTCCCTTCTGGTGCCGGAGAGGATGCTGGATGAGGTTATATTCGCCGTCTCTGTAATCAGTTGTCATCATATATCTCTGTCCTTTTCTAGTGTTTGCAACACTGCCTAATGTGGCATCATTTGTAAATGTAATTAATGAGCTGTTTACGTACTCTTAAAAAATCATTAATAATGATGTTAAATTAAACCACGTTTAGTGGTGCACCCTGAGTCACCCTGCACACTTCTGCCCAACTTGATACATTGCCATTCATCATTACTCTTCATTCATAACGCCTCCAGCAATTTTAATTCCTATGACACATTTCATGTTCAAAATAATTTGAACTGTGCTATGTTTCTCCCCTCCCCCTTCTGCATTAATTCCTAGACTTGCTGTCCTGTTTCACAGATAAGTAACACATTCATACTGTTACAATCCTTTCATGCCTCCTTGCTTCCTTCTCACTTGATACTACTCCAATGCTTTCCAGTTTAGCTAATTCTTTTAGTGTACTATGACTTACTACCATCAATGCCTGTTTATATGTGTGTCATAAATATACTGCTTTTCCTGCTTTTACACAGTACCTACTTTTAAGTTTCTCATTTTCCTCTTTCCCATACTCATTTCATCATCTTGGTAGTGGGCGACGCAACACGCCATCGATGAGCACAGCTGATTTAGTTTACATGTGCAAGAACTTCTCCCCCACTTTTTACTTCCCTTATCCCTATTGTAAGCATATTTGATACCACAATCTAGTCCATTAATCTAGTCCAATCTAGTCCCTTGCATGTTGCCTATTCCAGGCAATTTGAGCACTTCTGTTCTCTCTCCCGTGTCCCCACGAGCCTCACAAGTCTGTAGGTAGACTGGTATTTATTTTCTTTCTTCTCCCTCTACCTCTACTGTACTGAATCTTGCAACACCCACCTATATTTCACATTCTTTTCTTTAGCCTCAGTCTTCTACTGCTCCTTAACTGAATGAATTATACATTTTACTTTGCTCCAGGCTTGATTTGTTCATTAGGGTAGACACTCAAGTGGCCTTGGCTTCCCAAAGCATCACCAAAATCTCTGGACTTAGGGCTTTTCAGAATGGTCCATGATCTGTCATGTGGACTTGAAAATCCATATTGCTTGCTAAGCTTCTTAATGCTGGTATGAATGAATGGCTCTTGGCTCCTGTTCAGCTTGTGCAGCTGTGTTCTGCAAGTCTGGGTGCTGAGTATTTTTTATCTCTAACAGGTGCACAGTCAACAGATCTTACCCAGCAAGGAAATAATCCATGGCTGATTTCTCTCGTGGTCATCTTTTCTTACTAAAATACCAGGCTAGTTTACATGAAACCTGTGAGCATGACTACTTGTTATTTCATTTTAAATACTGATACCACATAGAACATCCTAAAATTACAGAATCCCTACAGATGCAACCGTTACCAGCGCTGACCACCACTCAATGCATTTTTCCTTTTTTCCTGTCAATATTTTTTATACCATTTCATTATTACTCCCCATGTTAGGAAGTTGATTCTCACCAACTGCAGTGCCCCTAAAGCAGCATGTTATTGCCCAGAGCCTCTAGACAGGAACAAGGATGAATGTAGGAGCAACAGCATAGAGATATTACTGGCTCCGATGAAAATCACAGCAGGGCTGAGAAAAATCTCAATGTGTTTAAATAATTCTGAGGTGGAGTTAAAAAGTGACCCCTCCACCCCTGTGCATAGTATTAGGAGAGAAAAGAAGAAAAAAAAATAAATCACAACACTCAAGCAACACCTAAGTAGGGTACCATCCCTCATGGCTGGATAGCAGCAGAGAGAAGGCTCAATGGACAGCATTTTGAGAAGCACAGAGACTGCTACAGCAGCAGAAAGCGTGAAGAGAACCGGTTACTCCAAAAAACGAAGGAAAAAAAAGCATTATCATCAGCTTCAGGGTACCTTTAATTCAGGCTCACAGCCCTACACCTGCCCACTGTGCTCCACAAGTAGCTTTATTTTCCACTTCCCATTTTTCAGATGCGAATAGTTTTCCCTTTCACCTTTGGTTCACTCAACATTTTTCCAGATTAAGTGTGTGTTCTATGTTGTCAAACACACATGCTACTATACAACTAGGCAAAATGACCCAGAAGGTGCGAAGTCACAGCTAGGTGATAAGTTCCTTCTTGGTTACAGGTTCAGGGAACTAACCTAGTGATATATAAACACTTTAGACACCACGATTTGAGCTACAGAATTAAAGCTGTGGAGCTGGAGAGAGAGCAGCTCCTTTGCTCTGGCAACTTTTGCACACTAAAAGGCCACAGTTTCAAAGTGTTACACATATTTCAAACACGGAACGTTTATTGTTCAGCAGATCATATAACAGGCTATTGTAAGACGGGTTTTGCTGAGGGGATGCTATAAAGATTGCCACCTGGCCAATACCTTTATTTTAAAGAAAAGACAGATGGACAGAATAAGTAACAAATTCATCTCTTCACAGCTATTTAGGAGGCAATATTATCCACCTGACCCCTGGCTACTTAGGTCTTTTAAAATAAGTAATACAGGAAAAAGCGAGTCATGGGATCAGATCCCTCCCTTACTTATAGGTTCAGTTGTTTTTTAAACCTACTACAATGCCAACACTCCTTATTGCCTTCAATAACCACATCCCTTTTCTAGCCATATGGACAAATCATTCTTAATTTTTTGCTTTTTCATACCACATACAGCAAGAAATCCTTCTGGAAGCCTACAGATGTATGTATTATTATTCTACAGTAAAACCCCCAAAACTCCAAATTAGAAAAAAAACAATGTGTTCTCAC
This sequence comes from Heliornis fulica, assembly GCA_013399135.1. Classification (NCBI taxonomy): domain Eukaryota; kingdom Metazoa; phylum Chordata; class Aves; order Gruiformes; family Heliornithidae; genus Heliornis; species Heliornis fulica. The sequence continues at coordinate 552,474 of VXBZ01004235.1, read as the reverse complement.
TGAGTACTTACAATTGATCTGATGTTGTTTTCCTTTGCCAGTTTCAGAGAGGATTTATAGCAATTTGCCAAGTTTTCTTTATGGGTATCAGTGAGATGGCCTCTAGCGATCGGCCCAACAGTATGGATCACATCTGTAAGGAAAAAAAAAAAGAATAATACAAAAAATTAATGTAGAGATTCTAAACTGGTTTATTTATCACAAGTCAATCCATACTGGTGTAGTGCTTAGACAAAAAGGTAGAAATAATATTTTAAGAAAGTTATTGTAACTTCAAGCTTTGTAACAAGATTCATCTTTGATAAATGAGTCAAAATGAAAAACAGTATTTGCACTGAAGAAAAAGGTGAGGAAAATGCACTAAACAGTTACATGTGTATCACAGTCCACATGCAGGATAGGTTAAAAGTATTCATAAATACGCCAAACGTTTAGGAATGTACAACTGTAAATACCATACAACTGTTTAAAAACATTAGTTGTCCTCACCCATTGAAGATGCTCTCACTGGGAGAGTTCACTACATAAAACCTCAGAACTTTGATGGCAATATACAGGTCATCTCTTATCCTATACTTCAAATCTTTTCTCAGCAGTCATTTTAAAAGCAGAAAAGTTGTGACCTAGGAGTATGTTATTTATTCAAACAACACATTTCTCTCTCACATCAAACCAGATGGAAACATCGTGCAGTAAAAGCAATTTTTTTTTTTTTAAAGAAACCTAACAAACAAAAAGACAATACAGTCTGTGAATATCTTAGGTAGGATGCCCCTGGACTCATTGAAATCAGATGCTGCAATGAAACTCAAAGTGTTATATGAAAAAGAAAGCCTGGAGTAAAAAGATAACCTTAGAAAGAAATCTACGAACTGAAAGATGTCATGATTTTTTATTGCTCCCAAACACACTTCACTAACAAGTAGAAGCACATTTACTTTTCATATATCACTGTTCTAGAGCGTGTAAGAACACAACAGAACGAGTTATGGTGGCAGGCACACTTGTTTCCTTACTCATCACCTCCCTACAACACACAGCAGCAATAAACAGCGACACTGTTCTGTGCAACATTACCATAAGCAATTACCATAACCATTGGGCCAATGCTTTCAACTGATGGACCACTGGGTACTGCTGGTTGGTTTCTCACCCATGTGGCACAGGTTTCCAAAGCAACATGCAGAATATTTTCATTTACTCAGATTCTACAGAATTCACACCAACACACCTTGTCCAAGATGTCTTTGATTATTTCCTTCCAACCGATACCAAATCGTAAGTGAACACAGACAAACAAGCATTAAACCATACACTGACTGGTTGTGGTTGGTGGATCTTTTGTTTGGGGTTGGGATGTTTTTTGAGACCTAATGTTTTGAATATTTCCAAATCTTAATGGAGACATTCCAAAGACACCTGAATGTGTTCCTGTGTGACCTACTCTAGGTGATCCTACTCAGGTGGGGGGAGTGGACTAGATGATCTTTCAAGGTTCCTTCCAACTCCTAATGCTCTGTGATTCAGCAAATCAATAATTCAGCAAATAAATCATGTCAGAAAATTCCAGTGCCCAAAAATCACAAAGGAATCAGCTGTGATGGGAAACTGAAACTCACAAGAGCTAAACATCCCAAGTGCTACAGAAAACCACCTACTGCAAAGTAAATAAAAGGTTAACTACTCTTCTCCCCATTTTGATCACCATAATTTTCTCCAGTTGTGGGAACAAGGTGGGCAGATTGGATAATTCCTGTTGAATGTCACAGCTGCCAGGCAGTGACTCCAGCAAACCCCTCTACAGCATTCAAGGCAACTGGACCATCAAGTAGGCTTGAGTATTTTTACCCACTGATGAGCAGGGTGATAGCAGGCAACTGAAACAAGCAGGATGCCTGCAGCTGGGAGCTCAGAGAAGAAGGTTTTTAACATGCATTTCAGCTATAATAAACTGACATCTATTAAACCAGGGGGTGGGGAGGGGGGGAGATATAGCATAGCCACTTTAATATTTGCTTCTGCTAATGGGGAAAAGGTTGTGGGAGTACTTCCATTAGGAAAGGCCATAATTTCAGACCATGGCTACAAAAATATCTTTCAGGTTGAAGCTTCCCAAGGAAGGTTTCTGTTTGAAAGCGTTGGCACTTGGCTGTTGGCACCTCCAGAGAAAGGAAAACCTTCTCTTGACTTTCTCCATTTGTGAAATAAGAAAGTTGCAACTACTGAGCAAGGAATATATCAGTGAATCTGATCCCAACCAAGGATTTGCAGACACTAAGATCAGAGGTGCTGGGATTCCCTTCAAATTCATGACAGCCACTAGCCAACAAACAAATAAAGGAATGGCTATAAAACCAGCTTTAAAAGAACATGTAAAAGATGAATAAAAGAAAGAATCCTAAAAGATTTCCCTCCTCCTGCAAGGCTCCATTCACTTGCATTTCAAGGTGCAGCTGCTTAAAAGCTGAAGTTTTATGGCTTAAATTATTAATTTATTGCTTCACAGCAAGAAGGAGTTTTGGGGAAACAGCCCAAGTACCAAATCCTTGCTTGGGTCTTTCTGTGTCCAAGTCCCCTTGGTATAATTTCTAGATGCATTTCACTCATTAAATGTTTAACTCCATTCCTTTAGTCTTCCATTATTAAACACTAATTTTAAAAATTCTTCACTCGGTAAATGGGAAATGTTTTTCTTGTCATCTTTTTTTTAGGACCTTCCTGATTTAGCATTTTCATGGTGCCTCGTTAGCAGCCCTCCACCACTACATCAGACACCACATAAATAGGTAATCTTTAATGCAGTTATTAGCTTTTATGTTTGAATTTTTACAAGCCCATCACCGGTGGCTCTTTAGACAGGACACTGAAGACTGTTATGAATTGCTTTATAAAACATCAAAACTATTGTAACTGTTCATAGCGCATCATTGGCAAAAAAGGCTTTTCTTAGGCCCTTTGTTATTCTGAAATACATGCTAGAGCAAGATTTTACTAGCAGAGCAGCATTAATAACATGTCAGTGTTCCATGGTCAGCAGACAAACAGGGAAGTAATAATTTCATTGTTGTGCTTTGTCAATAAAAATCAGCGTATCCATACATTACTTAAACCATACGTTATTCTGCTCAAGCTATTCCACAATAGTTAAGGTTTGCAGGCAGGCAAAACCCTTTGGGATCACACAGGCATAAGGCAAACAAACCAGAAAATAAAACAGCCTCCCCCACCCCCCAACCCCACCCTGCCAGCCCATGCAGTTAATGTACAAGGATCAGACTTCACAGGCTGAAGCAGAGCCATTTGTTTTTAATATATCTATGAAGAGTGTGTCAATCTTCCAGCTTGTCTGTCACAATAAAGTTTCCTTCCTGCTCACACATTTCTTCCCCCACCAACCCAGTTGAACAGAGCCAGAGAAATTTGTATGCAGCAGAGCCAGAGGATGGATGGAAGAGAGTGGGCGTGCTGCAGGGAAGAAGCCTACAGGCATTTGTCTACCAGAACGTGAAGGGGCAGAGCTTCTGCCCTGCTACTCTGGCCGCCCATTGCAGCTGCCAACCCCAAACACAAACCTCTAGTACTGCTGGAGAAGACAAATGTGGACATGCAAGCCCTACTCATCAGTCCTCCAGATCCACCCGCCTGCAGCCAGATCGAGCACCCGCCCTAGAGAAGCACGTGCCCTTTCTGAAGCCAGACTTCACTGGCAGTACAGCACCATCTCAGCACACGTACAGCAACGAGTTTCACCACAGGAGAAGGCACACCAGTCACAAAGGGTGATGCAGATGGGAACACTGGGACAAGCACAACAGCATGAAACAGGAGCAGTCTTGTCAGAAAGATTTTTTAAACTGAGGGAAAATGCAGAGAAATGCCAAAAAGATTTAGTTTGGTTTAAAAACCGGCAGAGATCCCTACTACCAAACCAGCTCCTGTTCTTGAAGTTCCTGCACCCCTTTGCTGTCCCTTTCAGAGTTCACACAGGAGCTAGGGATACAAACACTTTCCCAAAGTGACCTCTAACATGGCTTTTTGCTGTTCAAAACAAGGTAAGCAGAGTAAGACTGGGCAGAGTCAGTGCTCAGAGCATGCCACGCTCACCAGGGGTAGCATTTTAATTTCTCTGTCGAATGAAGCTGCCAGCACTACTTTGAAACTTCTGATTTACAATGGTCAGTCTTCCAGCCAAGCATGTTGATAAGAAACTTCATTAAAAAGAAAGCTGCAGTCCATGTGTTCATAAATCACTTTATGTACACAGAGCAGTGATGTTTGCTTACATTTTTAATAGTACACAGAGGCAGAAAGCCCCAGAGGAAGGTATATTCTCATCTGGGATCAGGCCACAGCAATGGATCAAACTGCTTTTAATGCTAATGAAGCTGCTTAGTTTTAAAGCAGTATTTATAAGAGGAGACAATCTTTTTTTTTTTTTCTTCCAGAAATGCTTCCAAAGGGAAGGCAAGGCTGGTCAAAAGCAAGCATTAGCCCAGATCTCCGCTCTACCACCGTGTTTCAGAGCTCCTTCAGGGCTGAAACAACATTTTATTTCTGACACTGGCTTTTCTAAGATCGGCATTGAGACACATGGTTCATCCAAGGAGAGCTTATAGGATCTAGTACGCTCTTCAGTCACTTGACTTTCAGGCATTTGGTCAGAAATTCTGGCAGCCAAAGCAAAGTCCATGCCAATCACACCCCAATTTCTGTTTACACACCCTCTGTATCAGCACTGATTTTTTCTTCTTTTTCCTTAGTGAAAAAAAACCAACATTTTTTCCTATAAAACTATAAAGAAAACCAACAGCTCAATCTTATGTAGACCTCCAGATTTACAGGGATTCTCCCCACAAATACCATTCTAAAGAGAAACCACTTCTGCCACAGCATACAAATTCCACATGTAAAATGGCCAATGGGCTTGTTTTCTCTGGTCTCTTCTATTGAAGAAGTCAGTCTGTGCATCTTTACATGCTGTTTGCCATATAAATTTTTATCTACACTGCTACAGAGAAAGGCCAAAGCAGCACTGGCCAAGACAAAACACGACTTCCAGTCACAAAAGGATGACGAGAAGTGACTCTTCCTCAAAAACCAACCTGGGGGAATGATATAATTTGCTTTTGATGCAGTTGCTCTTCCCTTGTTCTTTGTAAAAGTGACACTAGATGGCAAAAAAAATTAGCATAAGTTCTTCTAAACAACTGAAAAAGTACAAATAAGTGTCTCCCATTTCTTCCCCTACAGCCGAGAGCGTGGCACACTCACACTGTTAATGAACCAGCCAACCACAGCTAGAATCAATTACACATTTCTCTCCATCCCATTCACGCATTGATACCCATAATCCGCCCACCTAGCAAACCACATAATGAAGCTGTACCTTGTCAATCACACCAGGAACCATATGAATTTTAAGGAGGTGGCTCCTTCACTGTGTGTATCACTGCATAAAAATCCCCAACACCTGACTCAGAGCATTTAGGGCTCCATTTGTAAATCTTACCAGTTGATTCATACAATAAACACCCACCACACTGGTGCTGAGAAGAGAGTGCTGAAGTTCAACTGATGGGAAATGGAATTACCTCCAGACTTTCCTACATATGGTGTATCCCTGTTCTTTAAGAACATGTGTAGCCTAACCCTTCGGCATACAAATTGCTCAGCTCATTCATTCTCTATCTCTAGTTACATGCACTTGCACATAAAACGTGCTTTTCAATGCATAACAAACAACTGTTAATTTAAATTCAGCTTAAATGAATCCCCCAGGACCTCAGCCTAATTTAAGTTATTTACTAATATGCGTCTACAAAACTAGATTAGATGAGTTGACTATTTTAAATGCAAGACAACATCTTTTCCAGATCATGCAATGCTAAAACCTCCCTATGTATGACACAGCTCCTCAGTTCAGAAGTATCTATTTGCTTTGTATAGGCATACCTTGCACTTATAAGCAGTTAAAGAGACTGTCTCGGGGTTTTGGGGGCTTGAAGCAATAAGCACTGCTCAGTTTGAAGTTTGCACCTTTTATAGCTGCTGTCAGTGATTAAATAGGTATTTTAGGTGACAAACAAAAAAGTTTCACTAGCCACTACAGCAACAAAACCTGGAAGTCGCTTCTGTAAAATATTTAAGCCATTTTTCACCTAAATGGTGTAGTCTGCTCAAGCAAAGGTAAAGAATATGTTTATTGTAAGCGATTAACCAACATCCCTCTTTATAAGTTAGGTGTATATTTTAAGCACGAGACAGCAGAGACAGTCAGAAAACAATATTCCCACAGGGAGAGGTGAAGGGTTTGCCGAGCCCAAGATATCCTATGGGAGCCGCTCAAGTCTGCGCTCAATAGGCAGCATTTAGCAGAGCGCGATCGCTCGGCATCTGTGGGAAGCTGAAGAACACAGAGAGCTTGTTCGCAATGGTTACACCACTGCCTCGACAGCCGGCCAGAGAATTAAGTCACACAAGTCAAAACCCAAGCGTTTTTGGCACTCGTGTTCATCATAAAATACAAGGCCCAAGTATGCCTGTGTAATCCCAGAGCAGCCCCCCTCCCATCATCCAACTCACAGCAGCGCTCTGCCGTCAGGGCCTCGCCATCAGTGGCGGAAACAAAAGTAGGCTCTGTTCAGGCAGGAGAAGCAAGCGGCGCAATTAAGAGACGCTATACTATATCCCAAAGTAATAGGTTTTACAAAGCAATTTACTCCTACAATGACAGATGTCAAAGCAGTGACGAGACAGACGGCCCCACAACCTCCACAGAAATAATTGCCTACATGTAAAGCTAAAAGGCAGCAGCTCCATTTGGGATATTCATAGCGTGATGCGATACAAACGAACGCAAAATGAACGTGGCAAGACTTAACATGAAATTACAACATCCCTGACTTGTCTTCCCTTTTAATCTGGACTCGAGGTCCTTGCAGCAGAAACTCAAGGGCTATGCTCGATCCCCTCTACAAATCATCTACCCAAACAAAGCCCTTAAGATACTTAAGCGAATAGGCAAAATGAAACTCCATGGCCCCAAGCAGATTTTGTCCTCGTTAGGCTACAACAAACCTCATGCTGCTGTATCAGCAGAGGAGCTTGGCCAAGTACTGCCCTCACTGAGTGGCTCCGGAAACACATACCAAGTGACCCCCTTGACCTGAGTAATGCTCTCCACCTTTCACTGACCATTATTCTTTGCAAGTGGACAAGGCTAGAGACAAAAGCGTCTTAAAGCTGTCCTTTGGTTTACGTTTGCTATGCGTAGGAAAGCATGAGCCGCAAAGATACTGTCTTTACTAATCTCCAGCAGCAAAAGATATTTGGGAGTGAGTTTGGTCAGTTGGTCTAAATTCAGTCAGCTTTTCAGCACTCCAAATTAAACTGTTTTGCCCTTAAATTGAGAGTGGTTGTTCTTAAGACACCAAGGAAGAGAGAGTTTGTGTTTGCCGTTCCACGAATACCTCAAACCAAACTGCACAGTATGGAGAAGGGTATAACACTAGTCACGTAAATTCAAGGTGTGTTTAACCACACTTGATTCTTGACCTGAAAGAAAAGCTTGCAAATATTACCCTAAAAAAAAAGCAATCTGAATCAATTAAAAATATTTTGGGAGTTAGGTCACCCTCAGTTCTAGTTTTGGAACTGGATTAATTACAGAGGCACAGATTGGAAATGAGCTAATGCTCTCAGCTCCTTAAAGCACAGATCCCTTGCCACACCGGGGCTGTTCTCAGCATTCGACCCAGTTCCATTAAAGCTGATTTTGTTACCTCTGCTCACATACTGCACAGTTAAAGCATGGGTGTGCCTTTCAGGGGGCAGAACAGTCCAACAAAACCCAAACCACACACTCTGCCTCATTACAAAGCCTAGTAACAGACTAGTTTTATTCAGAAAAATTTTGCTCCTGCAACTGAAGTTCTTCAGCCTTCCTCTGAATGAATGCCAAAGGGCCACAGAATGCCCTCATAACAGCAAGCTGTAGGAAAGTCACCTTATTTCTTATTTTAACTATTTTTTTCCTGTGCAAATTCTGTTGTGATAACATCGCTGACATCTCTTATTAAAACAGTCTATTATCGGCCAAGAAGATTGCAAAGATGCCGAAACAAAGGAAGGCAACACAAGAAAACTATAGTAAAAGGACTAATAAAAACCCCTCCAAAACCAAACAACAACAAACCAACCCCAGCAATTAACATTCACCATGGCCATGGGAAATCTTCATCTGGGTCTTCCACACAAGCAGGTGCCCAGATGGCTTGCAGGGCAGGTGATACAACCACAGCTCATCAGGTCAGTACATCAAGGCTTTTTTCCCCTTTCTGAAATGATCAAATCTAATTATTTGTATTTCACATGGGATTACACAATATCAGCACACACATTTACAAAACACTAACCTTCATCAGACCACCAAACTAACAACTCATCCTCACACATTAGCAATAGTGTCACCTGAGGTGCAGCGAGAGTAAATGGCCAGCACCCTGTGTGCCGAGGGAAGGGGTACACATCTTTCAGTCAGATCACTACAGGTAGAAAGACTTCTAGGAATCAGACTGAAAGGGTTGGTTCCTTAATAGGAAGTTTTATGGGCTCCCTAAAGCAGCAGTAAAGCATGATTTAAAGTTTTAAGGAAAATTTTATTACATTTATAGCTTCGCTGTGGCACATCTATTCCTTGATGGTGGCACATTACAAGGAGTTGCCACACTTGTTTTTTCCCTTTGATTTTTCTACAAGTTGTCTAGAATAAACAAACAAACTTCCTCCTTCTCCAGAAACTGGAGTGCATCTTTTCCATGTGACGCTTCTCTTATCGGCGTAACCTTTGCAGTAGGAAACACACCCTCTTCTAAGAATTTTCCATGATTTCTTAAAGAAGAAAGAAAAAGGTGATAAAATCACAAGCTCTCCACTTATCTCCTAAAGAAACCAGTGGTAGCTAAATCTGCCTGATGAAAGTTTGAGCGCTTTGGAAACTTAGGAGACCATGCTAGGAAAGTTCAGAGTTTCCCTTGGCGCTCCTGGAATACAGATGGGAGATGGAAGAGCCTCGTGCAGCCTGTCAGTACCATCTATCACCTCCCAAAGCAATGTAGGTGAAGAGGAAGAGGTAGAAATGACAGGACTAGAAACATTAAATATTTTTTCAAGTACAACTTCCCAGTTTAAGAATGACAGACCCAGGAGGCAAGTGAACCGTGCTACAGGGCTGCATTTCGTACAGGGGGTGGTGTTTTCCTCATAGGCAGTACATGTGTATTGCTCTCAATGTGGGAGCTGCTTTCAGCCCTGTAGCAGTCCCACTGGAATCAGAGACCCTCACTTAAAGCTGGCAAGGAAACAACAGCACATCTTCTCCAGAAGAAAAGAATACACCTTTACTGCTTCAGCTTTTAAGAGGCTTCATGAAGAAAAATAAAATCTTACTTTTACTACTTTTGTATTTTAACAAGAAAAATACAGATAGTCACTCCAATCTAGATCACCTTAGGCATTCCTCCTCTGTAGTTTTAGCAAGTTGCATTTCACAGACTTTTGTCTACAGCCTGTTTCCCTAGAGATCATTTCCCCATCACAAAACAATGCAGAGACAAAAAAAAAAAAAAAATCAGTTTAATATCACCACCTCTCTTCCAAGCTCCCTCAACCAATGTAATGGAAACAGGGACACACACATAGTACCCAAAAGGAAGTACAACTAGTTTTTAAGAGCTGACTTGATTGGCAGTGCCACTTTGTTTCATATAGAATAATAAAACGATTAGAGTTGGAAGCGACTCCCAGAGTTCATCTAGTCCAATCCCCCTGCAAGAAGCAGGGACACCCCCAACTATATCACGTTGCTCAGGGCCTCATCCAACCTGGCCTTGAACGTCTCCAGGGATGGGGCATCCACCACCTC
>VXBZ01004235.1:444340-542149 GCA_013399135.1 Heliornis fulica | reverse complement strand
CAGCCTGTCAAGGTCCCTCTGGATGGCATCCCTCCCCTCCAGCGTGTCGACAGCACCACACAGTTGGGTGTCGTTGGCAAACTTGCTGAGGGTGCACTCCAGCCCACTGTCCATGTCACCGACAAAGATAATGAATAGGGTCTGGCCCAACATGGACCCCTGAGGGACACCACTCGTGACCGGTCTCCACTTGGACATTGAGCCGTTGACCACCACTCTGAGTGCGGACATTCAGCCAGTTCCTTATCCACTGAGTGGTCCATCCATCAAACCCATCCTCTCTAGTTTAGAGAGAAGAATGTCGTGCGGGACAGTGTCAAAGGCTTTGCACAAGTCCAGGTAGATGACATCCACTGGTCGTCCCTTATCCACCAATGCTGTCACTCTGTCATAAAAGGCCACCAGGTTGGTCAGGCACGATCTCCCCTTATGTGTGTGATAAGCAGAAGTGGACAGCTCTTTGAACCCTAACATGAAACGTTGTGCCTACAAGAGGAATCTTGCTTTCTATCATCAATTTCATTTTAATTTTAGGTGGCCAAAACCACCCTAAAGCACCCTCTGGATATCAATGCTGTCCTGATACCAACTTGTGGTAAAGCAGTACATGCCAAGCATCCGTGACAAATTCCTCTGACCCTTTCCTCACGGTCTCTTCTCCAGAGATGTTTTCTAGTTTGAAACACAGTTTCATCAGCTGGCAACAAGACAACCATTAGCACTTGGAACTCACTGCTCTGCAAGCCATCCTAAAAGCAAACACAGCAGACAATGGGGGCAGGGGCAAGCTTGACAAAAGGGAGTAGAAAAAAAAAAATCTATATACATCTATCTGCACAGGTGATGATGTTCTACTGTAGATTTTGAAAAAAAGAAATATCAGATTCATAGATGTTCAGTGTCCGAAGCCTATTGCCCACACGCTTTATTAGTAAACACATAGTGCTTCTCTGAATGCTCCAAACAAAATGAGTAAACAGGCTAACTTTCATTATTAATAAAGCCAGCAACTATTTTAGCAGAACTAAGCAAATACAAGACTTGAATCAAGCTGAGAGCAGACCCACAGGTGAGGTGAAGGCGGGTACGGTCGTGGTGCAGCTGCCCTACAGCGCTCTGTTGTGCGTGCACTCCGCTGACCAAAGGCTTTGCCCAATGCAACCGAGCACCCGACCATGTCGTTCTGCCTACGTCTAGTTTAGTCTTGAGACTCCTTAAATTTGAGCCCAGGCTTACAATTCACACTTGAGTCTGTGCCTCCGCAGATGGGGCAGAAGGATGCGCCTCAGAGCGGGCAAAGGGGAGGAGAAACTGTTGTCCTGGCTGATACGGCGGTGTCTGAACATGGCACACTGGTCCTGGTGCTGGCACTGCTTTTATTAGTTTTCTCTGGGAAACCCCTGGAGAGCTGAGCTTTCACAGATGTGACAGAAACATCACACTGCAGCCTCCCCATCTCTGCTCCCTTCCGACTCGAGGTGCACACAGAGCAGAGGATGAACCAAATGGAAACAACGTGTTGACAAGAAACCATCACCAATCTTTTACTCCATTTACTGCCTGGATTGTGTGTGTGTCACATCTAACTCCACAGATACTACGTTTCACATCAACCCATTCTGGGACAGAAGCTGCCTGCTTACATCACAGCTTAGCTCACCAATGACACAAGTAAGCATCACTGAGGTGGAAAGGAGCCAAGCAGAGGAGCAAAATGCATCCAATGAGGATATTTAATGTAAATTGTGGTAAGGCGTTTTGTGCAATATGAATGCTTTATGTAAGCCCATGTGAAAACCAAGCTTTGCCAAACATCTTGAGAGTGCTTTGCATCGATGAAAGTCATCAGCAGGAGCAAGCATATCAAAACAAGAAGCAAGGCAACATTTTGGTCAAGAGAAAAAAACAAAACCCAAACCGGATCTCAAAGCAAGCTGCTAGCAGCTTGCAGAAGCTTACTGCACTACTGATGGTCTGTGTGTCAATGTCCCTTAGAAAAACACTGGTGTCATACCTTGCAGCACTCAGTTAAAAAAAAAAAAAAACAAACAAACCAAAATAATCTTCTGGAAAGTCATGTAATGCCCTGGAAGGGCTGCTGAAGGACAGTCTTGAGCATAGCCTTGCTGTAGAAGCAACACAGGTATAAACACATTCATCTTCTAGTCCAAGTAACACTGTACCATCCCATTAGCCTGTAAGAAGTATTCCAATGACAATTGCAACAGAGTTTCAAACTGAAGTCTCTTGAACTGGCTATTATGGTTTAGGATTTGGGAATCTGAAAGAGCGCAGCTAGAAATGGTACCGATACTTTGCACACAGAGCAATGCCTTTGAAAAAAGCCCAAATGTGGCAATAGCCAAGCCTGCAAGAGTGACAAAAGCATCAGAACAATAGGCAGTTTCCCAACAGGAGGCTGTGTCTTGCTGAGGGGTATGGCTCAATTTCTGGGAAGCCATATGGAAAAAAAAAAACTTAAGTTGTATTGTACTTGTTATAGAATCAAACTGGTTATTTTGCCACTGCAGTGCCCACAAGCTCAATGCATCATTTCTCCAGGAAAAGAGAATGTGTCTGCAAACTCACATTATCCACTTAAATGCCAGCCTGAGGATTAGGTGGAATTTTTAGAAGTCTGTATACAAAGTTGTACTTCACAGCGCCGTATTCCCCTTGCGTGGGTTGTCGGAAAGACATACTGATATTTTCACAGTGAAAGCATTTGCTTTGGGAATAAAGTCAGCTCTTATTGTTTACAAAAAGCCAGAAATCGGAGCACATGAGGCAGCAAACAGTTTGGCTGACCTTGCCAGCTGAGCAGTATAGTCAAGCAAGCACAGCCACACGAGGCAAGGCAGCACCGAAGGAAACAGAACACAGACACGTGCTTTCACGTGCTTTCTGAAACAAATACCAATTATTTTCTCCAAGCCAAGCCACACTCATTATATTAATCACAGTAAGCATTCTGACCTTGCACACGTGAATGCTTTCCAGTGCACTTCCCAGGCCTGAAAGCATTGCCTTGGAAAAAGCTAAATCCACTCGCTTCACTAGTGGCATTCCCACAGAGAAGTGCTCAGCGATGCCTGGGCCATTGCACGACACAGAGGACTCTGCTTTGAGACGTCTGGAGCACTAATGTTGTATAATTAAAAAATTTCCAATACTTTGACTTAGTACAAACATTATATTTCAGGGATTTCTCTGTATACTTGCAGTAAAATCTGTTAAAAATTACTAATCCAGGACTTTTTCACCTCTAGTTACAGGATTGCTGCTTCCTCTGTAGTTACCTACTTTTAAGATAATGTGTTGCGAACAGAGAACCTTACTGGGGGAGGTGGGGGCAGTGGGGAAGAAAGCAAAAGCAAAGAAAGGGTGCCTAACAAAACCAAGTGCCCTTCCTGATCTCCCCCCGAACACAATTATAAAATATGTGAGTGCTCCTTTTCTCCTGCTCCTCAACAATTAAAAGTTTTTGTTGGGAACTTCACCTCATTACAGAGTCTTCATCATCTAAATACCGTTCAGCAATAACAAAAAGCCCTGTCACAAGGCTTTTGATAGATGTTTGGTAGTCAACACGTTATAGTCAGGATTTATGGGAATGATTTGGAAAAGTAAAAAATAGGACTGACTATCATTTAGCAGAGAAATTACAAATGCAAATTCAGAGGAAGACTGTATACCTTTCTTCAGAGACAGATTTTAAAAATAGTTTTTGGAAAGGGGGGGCCGTATAATAAACTTTTAATTCAACAGTAACATTAGGTAAGAAAGGAAAATTACAATAGGCCAGGTACCATGTCAGCCCTGATATACTACTACAGTTCTTTATGAGCACATTACAATTCAGAGAGCTAATAATAAAAAGAAGTGATGCTGAGATGATGAATTGATGCTATGCAATTAGACCTATTAGAATTCACAAGGGTCGACAGGCAATAATCAAACCACTTTCATGCTGCCCATTGCAATTATCTTTGCACTTAAGAATCAACAAAGCACATAATGACTTGCTCTCGATTAAGGAATTCATGAGAAATGGAATTTTAATTAGTGTGCAGAAAATTTGGGCCATTTATTACTTTACAGGACAACAGATTGTGAAAACTAGCTGAGTAGTTGTAAGTGTTCAACAGCTTTTTGGGTCCAAGAAGGATCCGTGGACACTTCCAGAAAGAAGTTCCAGGCAACGCCCTATGAAATGGGATTGCCAAGGTAAGTGCACGTTCACTTCTGCTAAATCCTAAACACCACACAAACAAAACTGTCAGAGTCTGAGATTAAAATGGAAACCATTGCTGATGTTTTCAGTTACCAGCTGATGAATGAGTCGGGTAGAATTACATTTATTTGTGGTATAAACCACAGATACCAAAGGTCTAATTCTACATTCTCATCACAACATGAGTAGGACAAGACGACCACGAAAATGCATCATCAGTTAAAATAAACAGTCTGAGTAGTTACTAGAATGCCGATTTAAGTTTTCTTTTAAAAGCACTTGAGTGAGAAAATTACTCATCAGCAAACAATGAGAAGCAATTTTTGTTTGAAACTTTGTACAAAATCAGCTTACTAATAATTTGCACAGAAGCACCAGTTAAGTTCTAGAAGTGGAGCTCCTTGACAACATGACATAGAGGCTGACGTTCAAGTTATGTTGAACTCAAATTCTATGAAATGCACTTATTTTTAACAAATGCAAACAATAACCCATACTTCAAAAGTGGGAATCCTGGTAGTATAGAGATGAATAGCTGCTCAAGGAAGTGAATGGTAAATCAGAATGATATTAAATAACAGATCCATTTGTTGAAACCATAGTATTTGTTCTTAAAAGTTACTACTAGAGGTAGAAAATAGTTTCAACAACAGTAAACACTGGGGTGTCTGGACTGGTCGCAATCAAATAACAAACAACTTGGGCTACTGTGTGATTGTTTCCTGCAAAAGCAAGCCTCATGCTTTGAGCCTTCTGAATTTCCTGTTTTGCTATGGATAAACCATTGGATATTTAGTGCTTAAAATCTGTCAGAATGATGTTCCTTAGTGTCAAGGAACTATTTCAACATTTCTGGTTCTTGGTTCTTTAGAAAACCCCCACCTTTCTAACACCATTAAAATAACATACCCACCTGAATGGCTGCTTTGGAGTGATGATATTTATTTTTAAGAAAAGGAAAAAGTTAAAAAAAGAAGGTGCAAGAGGATTTACTCTTAAACACACCAGTGTGCCCTGTAGAAAGAGCTCTGGGAGGTAGCAGGGAAGGCAGCAGGTGTCATTCCCCAGGGCCACCCCTCCCACCAAGGGGACATTTACACACTGCTGCTGACCCCACCATCTTGGCACCTCGCAGAGTTTTTGTGGACACTTCTTCCTGACTCCAGGCCTGCTGGAATCAGCCCTAGGGAGTGAGGGGAGCTCGTCACAGGTTTAAAACAGCCCAATGCACCACTGTCACTTGCCATCAGACAAGGACCGGCTAGCTCAGACGCCAGGATACAGAAAGCTGGCACCAAAGTCTCCCTGCCTCACGTCTTGCTTTCTGGTCTGGTGTTGAGCACAGCATCTCTAACCCAGAGGGTCTCAGCCAGGGTACCAGAGGCGCTACTGGGAGCTACTTGTTCCTCGTTCCCAGCACTCACTCCTGCCGTCACAGTACCAAGAGGTTGGGGTAACCCGTTTGCTCTGCTGCCGTTGTTAAATGAGAGTGATTTTCTGTGAAAATAATGCAATTTGGCTGGCTTGGGTTTTGTGGCAAAGGTGATTCTGGAAAGGATTTGAGTGCAGTTTGTCCCACCTCTACCTTGGAGTCCCCAAGTAGACATAGGGTGAATAGTTCAGACATAACAGAAGTTTCTGTTCAGAAGACAAGTGACAGTATCACACACAGAATCACAGAACATTGGGAGTTGGAAGGGACCTCTGGAGATAACCTAGTCCAACCCCCCTGCCTGAGCAGGATCACCTAGATCAGATCACACAGGAGCATATCCAGATTGGTCTTTAATGTCCCCAGGGAAGGAGACTCCACAACCTCTCTGGGCAGCCTATTCCAGGGCTCTGAAAAGTATCACCGCTCAGAAAACATAATGCATTAATTCAAAAATATGCTTACAAGTTAAAGAACACGGGTACTCCGAAAAGGGCTTCTAGATTAACATCAAAATCTGTTAAACAATGTCATAAAAAGCACCACGCTGTTGAGGATTGTTACAAGTGAACCTGAACTAAGTGATTCTCCGTGCCGCAGAATTTACAAGATCATGGCTCAGTACTTCATTAAAATTAGGGTTCCGTTAATTAAAGCCTTCTTTCAAGTGATAGATGACTACTGTGGATTTAAGCTGAGCATGCTGTTGCAACTTCATATTAGAAATAGGTAATATGCATAAAGCATATACAACCCTGGGTGGAAATAAATACGGGGGACTGCTCCTATGGAAGCAAAGACTCATTATACTGCAAGAGAGAAAGGGGGATGGGCAGAGGCAGGAAGGGACAACACACACACACAACACAGACACACATACAGGAAGGTGGTTCTGTAAGATTCAGGAAAGACTTATTAACACTCAACTTCACCTGAAAGTCTCTAAACTAACAATATCCTTTTCACAGGTTTCCAGTCTTGCTCAAAGTCACAGAACGGTACGCAAGGAGATGCAATAGTCTTAGGAATGAAATTTTTTTGCACCCCTGCTCCAAATCCTTTCATCTGAGAATGTAGACATTACTTATTTTACTAAAAGGCAAAGTGCTAAAGAAAATAATGGATAGAAGTGTACTGTATATACTCATGAAGACAGTGTGCAATTCCCTTTATCCATAAAATTTTCTCAGCTAAAACCTCCTTTCTAGAAAACATAACACTATATTTTAATGCTGAGGAGAACTTTGAAAGAGGAAGGTTTTCTCCTTCAGAGAAAGATCCCAGTATTCCTTAAAAAAGAGTATACAAGAACACTTAGGATTTTGAGGGGTCCATCAGAGATGACATGGAAAGACCACTGACCACAAAGAAGTCAATGAGGCATCCCTAAGGTCACGTGAAGGGGATGCATCAGCTGTGCCATCCGATCAGATAAAACAGCAACACCTAAAAAACTTGTAACTTCACAAATAAGTAATGAAATTGCCAAAAAGTAACTTCTGTTTAAAGGAAGCTGCTTTGTGATTTCAGTAAGTTCTTAAAGAACAGTGTGCTCAAAGTGTTCCGTGCTGTTTGGATATTCAAGTCTAGTTTTTATACAGCTGACCCTTCTAAACGCTTTATTTGATTCTTTAATGGTTTCTGTGGTTTCACTGAATTCAAATTCCTTCCTTATTTCCACAACTAAAAGCTAAGTTCAAAACCCAAAGAGATTTGGATTACTTATAAATGAAGCATGCACAGAGTCTAAATTGTGTTGCAATATGACAAAGAGAAATTATGGAGGTCAGAACACGGGCTTTTTTTTTTCCTCCCCCATATCAGCAAGAGAAAGAATAAACCTTTAATCGTACTGATAGTTACAAATAGCTCTGAACCAAGAGAAACCTATCTGCAGGGACATTGAATCCACAAGCACCTCCTGCAAATGCTGTAACCTGAATGGCTGGGTAAACTTTCCAGGATCAGCTACAACTGAGAAGACACCAAACCATGGGCTTTAACTCCCAGTTTTGACCCAGCAAATGCAACAAGTGCCAGATGGTACAGGGAGACATTCAGCACTGGATAGGTTTTCAGTATAAGCACTGTCCTGTTTCTGCACAGCATTTCTGGGACTTCAATGGGACAGGCAAAAGCCCAACTGCAGCATGTCCTTTGGGTATATTGGCTTCCAACCCTAACAAGAGTCAGCACTGGCCAAAGGAATAACTGAATCAGCCGTCACATCAGCATAGCAAAGAGATGGCAAACAAACCGATGAAACGTACAGAAACATACGTTCACCAGGTATCATCAGGATGAGAAGCTGTTCCTCCCCTGCTTTCCCCCTCCCTGAAGGAAAGCACCCTGGCTTGGGGGAGCCAACTCCCTGCTACTGCTCTGGGCTGCATGGAAAGACACTCTCAGCAATTAGGCAAAGCTACACGAGTCTCTTTAGAGGGATAATGCTTTTGAGAAAGCAGAGAGGCAACTGGGCCTTGTTGACCAGAAACCAGGACAGTAAAACCCCAGAGTTGTTACAGATTGGCTTTTTGTTTTGGTGTTTTATTTCAAGGAAACTAGATGAATGAAATGCAGCTAGACTGTACAAATTAGTTTAAACCCAACATTTCTGCCTTGCATTCACATCTCTCTCGTACAGCGTGTCCTCTCCCTTTTCACTCTGCCCCTATCCTTCTTCACTGACATACTTGCATAAAATAATGCTTTTCTGAAATACAGAATTAAATGAAACAGCATTTTAATAAAAATAAATGGAGCAGAGGATAAACAAATCAATATTGAGTAGTATTTTTTTTACATCTTTCCCAGGAATGAAACAATTAGCACATTAGCAGTGAACGTAATAAAATTAGCCAATTAGGATATTTAAGTGATTACTGCATTGAGTCAAAAGATTAGCTGAAATAAATATGGATAAGCTCTGCTGAGATCAAGAAAAGAGTCTGCACTGTCCTCTTCTGTGTCAAACAGAGAGTGTTTATGCAATGCAGTATATTTATTGCACCCTAATCTGATCTGTTACTCTCGCTGTACTAGTGCTTGAAGAAGATACCTTAAAAGCAAATGAGATTATAGTTCTGCCCGTGTTAATTGCTGCTCTAATACTATTTGCAGCATCCTTTGACACCAAAATTTACTACAGAGTTATAAACAGTTTTTAGGAATGATACCAGCTCTAAAATAAAATATAAAAGGTTTAAATATTAATAGCACTTCAATGCTTCTCTCCCAGATGGCAACACAGCTGACTGCCGCTCTCTCCTATAATGCAGCGCTGTTTATCCTCTGAATGTCCCCAATATAAAACCGTTTTAATCTTTTGTTGCTGCTGTAAAACTTGATCTACTGTGGGACAACATAATTGTCAACTTTTTGGATATACAGGGCAAAAAGCAGACAGAATAATCCAGCCTGTACGTCACCAATAATTCAGTTTACAGCTCAGTGATAATGGGATTCCAGATTATTAGCTGAAAGGCGTCATCTTTTATAGATCACAGCACTGGACTAAGGTGTAGTTGCGTTGCACTCGGCACATCTCCAGCAAGTGTTCTTGCTGCTCCCTTCTCTCTTCCATTAGCCCATTAAGAGCTGTACGACCTCACTGTGTGGCCCACTGGAAAGGAACAGCGCTTTGATTTCCAGCATCCAATGAGCTGTTCGTTTGATGTAAAAGTTACAGAGCAGTAATGAAATGTAATATGGGATGGTTATGGGATTAGCAGAGGGACAGGATTTGGTATCGGTGTCTGCAGAAAGGAAGGAGCAAGTGATCAAAGCAGCTGGTCCCATCTGGGGGTTGAACACCTGCACGAACATGGGTATCTACCTACGGGCCCCTCTGCGCACACGCTCACTCAGGGCGAGTGCCATCAACAAGCTGTGATTTGCCACCAATCCTGGTGAAGTAAAGAGTGGCATATTATGTTTGGAAATGTGACTGTCTTCTATGTGTCTATTACTCGGGGTGGTAACCCTATGCAACTTAGCAAAGCTTGATCAAAGCAAGGGAGCAGGGGGTGGGGGAGACCAGAAAGTAGACAAACATTGTTCTGTGTTCAAGTAAACTTGAACACAGAACAATGTTTGCTAGACTGTGTGTTAGCCTGAAGTATGTCATTACATACTTCAAACAATTTGGAAAGTGGCGTGCTGAAAAAGTGCTTAGCCATCAAAATAGTCATTACCTGTCTGGGCAAGTTGGGACAGACTGTAAGAGGGAAGAAGAAACTCACTCTTTGGTGGCCACAATGAGTGTGTGGGCCCTGATCCTTCAAAGCTGATTACCCGCAGGCGAGGTTTGTCCCGCTGGGTCCCATGCCCATGCCCTCAGTAACACCAGCTGAGCAGACAGCGTGGCTTTCGATGCACCAAAAGGCATCAAATATAAACCAAGACCCACACATGCTCTTTCAAATATGGGATGCTGTTATGTACAGACAAGCCTTTGGAAAAACACAGCAGCTGCCATTCTAGGTGGCTCCTCTAGAGGATTTCCCCAAACTGCTCCACTTCCATCATTACAGCTCTACCAGAATCATCCTACAAGAGGGATGACACAGACATGGCAGCTTTTCTCCTCCTGTTTAAGTGCAAAGAGGAATCTCTTCTCCCGTGGGGCAAATTGCGTTGTGTGAAGTAACCCAACACGAGTGCGTCTGAGGCGCTGCCAGGTAAATAAGTGATAGGAAGGACAGAAGGGCTCATTGGCACATGACCTCTATCTACAGCAGTTAACCTCATCTGGTTATGTTATTACCCACAATACGCATCTGTCGGAAGATGCTGCAGCGTGTTATTTAAACCCAAACCATTATGAATATTTTTATATTGCTGCTATTCCCCCCAGCACATATTATTTCCATTTTAGCTCAGTAGTTTTCTCTAGGAAATCTCCTTGGCATGGGTCCACGTGGGAACATCAACCGATAAGACTTTAAATCAGCTTCCTTGTTAGTGGAAACACACAATACTATTATCCAGTGACTTGATATTCCTGTTAAAGAGCAGGAGGTCAATTCTCTTCCCTGGGTTAATATCTCCACAGATTAATTCCCTGGCTGGTGCATCAAGAGAAAAAAAAAAGGAATTAAAAATAGTTTAAAAAATTGCTGTGTGGCACAGTCTGGACCCAGAGATACAGCAGTGGCCCTGGGCATGCCTGACCCTGTGACAGCCACTATCGTGTTCAAATCTGGGCCAAATACGTTGCTGTGTTTCACCAGTTCCCTTCTTCACAACAGCTTCTTTAGGTTATCATGGTTAAAATAAAGTGACTGTGCTAGGGTGAAAGCAGGGCAGCATACTGGGAAATGAGGCACGATACTGTTTTTCTTTGATGTTTTAAGGCAGCAGGGTTATGCATTTTAAAACACTGTTTCTTTGCATACATCTGGTATGCAAAAAATAAATCAAATTTGGTGTACAGATGCTCTCTTCAACTAAACAACCAAAGGGACAAAATCCTTTCTTTTTCTTTTGCTTATGTGTGAAAAAGCAAGAATTAGACATTGCGAGCCACATTGAAATTAGTCAGTTCTGCAGATTTCATGCACATATTGGAATAGACACTCAACTGTTGACACACACAGGCCGAACAGAGCACATAAACCTTTTAATTTAAATTCTACTAATCAGATGTAAGTATGTGCCAGTATGAGTATCTACCAGTGATGTTGATGTCAAAGTGAAATATGCTGAATTTAAAACCCAGTTCAATACTGACCAGTTTCATAGAATTTTCAAAATAAACCACACACCAAACCTTTGCGAACTACACATACAATAAAAACCCCCAAGATTCTGGAGAACTGGTTTTGTACCAGCTTTTCTTCAATTCAATTTTCTTCAATTTTTGCTATTGCAATAGCAAAATAATTCAAAACCATCTAGTAATATAATTTCTGCTCTTGAACCATTGTCTTTTTGTCTAGTTAACAAGCCTAACATCAAAAAAGCGTTACACTGAACATAAACCAGAGAAGCTTGATGTGATTAACAAAACTGGACCAGTAGCCCTGACAGAATGCAAATTGCCATTACCTAACCCAGTGATGACAGTTTTCTTCTCAGGCACTAACTAGTATTATTACAGCATTCCCACCACTTACCAAGAATCTAACTCTCAATATTCAATGGAATGACGTCATATCAACTTAATACCATCCATCTGATTAATTACACTATCCAAACCAACGCTGTTTATTAAAAATTTTTAAAACTCTCTTGCATCTATGCTCCCTACAAAACAATATTGAAGAATACTACCATTGTAAATAATTACACAGCAATCACAAGATACAGAACTACACATTTAAAAGAACAAGGTTTGAAGATAAAATGTTTGAAGCCTATGGAAAAGAATGACATCCTCAACACGGTGAGACTGTTGCAGATGCTTAGTAATAGGGTTCAGACATCAGGGACTGACCATGTAACACATGAAAGTGTACCAGCATAGTGAACACATAAAGCCTTTAAAAATATTGTCATATAAATGTTGACACAGAAAAATAAGAGATAAGTTTCTATCCCCTATCTTCTGTAAGTTTTGGAACAGTGAACTTAAGTGCTTGCAAAAGGCTGAAGTGTTTTACTGAATCACAGAACGAGCGACCAGTGACAGCAGATGACTTGCTGTATCATCGTACCCTCATCCCAGTTGGGATCACTTCAAGCACCAAGTCTCAGCTCAGTTCTGTACCAATTACTCCTTGGCTTTCTGGAAGCAGTTCTGCCAGATGTTGTTGGCTTTGAGGGCTCCCTGCACAAGTTCACGTGTTGGGAACATGTGCCACTTGGAATCAGAGGTGGATTCCTCCCCCTCTGACTTCAGTTAGGCATTTGCAAAAACATCTGCTGTTGGGGAAGAGATAAACATCTGTTGAATTTTGTCACAAACAGGTATTTACGCTGTTGTGTCTTGGAAGATATCATCCATTTGTTACTGTTTTCCCTACCAGTTGTGCAGACCTTGCAAAGGAACCTGAGTGGTATTTTGGAAACAGAAATATTTCCTACTGCAGAAGAAATCCAAAGGTCTTACACACACACATACACCCCTACCATGCAGCCACATCCAGAGATCCTGAATTTTTCAAGCTCTTTCCAAAGAATATAGCCGCCTGCTGTCAGGAGCAGACTTTTCATTTTAATTTCAGAACTCAAAGCACTACAACAAAAGGCAAATTCACAGGACCAGCTGCCTTGGTGCAAACGCAAATCTCCTTGTTCTGTCCGCACTGGAGTAAGTTTTGTGGACGTCTCCAGCACAGATGGATTGAAGCTAAGACAATGTATTCTCCTAAGTGGAACAAATAATGACCACAGGAAGTCCCCTAGAGCCTTGCCACTCACCAGATAGCTCACAGCTACAGATTAGTTGTGTCATCTCCCACTACACTTCTGCTCACAACAGAGCCCTGCCCGATGCCAAAATTATGGGAAGAGTTAGACAACAGATGCCGAGATCTCCCAAGCTCTGCCACTGGAACTAGAGGGATGAGCGTGATCTTTGATTACAGTCACGTTTGGGTCTGAAAGATCCCAATGTGCAGAGAAAAGGCTTGACTCAAACTTCAAAATGGCAAAAGCCATTTTGAAAAGGTTTGCTGGTTACTCTCCATCCGGAGGCAGGGGGTAGGCTGAAATCCCAAGAGCTTGCAGATACAACCATGACAATGCCCTCACGGAGCAAAAACATGTCAGGAGCTATTGAAGCCAAGAGATCTGCCTCAATTCAGACATCACAGAAAACACTGCGCCCATACGAGTTCAATGCACAATGGCATTCTGGCAGCGGTGTAGATTTAGTGGAAAGTCCAGTAGGACCCCAAAGAATTTAAAAACCAAAATTAATTATATTTAGGTGCTCTGCACCTAAGCCCAGATGCCATCCTAGGCTTCTCTTACCAACTCCATGCCTCATGACATCAGGCTGGCAAACGTCACACTATGAACAATCTAGATCCAAAAATTGGAATTTAACAGCCAAAGAAAATGTGTCTAATTACATTTATACTCAATGTAAATTGCTAGGCTATGAAATTCTGCAGCTATTTTTTATTTTTAAATGGAATACTTAAGTACTGCATGTACTGTTGCCTGAAAACATGTCTCTTACTTGCAAATTTCATGAATTCATGCATATTATCAGCAAAAAGTATAATTTGCAGGCATAAAGGCAGTACAATAGATGAATAAAACCTTTTCAACAGAAAAGAATGTGAATAACAGCTACAATGCTTAAGGCAAACTATAGCTAATGTTTTTGAATACCTAATGACATGTTTATTCTCTTTCTCACCAGCTAGTATCTTCATAGCATGTTTTTGACAGTCAACTTTATGTATTATGAATAAAGATGGATTTTATTTCAAGCACAGGAAGCCAAAAGATTTGGCCTTGTTGAAAGCCAGGGAGGGGGATAAGACAGATGGTAGATTTTGATTTTTTTAATAGGTAAACAAAAAGTATCAAAAGGTAAGCATACCAGGACTGGAATGCTAAACTATTTTCAATACTAATTTGTCAACCTGTATAAAGCCTTCACTTTTTATTAGGATCGTTTCTGTAACAAGAATATCAGTATAGTTACCTATCTCTATTGGCTCAGTGCAAGCAAAGTACTAAAACATATATGCAAAATATTTCATAGAAGTTATGCAGTGCAAAAGAATTGTAGAAAGTCTGATGACCACTGAAAGCTAAACTACAGTCCTTGAAGATGCAAATCATGCTGTTCTGTTCTTCACTCAAGGGAAGATTGAAATACATCATTTCCCACCAACAAATATGTCAATTAATACTTTATATTACCTCTGGTTATGTCAAACCAACCCGATTCCACCATGTATTAATTTTCCTTTGTGTTACACAGCCAAATGCAAACTGGGGAATTGAAATACTAAGTTCAGTCGCCACATATCTTACAACAGAAACTTAATTTGCATTTATAGTAAATTCAGCTGCATTAATTTGATAACACACGAGCCAAAAAGTTAATTATGTCTTATAAATTGAAACTAAACCCAAAATTTCAAAGCTTGCTCAAAATAAGGACTTCTTAGTGAACCAAAGCTCAAGTTGGTCTTGCATATGTCCAAATAGTACAGTAAGACGCAAGAGATTTTGCAAGTGTAAAATAAAGGTGCAAAAAAGACAAAATCAGAATAGGGATTGTTGCAGAACACAATCCATGAGAAATTTATCAACATGCAATTTCAAAAAGGAGCTTCTCGCCCTGGCCAATCCTACAGTAGACTCATAATGAGGAATTAGCAATTTCTGTAGTGATGCAGCATCTCAATGTAGAATCAGAAACCAAGGGTCAGAGCAGGGAGAAGTCATACACCAGCATATCAGTAGACAAGAAAATAATCACAAATGAAATAAAATGGAAGCTCCCATCTCCCTACAGAGAAGTCCCAACAACTACTCTGCCAAGCGACACTTGGTGAAAGCAGGGACATTGCAGAGCAAAGCATGAGGCCCTGAGTCCTGAAAAAGTCTGGTGTTCAGACAGTTGAAGGAGAAACAGGGAGAAGCAAGCTACGCTCCATCGACCTACCCCACTCCGCCATGTTATTTCTTTAATTTGTTCTACCTGTCTGCTCAGATTATCTAATGTGAATCTCAAGCTGCAATTACACTGCTGGCCAAGCCATCGGATAAATTATTTTTGACGGAATTAGGAAATTTGTGCTCTAATTGGGTGTTCTTCAGTGATCGACACGGGGCTTTGCCTGATGACCATGGTGAGCTAGAAAGGGCATTTCTTGACATGGAAAATGCACAAGGCCAGAAGAGAAGCTTGCTATAGCTCCTGGAGCTAGAAGCAAAATTCCTTCCTCACACTGTTAACTAAGATGCTTACAATACCCCTAAAAATATAGAACCATTAGTGGCTCTCTTACTCAGAGAGGAAGAAGTGCTAATTTTAAGAGCAAAGCTAGATCCAACCAAAGCCTATGTACCTGAAGAGACCAGAGCAAAGGTGGTGTTCCCCATCCCGGGAGTACCAAGGAGCCAGTACTAGAAGGAAGAGCAATACCCCAACCATTCACAGAATCACAGTACGTTAGGAGTCGGAAGGGACCTCTGGTCCAACCCCCCTGCCTCAGCAGGATCACCTCAAATCACACAGGAACATGTCCAGATTGGTCTTGAATGTCTCCAGAGAAGGAGACTCCACAACCTCTCTGGGCTGCCTGTCCCAGGTCATCCACAGACTTTTCCTACAAAGAAACTGGGTCCATCCATGAAGTTCACATGAGTTTCCTAGCCATTTATCACACAAAATTCAGAGACATACCCTTCCTCGGGTAGCACCTGAGCTCACGCAGGCCAGAGGAGCGTTTGGGCCGGGCTTTCCCCACAGAGGAACACTAACGGTACCAGAGCGCAGGCCCATGGTATCCATAGCAAGGACACAGCAGACTTCCTTTCCAATTCGGCTGGCATTGTGTGTGTGTGTGGGGAAGCCCAGCAGTTTCAAGAGCAGAGCTTGCAAGTGGACTCTTGAGTTTTTTTCGAGTGATTTGTAGCTGGTCTCCTGAAGGAGCAGAAACTAATGAGAAAAACAAAGTCCCTCTAATCTGTTTCTGCTTGCAAATTCTTTCCTATAATCCCTGTCTTTGTTCCCTCCTAGTAGGCTGTTCCCCACATTTGCATTTCAGAGTCTTCCCAAACATTCCTCTCCCTCTGCTCCTGACTCAACACATAATCGCCCCTACCTGAGCCTACTAGTTATTTATAAACAAGCAAAAGGATTGCCAGCCTTTTTTTTTTTTAATGCGTTTGCCTTTAAAAACCCCTAAGCGATTAAATATTGAGAACGTTCAAATATTTAACAATGCACTCGGCACACAAAGAAAACTGGAAATTTACTTTTCCAACTGGGACTGTCACCCATTTCAAGTGACTAGAAGGGTGAAGAGCTACAGGTGGATTTCAGTATCTTAAATGATATTTACAGAGTAAAGAGGAAGCTGGAGGAGGTGACAAAAACATTAACTACCTATCAGTATGGAGAAGTAAAGGGAATAATCAGATCTGCCCTGAGCAGGCACAGTGAGATGGGTCTAAAAAGGGAAGCGGCCATAAACAACAGATTCTCACATCAGTTCTGAAACTCCAGGCTTGTTACAGGGGAAAGCCATATCAAACAATGTAAAAGACTTGGATATGCATAGGGGACAACAGGAAGCAAGGTGTTTTGATATTAAAGCATTACAGCTGCCAACACTGGGGCTAGATATTGCTATTAATTTCCATCACCTTATCTCACAAATAAAGAGCTCAGATCACAATAGTTCATAAAGGAGCTATAGATCAGTTAAAGAGAATTACTTCTATAAATACATGAAGAAAAGAAATCAACCCATCTGATCAGATTCCAACTAAAAAGGGGTAAAGAAGAGCCTTGCCTGTGCTGGGCTTGGTACTGGGACAGGCCACTGGTCATTATCTATGCCCAGAGCTTTGCGGGGCCTGCCTGAAAATACACAGACAAGATTTCCTCAAAATAGCGAAACCAGGCTAACAGCTTATATCCTTTTGTCTCCCCTGTGCTTCAGCATCAGTCTTTAAAGACCAGAGACGAAAAAATAAGATACAAAAAAAAACCCAAACCCAAAACAAAAAACACCAAACCAAGATAATCCCATTTCCCTGCCTCATAATGGTATTGCAGAGCTGCATTTTAAATTCTTCCCGAGATACCTTTATGATGGAGGAGGCTGGAAGAGGTCAGAGATAAACCCTGTACAACAAATTTCAATCTCAAGTTGCAAGAACACAGTGGATAATTTCAAACCCTCATCCTTGCCAAAAAGAGATGTTTTTGTCTCTCTACAACTGCATTCATTTCCTAAAGTCACTATTTAGGCCTTACACCCTCCTTTTGGGAGTCAGGTACCAGAGCTAGGGCCAGAATATTTCAGACTCATGCCCAGCAGAAGTCATGGCCATAGTATAAATTATGTCACTTTTTCTGACATACAAATCAGCTTTGATGACATGTTTCTCAGGATCCAAGTGTCTCTGTACAAGAGCCATTCACAACAAAAAGTTACTGGTTAAAAGAACCTCTTTATATAAGGTATAATTACCTCCTAGAGATGACTTATCCACAGGAACTGTTAGTTTTAACAAGGTAGAAAGCGAAGACTTCCAAGGAAAGCTCTTGTTATTTTAAACACACCATTGTGGTTTGACACACAGCAGAGGCTCCCTTCTGTTTGTTGGGGAGCAAGGGGACACAGTCACCAGGGAATAAACATTAGGCCTGTTTGCCACGATGAATATTTAGATCCAGTCAGAGCTCTACAGGCTGCTGGGGTTGCACCACAGCCCCATATTAAACCTATTAAATCTTTATAACTGGCATTAGCAGAAGCATTCGATTAACAGCTTAATGAATACACTGGTACTCTGGTTTTAATCATCAAAAGGTAATTCTTATCCCAATTCCCAAACTTGAGGGTACCTCTATGTTTGAATATTGTGCTGGTGATCACAGCAACATCAAAGTCAGACAGTACCATAAGCTTATTGGAAAAACAGAATAATGAGATTTATGTCAATGTTTCTCACAACGGTTTCAATTAAAAGTATGCAACAGTGATACCATCAAACTAGAAATTGGTTCTGCATGACTGAAATGAAGGCCTACTGCACAGACTGTATTTATATTCAATTATTGAGCAGTGACCCTTGACTTTCGGAGGGGTCAGGCAGCCAAAGAGTTGCATTAGAACATAGCTTGAAATCCAGACAACTTCCAGAATTCTCTTGAAAGGGAATGAACTCTGTGTTGTACAGAAGTAGATTAACTTGATGATGTTCTTGTCACCTATATTCTGTAACTGTGGACCTTTTTTCTATTGGGAGATCATTTTCTGAGTTGCTAGCCCTAGTAGCATACTATCTTGCACATAATAAGAAAACACACACAGTGTCATCTAAAATCACCCCATCCTACCCACTCCATTTCTCAGCAACATCTTGCTCCTTTCTTACTCCCTAGATTCAAAGACTTTTCTGCTAGGCTCTCAGTTCACTTTTCACTGAGCAAGGTGCTCTTGGGTGTAAAGAAGCCACACATATAGACCCATTTTGGTACTCAGAAGTATGACTAGGAGTTTATACTCAGATCCCATGTCCTGCCAGAGTGCAACAAAGATTTAATGCACAAAGCACATACTCTACTTGTTATTGTCATCCTGACATTTCATACCGAACTGGGGTTTTAACAGATACATAATTAACAAGAACTGTGTCCTAGGTATTAATTTATATTGTAACAGCTAAATTAAAATTAGCACCCAGCACAAAAAAGGTCTTTGACTAAGAAAGTAAACGGAGGTCACACATCTTGTCTAAGCTTATTGTGCATTTAACCACTGCTGGGTTTACAAAGCCTAAACCAAAACTTGGTGGCTTGTTCCAAAGCCTCCCATAGTTCTGAAATGTTTCGGATTTTTGTTCCAGCCAGAAATGGTGTTTCTTGAAGTAGCAAATATTTTAAGATTACAATCACCAAGAACCTACATTCATTTAAAAAACCCCAAAACTACAAAGCATTGTAAACAGAGAGAAACATGCTCATTCTGTTACTACCAAAGGCAAGATGATCTTAAACAGCATCTGAATTAAATGCTGTTATGTCATATTTGTATTTAATTCTCACACTGACCGTAGGGATGTTTGCATTTCATTAGAAATTGTCAAATGAAATCAGCTGCAGCATTAGAAAAACTCCCACATTTCTTATGTCACAAGATTATTATTTTTGAAAAAACTCAGTTTTCTTGAAAGGAAGAGCCAAGCACATACATTTGGCAAACTGTAACTAAAATAGCCCAGCATATAAAAAGCTAGTAAACATTTAAATAAATACTTTGATATAATTTAAAAACATACTTAAGTGACTACATTAACATATAAGCATGCTAGTCTAACCCCAAAATACCTACCGTGATGATATTGGAACGTAAATGAAAGGATATCTATGCATCTAAGTATATCCCTAGGTCCCTGCCTCAACACATGCCTTCATTCTTCATCACATACAAACATTATTTATTATGAAGACAAAAAAAACTGTTCCTAAATGCCTTGTTTATGATGGAGCAAATGCAAGGCAAGAATCTCACACTAGATGTTTCCCATTAAAGTTCTTCAGAGAAAGCAATAAAATATCAGGATGCCAAAATTTCTGAGTAGTGAGTTTAGCTGCCCAGGGCACTGGATGGGGAGGTGGGGTGGGGGTTAACTGCTGCAGGTAAAATCAGCACCAGGCTTTGTGGGGATGTGACAGCATTATACCTGGCTGGAGGCAACAGAATCTCAGCTCCATTCTCCCTCTGATGTGCTTTGGGCCATAAATCCACAGCTTCAATGGAATAAACAATCTAAAAGCTTCACAACAGAGAGTGCTCAGCATGGCTGAGGGGCTACCAAGCTCGGACCAAGCAGCATCCAGGGATGTCACATCCCCAAACCCCTATTCTAAGATATTTCTCTCCCCTATCCCATGAGTCACATGGATGGGGCAACAGCTGTGTTCTGCATGGCACTTTGGTCACCAGCCAAACATGCACCCGACACTGGGTCCCCGAGGTGACACCAGTGCAGAGACACCTGCTGTGTGCCCCTGCAGAGGGTCAGCCAAAGGAGAGATCCCACACAACTGAACAGCTATGCACAGGCTGCCTCCCACCACCACACGAGCTCAGCACCACCCACTCAGCTCTCTGTTTGCAGAAAGAACTTCACGTGAGCTATTGTGATGTTGGTGAAGCCCCAACATTCTGAGCTCCTTCAAATTACAGCTGCAAGAACACCCAGGGATTCACAGCTGAGATTTGAGGGATTTTTCTCAAATGAATTAACCAAACTTGAGTTTTCACCAACCTGGCTGTTCCTTACTGAGTCACCCCAAAGCTGTATCTGGCCTGGCATCAGGAAAGCTCATGGCAACAGCTGCTTTCTTCTCACTTTGCTCCTAGTTAGAGATTCAACTGAAGGGCAGCCTGCGTGGTCTCACAACATCAAAAGGACTATGAATACCTTTTTCTTTCTCTCTCCCAAATAATAGGATCTTTTTTTCTGAAATAAGGTCAGCAAAGCTTTTGCCAGTAGTCCCCAAAGTTCACCAGGGCTGATAACTGTGACACAGAAGAGTGGTGACAGAGATAGTGCTGGTGGCAGGCATGGGCCACTTTGGCAAAACAATTCTGGCTCTGAGGCTCACGAGGGGATGGGTTAAGTGCTCAACCATCTGTTGGCAGAAGCAACTCTCACCCAGTCAGCTTTAAAATGGAAACACCCACTTAAATGATGCTACTGGCAGTACAACAATATTTTTTCATTTATTTCAAAACAGATCCGTTTATCCTATTACTGCTGATGCATCTTCTTTTTCCAATGTACGTCAGCAAAATTAAATCTTTTCCTGTGAGCATGGTACATAGGCACTATTAGAACAGTTACAACTGTGTTATTGGTAATGGATACAAATATATATTTTTTTAAACCATGTATTACCTTTTTCAAAGAGATACACAGGTATCAACAGCAGACTTAGCTACCCCCATTAACCTTGCCCCTTACTGTTGTCTGCATTATATCCTCATCCCCATCTGCTTTTTGTTTTGGTGAAGTAAAGCAGATGTCTCCCATCAAGTTTAAGTCTTCTTTTCCAAACTACAGAAGCCAATCAAGTCTGGTCCTCTCTCCTTCCCTCTCCACCCCAACCCTCTGATAATAGTTGCAGATGAAGCCCATACATATAAAAAGCCAGATGCTGTTCCAAATTACTTGTGGTTACCTGACCGCAGTCGAGTTTGCTCATGTATATTATTTTTCTTCGACATTGAGGAAGCCATCCCTGCACCCTTCCCCTGGGCACACTTTATCTGAACAATTTATTCTAATGTTTGTCTGGGAAGTGGGGTGGAAAGGAAAAGGCTGCAGACATTTCTGGAGAGTTCTAGTGCAAGCTTTGAAGATATAATTTTGGTTCTTCCATTATAGTTATATCCTGTTACACTTCTGTATTATATTCAAGAAGCTCAGGTTGTGTCCAACCAGAAAGCAAAGCAGAAATAATGCTAATTAATACAGCTGTTCTCTTAAGATAGGATTAGCTTAAAATTTCGCTCTGACTGGACACCAAGGCCACATGGAAGCTTCTCCTGTGATGAACAAACATCCATGACTCCTCTTCAACTATCAGTGGGCAAATCTTGCATATGAAGCTCATTGTCCAACACCCCCCCACACCTGAGGGCTGTCTTTCCTCGCTCATACAGTGTCTGAATTGTTTTGTGAAGTTGGTAAGCTGTTTTACACACAATTAACACTCACAGAAAAAACACATACCAAACCCTTGAAAAGGCTAAATCTAAATACTGAAGTTCAAAACTGCCTCTGCAAACTCAAACCCTGTGTAATACTTCAGAGACAAATTAAGAAACCAGAAATATTGTAACCGCCACACATTTTACCACACGTGTCAGCTAAAACCACTGTCTCTGATTTGCCCCGAGTGTCATGTAAATTACCATGTAACATCTTTTTGACCACTGATGTATTGTAATTTCATCAAACAAGCATACAAATCAAATAGCCTCCAGACTTTCTCAGTATTAATGAAAAAGCAGGCACATATAGTATTAACTTATTAGTATTAACAGTGTAACATACGAGTGACAGTTGGTTCCAGGAAAAGCTTACGTTCTCTAAACCCTCTTGATTTTCTTTAAAGCTTTTAAGAAAGGCCCTGTGCACTGTGGTGACACTGATAAGGAAGGAAAACCACTTTGATGGTGGAGCTAAGCTCTCCATGGGCAGCAATTAGCAGCATCTGTCAGACCCAAAATGCTGAGGAGTCCTAGATGGGCTTTCCTTTTTCTATTCAACTAGTCTTGAACTTCTTTCCTCACCCTTACAGTCACTTTTTGGGGAGTGTCAAGAGTAGTGTCCCATGTGGGTGATGTATCACTAGATGCCAGGCAATGCTGACCCTCCAGCTAGGTGTTTTGAAGCTGGTTTTGGTGATTGCAGCAGTAGCCACACCTACAAAGGCTTCAGATACAAGGGACAAACACAGTGGTTCACTCTCAGAAGAAAGGTGTATCTGTAGGGCGATCGCTATCAGCACAGAAGAACAGAACAATAACAATCCTCATGCTGCAAGCATAAAGTATCTCCCTGTTAGATGCTCAGGGAGTTCAGATCAGATGCTTTCTCAGCTTCAAATAAAGCTGTCCCAAACCCATCGAATTAAACACAAAGCCTGAGCACCCACCCTCTGCAGAACACCACACACAAATCTAAGCACTTTGGACTCCAATAGTACATCACAGTTTAACGGAAAGCGCCCATACATGGGGAGAAAGAATCTCAGCAGTTCTGTTCCCATCCTCTGGCTCCAATTCCTGGATGGAAATGAGAATGTTGATCTGAACCCATCCATGGCACAGCTCGATAAGCCATGTCCAGCAATCCCAGCTGGCAAGGCTCGTCCTCCCTCCTCCGCCGCTCTCTCCCGTGATGCTCCGCATCTTTATTCACAGCGTGCCCTGCGACTGAAAGACCTTTCACTGCCTGCCCCAGCTGGCCTCTCTCTTTTGAATCCCCAACAAAACATCTCCCCCCCGCTCCCCAAGATTGCCATGGTTAATCCTCACTTGTAGGACTGCATTATCTCTTCAATGAAATGGCAAAGTTTCTTCCAGCCTGAGTCATGATGCGATTGTTTCATTTCCTGTTCGCTCAAAGATGATTTTTCACAGGTCTCAAGCACACGATCTAATTGGAAATTTTAATGAAAACACCACATTTCATTGGAGCTGTATCATTTCATAGACTTCATTTTTGTTCCAGATTATCTTTCAGGGGCAGAGCTGAAGTATTTAAGTTGACAGGTCAGCAGCTGAGAAGATGGGAAGGCTGGACTCGATTCCATAGACATTATCTAATTTTGCCATTTGTGATGAGCAAACATGCTCTGCCTAACACAGATCAGGGACTTCTCAGCTCACTAACTGTGAATCTGTAGGGCTCACACATCTTCTGCACGCAAAGAGACTCTTCTGGCTCACCAGAGGATGAAAGCAAATTGTGGAAGTTGGAAAGGGGCTGGAAGGAGCTCTGCTGTTGCGCTGGGTTCTGTGGAGCACTCCAGGCCCCAGGTATGTTACTTTACGTCTGGAAGGGTTACGTTACCATCTTGCGTGACCTCCCGCCTGACGCGGGTCACAGCGTTTCTCCCTGCCAAGCCTCTCTGTCTAGTCCAACTACTTGTGATTGCAGTAGAGCGTAAGACACTATTTAAATGCTTGCAATGATGGACAGTTTCACCACATCCACCGCCAAGTTGTTCCAAGGACTAATTACCCTCACTTAAAATTATGTCTTGCATTTCCTGTTTGATCTTTGCTGACTTCAACTCACAGCCGCTGGATCGCGTGTTTTTGCCTGCTAGCTTAAGGACTCCTTTGCTCCAGACATCTTATCCCTCAGTGGGTACTTACCGACCATGATTAAATAGCCACTTAACCTTCTCTTCAGTGAGGTGAGTCCTATGAGAGCAGATGGTGCCGAGCACCTCTAAAAATTAGCACCACAGCTATTTATGTCTGTAAATTGCCAGCCAATTGTTTTGTAAGGCCGGTTACAGAGAGCTGCTGGCACCTGTCTCCCCATCAAGAGAAATTACAGGTGCTCAGTATGGTCCAGCATTTGTTTTTCATACCCCAGTTCCTAAAGGCAAAGGACATAGTCTCCTGCATTATCTAGTTCTGACCTAACAGTGAGAAGCAGCCTCTGGTACAGAAGACACACAACAAATAGGACAAAGCCCCTTCAGCTTGGAGAAGAAGTCCCTCTGTCAGAAATTGCTCCACAGCTTCCAAACTTTTAAGACCTTTTGGGTCTCTTCTCGCCCGCAAAGCTCCTATCCTTTGGGGAGCAGCCAAGAGAAGCATCTCTCACCTGAAACGGCTCTCCCCATAGCTCCTTAGCTTCCCAGAAGTGATCACCATACCACAACAAGAACATCATTTTTGGCACACTAAGCAAGACAATTACCCATATCTTCTGCTGTAACAGTTCAGTAGAAAGATGCAACTGTTGCAATTCCTCCACAAATAGGCCGAGGATACTGGTGTCAAATATATTTTTAAAACCTTCTTGCTCCTGATGCTGGCCCATATACAAGTTGCAGCTGCAAGGTACTAGTAACTATAGGCCTCAAAAGCTCCAAAAGATGAACAAGTAGATGCTTCTGAGAACAACCTGTTCAATCACTCAGGACTTTAAACATAGTCTCCGTAATAGGTATGATGGAAATGGCAGAAATTCCTGGGCATGAGGGTATGGGAACTGGGAGGATCAGGGGCATGTCAGAACCTATAGCTTCGCCCCAGATGGCACATGCAACTTCCAAGTCACAGCAAAATCCAGCCTTGAAAAGTTTTAATCAATAAAACCAAACCCCAACACTGATCTCCCAGGCATTCCTCTCTGATTTTTATCTCCTTCTGGGAAAGAAGCCCAACGCTTGCAGTTTTGGGACAAGTGCCTAAAGGAACATTCATGAAGCTGAGAAGACTGACACCAGCATTGCCTGCTTTAAACTGAGAACTTCTCTCCTGCCCCTGCCATTTAAAGCACAGACAGCCGAAGGCACAGAAGGCACACACAGTGTCAGAATAGGGATTGTATACATTCTCATGATTGATAATGACTTCCACTAAACTGAAATGATCTTTTTATGTCCAGCAAAAGGAGAAAGAGGGTTGCAGTTTTTTAAACCTAACCCACCAAGAGAATATAGTACAAGAGTGCATACAAGAAAGGGGTAAACAAGACCAGAAGAGAAAGAAGAGACAGAGGCAGAAGATGTGAATAAGGAAGAGACAGGCGTATAGTCCTATGAAATACTCTCCAGATTTCCTGCCAGTAAACATCAATTGAATACAAAGCTAGTGAAGTATAATTACTTCCTTGTCAATCCTGACATTAACATTTTCCTAACTCTTGAATGACAATCACTTCTTTCAACACTCCTTAATAACAATTCATTTGCTTATCCTTTCACAGATGCGTAGGACTCAACTTCACATCCTTAAAGCAAAGCTGGAAAGCTCTGGGTCAGGTACAGCTACCAAAGCTGAACCAGATTTCTGAACAGCTAGGGTTTTTCAGAGGACAGTTTATACTTTTTTTCCAACAAACAGGAGCATCTTTCACAAAAGTTACTCCATTCAATCTTTTCTCTTAAATTAAAACTGGAAAAATTAGTCCTCAAAAGACATAGGCCATTAAGGATAAACAGTCCGTAAGACCCCTCCCCTGCCTTTAATTCCAAGCAGCTTGGGAAGTACTTCTCACATGTCTATGTACCTAAAGAATACAATACACCACAGTTTCTGTTCTAGTCCTTACCACTGTCAGGTTGTGTGTCTTGGGCAAGTCACTTCACATGCACCTGCGTATTTGCCCAATAAATGAAAGACTGCAACAGTATTCACCTTCTCTTTTGCAATTCCAGTGAAGTAAGGAAAGAAAGATCCTTTACACAGTGCTTTACACAGCATCTAGTCCTGCAGGTCAGGTCACAGCAGCAATAACATAACACTCAATGCTTTATACAGTCCTTCTGAGCCATGACAAACATGATTAAAGCACAATACTTTGAATAAGATCCACAATACATTCTTGGGTACAGTGTGGCCCTGTGACCTTTATTTTCTTGTAAGAAAAAAAAAACCCTAATCCTTCTGACATAGTATCTTCAAACTACAAACCCAACAAACAGGATACACAGGACTATGCAGAACTGGCTTTTCCTTGGTTTTTCTTTCTTCAAAAGGAGAGTTATCTTTAGAGACTGTAGAAGCTCCTGAGTCCACACTGTGCAAAGGTATTTTGATCACACTGATAACAATTGTTCAAGTAAGGAGTACCTCAACTAGATGTGAAGGCAAAGGAGTATGAAATAATCAAGTGAAATGAAAGCAAAGCAAGATAGATACAGAGAAGACTACATAGTAAACCTTTTGTGATCATCATGAACTAAGAAAGCAACTCTCTATGCAGCCAAATAAAGACAGAACACAAAAACATGAATTGCACCTCAAAAAACCCAAACCAATCCTGTCGAGTGAATACCTGGTCCTCAGTCCACAAATCAGTCATACATGGCCCCATACTCTAGCAGCAAGATAAGGACCTAGGCTGAATCATGATCTCATTGCAACTATTTTGCTTTCAGTTCTATCAAGTCCCATGTGGCATATTTAGACCCTTAATACACAACTGCAAGTGGAGGTAGAGAAATACTAACACACCTAGCCAGCTCTCAACAGACCATCTCTGCCAGTGGTTTACTGGTAGCAGTGATCTTAGTTACTGTTGTTTAACAAGTCATGGTGGTATTGGACAGACTTGATGATCTTAGAGATCTTTTCCAACCTTAAAAAAATCTACAATTCTATGATAAAGAGGCCCCTACAGGGTCACATAAGAAGATTCCCAGGTTAAAAGGTTAAGAAGTTTCCACAGGATTGCAGGTACAAGTCACTGGGAGCAAACCTATCCTCATAACCTGGAAAAAAATTAAAATCCTTTAAAACCCCCTTCATAAAGCAGTTCCTGTTCTTGATGCACAGCTCCAGTGCAGAGGCACAGCAGTATCTTACCTTTAACTCACACGGCTCCTTAATTTGTTTGCCATAAAGATAGGCCCAATTCCGAGGAGCACTGAACAGCCATCAGTGCTCAGCACCTTTAAAATCACAACTAATACTACCTTGTTGGGAAAAAAGAGCTTTCAATAAACATCCCAATTTCCCTGCATTCTTCATTGGCAACCTGTAAAGTAACACCACTTAATAAAATCCTTGAGAGCTGTTAAATGATGTTGTACAACAGATATTGCCAACTTCAGTTTGAAAGGAGTGCCCACGGGAGATCTCTCTTTTGTACAGAAGTCAGATACAGAAGTCCAAACAGTTAAACATTATGCACACACCCTCAAAAGAGAACCACTAGCCTTTTTCTATTGAAGATCTACAGCCACCTGTCTCACCTTGGACTCAGGCTTTCATTAAGTCAAGAGCAAAAGTCCCACTGACTTCAGCAAGAACAAGGTCACCGTCCTTCTGTGCTGCTGACTGTGTGATGGCATGGTCACAGGTCCTGGGTTCAAAGGCAGAAATCAAAACGAACAGTCCACAGGCTTCTGGTTGTGTCTCCCCAGCTACTCACGGACTCACATCGGGGACTTTCAGTAGCTTTTACTTTCCGGACAAAAGGGTCATATGACACATATATGACACATCAGGTTTTGTCTGGACTCTCGAAGGGGTTATAGCCAAAGCACTGCTGAGATAAACACTACTTGCCAGCATCTGGGTGCCCTGCTGATGAGGCTGTTCCTTGTATATTATATACAACCCACTGTGAACCCACAGACCTATATAATGCTTTCTTTTATGGAGCAGCTTATGTCAACAGTGGTGTCTGCACCACATGATTTCATCCATCAGGGAAATCCAGCCCAAACAGTTCCTCCATTGCACAGAAGAGGCATAACAAGTCAGACCAGATGACTACAATGATTTTGGTATTTGCTTCCACTCATGCAAAACTAAGCACAAAGCTTGCCCTCAATATGTCCAAATACAGAACTACCTTGTCTTTTTAAAAGGATATAGGACAACAAAAAAAACAAACCAGAAATAAAGGTCATCTGCATGAGCATTCATAGAAAAAAATCCACTTTTTTTCTTAATACATACATTGCACAGACATATAGATAGATATATGAGGCTCTTAATCTTCTGCCTTACAGAGAGCTGGATTACATTTACAGGAATTTGTTACTTTCAAACACTTTTAAAAATTCCTCATTACATTTAGTGTTTCCTTTGCATCAGAAGTATTATAAGACCAATAAAACCAACAGCACAAGAACACTGCCGACTACAATCTAGAAATACAAATGAATCTTCTATATTGTCCATCAACCTTACTCTGATGGCATCAACCATACCTTGCCTAAAAACCCAACTGCTCAACAAATGAGTGCTTAAATGTGCTTTTATTAAACTTTAGTATAAACTGCACAGTGTACATTTGGTAAACTCTGCACTGGGATTTTTATCGGGCCAATGGCATTAATTAACTGCATTGTTTCTGCTTCTTTCTTCCCTATATTTGTCAGCTTTCTGTCTTCCCAGCTTTAAGCAAAGAGGCAGATTTGTCTGAAGCTACAGCCAAAGCCAAAAATCAAAGCCAGTTCCATTTCCTGGGACGGCTGTGAACAGAGTTTACAGCGAGGAAATACACCCACGCGCATTATGGATGACCTTGGGAGCATCAGTTCATTGACTACGCTTCTGGCAGCTGAGAGCTGGATCATCAAAAATCCTCCTGAACATGGAAACACACGCAGTGTTGGCAGAGAGACAGCGATCCAATATACTCAGAAATGCAAGGTTCAGGGAAGGGAACAAAAAAAAAGCTCATGCATACAAAGGCAGACAATCATCCCTCCACCTCGTGAGCTGGCAAAAGCAATACCACATTTACCTGCTGCTTTTTTCCTTTCCAGGAAAACTTTCACCGTAAGCACGGCAGGTATAAACACAATTATAATCCATGACAGCTGGCAGAAGGCAGTTGCACAGAAATATATTGGCTTATCTGGAAAACATCCCCCCACCCTCCCCAAAACGCCTTTTTTTTTCCTTCCTCATAGTAACAATGACACCCTTATAGCGTTAAAAATATGTCAATATTACAGAAATACTTACAGAACATTATTCCCTGGGTAATTCATGGCAGACTAATAGAGAAGTGAAATTTAAGAGACTTGGAAAATACTGACTGCAAAAGCTATCTACATTGAAGGCTACATTCAGAATTTTAAATAAGCAGCTACAGAGGCAATCAGGGAATATCTATCATGTTGGGATGCGCTAAGAATACAATTCTTCAACTAATTAGAAACAACACATTTGAGTCTTTTGCAAAGCTATTCATTAAGTGTTAATCATCCAAGTAGCAAACTGTTTGCATTTTTGTCAAAAATTGTAATATATTGCCCAAAACTTCAAAAACTCCATATTAGCAATACCCATCAAAAGACTTGAACTTTCAATCAAACGCTGTCTACAGAGGAATGATGAGGCAAATTACGCAACGGTAATTTAACGATCAATCCTTGTCATTTTGGGATGACAGTATGATTTGGAAAAAAAGCAAAAGGAAAATGGATTAAAGTGCTAAAAGAAAGATGCTTTGTTCATCTGAATAAAACATTTGTAACTCTGGTCTGAGAGGTTACTTTCATTTGCAGCCAGTTTGATTTGCCACTCATCTTCCTTTGGGAACCATTCTGTTTCAAGTGCATTAAGAGATGATTTATTTGCATAAGCCAACAGAGGGTTATTCTTTCCTCAAAAAACAGAGGATGACATTGCTGTACAAATGACAGAAAATGTTAACAATTCCTGAAAGTTCTCATAGGTGATTAAAGGAATCACGTCACAGATCACAAAGTGATTAGTGCCAACGTGGCATATATTACATTTTAAGCATAGTTGAGCTTTTGCTCTGTTTCCCCAGCTACTAATAAACTTTTTTCTTTGAAGACACATCGGAATATTTGATCTTCAGAAGCACATTTCAAACCAAAAGCAGAAATTACTATCCCTTGTTCAAATCTTTTTTAAAATATATAATTAGGAAACAAGTAGTATCCCTGCACATTTAGTTCTTCATCCATCTTGAAAGAAATGGCACTAAAGCCGAAGGGGTTCTTAGCCACTATCATGCTGTTCCCCGTCTTGGGGGAGCGGAGTTACATCACGGAACTGCACCAAAGTAGTGTTCCCCATCAGTCTGTTGTCATGCCTTCTGTCTGTGGTTGTCACCACTGCACCTAGTCATTGGAAGTATAAGGGTGACACTGTCTCCCAAAACGCCTGATACCTCCACAGGAGCCTCCACAGCTGCTCTTACACTAGCAGGTCTGGGCCCTCTCAGGCAGCACCTGTTGTTGGCAGTGATGCCATAACAGAGACATCAAGTACTTGCTCCACACCAGATAGGCTTTGAAAGTCAACTTAATAAAAATGTCCGTCCAAGACCTCTGGCCCCTCTTCCTCTCCCATCACCCTGAAACATCACCTCTTATGAAGAAGTGTTTTTCTGACCTTCAAGTCCTTCTGTTTCAGCTTATAATCATGTCTTGCAAATCACACAGTTGGGGCACAATTTGACTGTTACCTTTATCAAGATGCCATCCTCCATCCTCCTTTTGTTAATCTCAAGCCCCTCAAAACACCTCACCTTACCTAACCAACCCTTGCCAGCCTCCTCAGAGCAAGGCAGCTTTTTCAGGCACATCCAGAAGGACCACACAGGGAACCATCTCCAAAACCAAAGATCTTGGCAAAGCAAGGCACTACAAAGCCCTTGCACACTCAGAACAAAACCCAAACACCCTCCAGGCACCCTTCTGCTGAGTAAAGTGAGTAAGAACTGGATTTTTTCCCCCTGAGGTAAAAGGAGGAATTAAAGCAAAATTGCAACACTACTTATTTGTTAAAAGCTCAGACCAACTCCTGGAACTTCACTGGGAAGCCTCTGAATGGTAGAATACAAAACCTTGCCACAGCATCCCGTTAATAACCTTCAAGGAATAACTCATCTCTTCTCACTTCTCAAGGTGATGGCAATTCTCTCTCGTTTTTCTGTACCAGACTACTATTCCCTTTCTGATTAGCCCAAGAAATCAGGCTCCTCCTTTGAAGTAATGATTTATTTA
Organism: Heliornis fulica; assembly: GCA_013399135.1. Taxonomy (NCBI): domain Eukaryota; kingdom Metazoa; phylum Chordata; class Aves; order Gruiformes; family Heliornithidae; genus Heliornis; species Heliornis fulica. The sequence continues at coordinate 510,628 of VXBZ01004235.1, read as the reverse complement.
GAGCACAAACCTCAAGGTAATACTCCCTGCCACTTTCAGGTTCCTGACTAGAGAGGCAGTGTTCCCATTTTTCTTTGGCTTTCATAAGAAAAAAAGAGACTGTCAGTCACCCACTAATACATCTAGGGCTGTTTTTAACACTGGAGAACAAAACTTTTATTTTATATTCTTTCCCCTCCCTCACCAGGCCACAGCACAACCACAAAACACGGGAGACAAGAGTAAGGGCAAAAGGAAGAGCTTAGTCTAAACTTTTTGTAAAGCCTCCGCTTTCCTCTTGCAAGGAATTCCTTTTCCTTTCAATCCTTGCAAGGATTCCTTTTCTTCTGCAAGTAAGAGGAGAAAAAAAGGAAAGTAAAAGGGGTACGGGGATGAGAATATTACAAGTCAGTTGCCACCCAGGGCCCAAGCCAGAACAATTATGGAGAGCCACATGTTGATGGAAACAAAACAATTACATTAGTTCTGTGCCTATTTGAAATATTAACTGCGCAGTGCACCTTCCTTTGAAACTTATAAGCTCCCTAATTTTAGTTTCAGAGTGTGCCAATGAAAGCGCCACCGATGGAGGAAAAACAAACCCAAACATTTCTTTGTTCAGTCATTGAATACCTCTAATATTACATAATAATAAAAAAAATGGTTTGGAAGGAGTTTAACACCGCTAAAGATCAGTGAACTCTGGCATTGAGGATGAACATTTCTAGGTTAAAGTCTGACTGTATGCTGAGATATGTAAATGCATACCAGCTTATCTTTTAAAGATAACATTCTGCATACATAAAAGCAAGTGCTGGATCTAATCTAACGAGATTTGTTGTTACAAACACACGGACACCAAAAATCCAGAATGAATGCAAATGTACAGCCCAGTGCGGTTCCAGCTGGCTGAGAGTCGGTTCTTCCCCAAGAGGCAGTTGTTAGATCAGTACAGAATATTCAGTCATACCTACAGCAAAGGCTACTTTCATATTTTACTCTTTCCTAAAGTAAAGCAAAGAACTCTAGAAAAGCTCTCAGCTCAACAGCATCCCTTCAGCTTTCTTTCCTCAGCTATCACACCAGTCTGCCCATCAGAAAGCAAGTGGCAGACTAAGATGACCGTGAGCACAGAGATCAAGACTATGACTAGATTTGACATCACTGTTGTATTTTAGCACATCATAGACATATGTAAAACAGAGGCAGAGAGCTTCTGCAACAGGAATGGATGTAAGAGAAGAATGAATTATTGTAGCAGTACATATTCAGGCAGTGACTAAAGCGCCACCAATTCATCGTGTGTGTAAGAAGTAGTAGTTAATTTGCACATTGGGGTCGAAGGAAGACCCAAAACTTCACAAAAGGTATGAGGCCCAGCAAAACTAATGCCACATTGATCTCCTATTAAGAGGATCTTTCCAGGAATAACAGTGACTTCCTAGATTACAGTTAAGGTTTCTCACCCGGTTGGTATCATTATAGTGGTAAATCACAGCACGTCAAGCATTAATTTATTTACAGCACACAAGCCAAGTCAGAATGGATGATCTTTGGTATTGACTTCTGCCCATCTCAATGTGTGTTTTAAAAGATCCTGCTGCCTTATTTCAGAAGCATTATGGTACTGTTGCAAGACATATCGGTAAAAACACCAATAAAGTATTTGGTACCTATAAAGAAGATTTGCCTATCATCCTTACAAAAGAGACCCTTGTAAAATATTGCCTAACCCAAATTTAACAAACAAAAGTTAAATATTTATAAACAAGACACATTGAAAGCACAGGAAATCCTTACAGCAGATATACTCCAATGTGATTGACTATTCATATGCGGAGTATGACATACGATGGAAATGAATAAAAAGTAAACAACATACCCCATTACTCCCAACATCTGCAAAGCCTATTTTAAACTTCCTAAATTACACAGATGTAACAGCATGGAGCTCTTAAGCCTCGAGTGCATGTTGATGAGACCGCGTTTCTGTGATCCTGAAGTGAACAATTAAAGATCACACACTTCTACCCCACAGCCGAACAAATCCAGAAGGTTGGTACTGCTGTTTGCAGAGCTCTCTGACATGAACATCTCAAATTAGCAACTCGCCAGCCGCTCACGAGGAATACTTCTTAACATTTTAAAAACTAAAGCCAAGCAGACTGTGGCTAACTTGGGTGCATAACAGAGGTGTTATAACAAATGCTAATTTTTTTTTTTCCTCTTTACAATATATATACCTCACACAGAAGAAAGAAAACCAGTTAAGCTAATTTCAAAGAGGATTTAATCTACTCCGCAAAGAGCAACATGTTTTTTACCCCCTTGTATTAACTTCCAGGTTCCCCTCTCACCAGAACCTGCTATGGACTATTCTGCTCGCCATCCTCCAAGACCTAATCTCACATTCCTGCCCAAACATTGCGATGTAGCAGAGGTGAACAGAAGCAAGTGTTCCCTGTAAACTAAACTGATTATACTTCCAGAGGTGACAAAGCAAACCTGCAGCTGGAAAGCAGGGCAGCCATTTCCCAAAAAACACCAGGCAAGCAAGATCATCAAACATACTGACCCCTACATCCATCTTCTGATTAAGGTCATTCAAAAAACTACCCCCCCAAAAAGCTTTTGTTACAAGGACACTACTGCAGAGAAATAACTTTTTAAAAATACCTTTGGTTATAGCAATGTTCAACTAAGAGCAAAGCCTGGCTTTCACCACAAGTACATGGGGAAGCTCCTCCTCAACAAAACAAGAGTTACTGAGAAGGTGACAGGAAAGCAGATCTATGGGAAAAAAAAGAAAGAAAATGCAGCCAACTTATGCATTCAGCTGTAACAGAGCCCAGAGCCAAGCACTGCACATGCTACCCTGAAATGGTTTCTTCTTTACAATATCCATCGTCTCACATTAACGTGGGGATAAGAGAAATCTGCATAAACACTGTGGAAGAAAACAAAGTAAACTAATTTCAGAGATGACTTAGTGTGCTCTGCAAAGCACAGACTCCTGCTGGGAGAGGAAGCAATGGTGAGCTGGATCTGGAAGCAGGAGGGAAAACGCTCAGCGGAAACAAGTTCTTTGGAAAGCCTGGAGTCCAAGACCAGGCACTAAGATCACTGAAGTTTGACATGTCTGGAGGCCTTGGTAAAACAAAACCCTACAGCAACAGAAAAAAACCCCAAACCTCTGTCAGTATTTCGAGGCTCTGGGCTTTTTGTGGTTTTGAGAAAGCAGCAGAACAGCTGATGTATTGGCATCGATAGCCACATAGCCGAGTTAAGTGACTACATTAATAGCATCACAAATGAGTGATATTACACATTGCAGTTAAAGATTAGCACAACAGCTTTTTAATCACTTCATAAATGAGATCCAATGACAACTTTGATTAGCAACAGAAATGAATTGATTTTTTTTTTTTTAAATCGAAATATTCCCATTTCCATCATAATTATTGATCTGGCTCAACACTGCTCCAGAGGCAGACTGTACCAATATGAACCAATGAAGATGGCATCTTTGCTTATCGAGTGCTGACTCTGTAAGCCTTCTGACTTGAAAGAAAGGACAACGGCTCTACAAGCATAATCCTCTTCCTGTAAGAATCACTTAAAAACTGCCTAACCACACAAATATTCAAATTCTTTTTAATATAAAAAGGATGTGAAGCTAATGACGTTTACTTTTAAAAATAAATCACAGAAATTTATCATTACAAAGGAGATTTTACCACTACAGAAGACTTCACACCCACTAAATGATACAGGACTCTGCAATCAAAGTCCAGGGCAATAAAAAAGCCCCATCAAACAACCTTTTAAACCAAAGTGGGTTACTCTTTGAGCAAAGAGTCTTTGTTCAGCACTTCTGTGCGCTGTTTGTGCCTCAAGTGTAACGCTACTATCATGTCATTGTTAGCATTAGAGCTCTAAGAGCCCAACAGAAACACTGCTTTCAATTTTGGCATAGAGTATTTGGAAAGCATTTTGGGAAACTAAAGCAGCCCAACAGGAGGCTCAAAATCTGACAGATGCCATCACTGACCTTTTCAAACCACCTCAAATTCTTTAGCTCAAAATTACTTGTCATATGCTTTTCACCCCTTTATTTTTAATAGCTTCTAGTTTTTAATAAATTTTCAATTCAGTAAATGAAGAAGCTGCTGCTTACTTAGCAAGTGGCCGTCAAGGCTACCAAGAAAACCTACAGCTCCAAGACACATGCAGGCAAGACAATCCAAGAATGCACAACTTTTATTTCCTCAAGAGACATCTCAGTACTGTAAATACTAACCAAAATTGTGACGAAGCTAAACAGAATACAACACAGAGGTTGAAAAGCCGTTCTAGAAAATCCCATACTATCTTTTTCCTGCTCTGGTTTTAGACTTAAAGCCATTTTGAGCTGCTCAACTACATGGATAAGCCACTGCAGTAGAAACAGGTGAAGGTCAGGAGCCAAGGACCAATGTGAAAACCAGACTGGTTGAGCAGCCATGAAGCATTCTCAGGAGACAAGCATCATAACAAGATGTCTTACTGTTTATTCTCACAGTTAATTAAAAAGTTTTTTGAAGTATTTTTGATACCAAGTACTTTTTTTTAAGGCATGTGTGAAGGCAGCATGATCTTTCCGCTTTGCAACCCCACTACGTGTGTATGTCCGTGAAAAACAATGCTCTCTGCACGCGAGAACAGGCTTGATTGTGTTTCCAAGGCCTGTAATAAACTGAGAAACAGCAAGTTCACCAGTAACAACAGGGAAATGAAACTGCAAAAGGAAAGATTCAATATGCAAACTAATAGTCAGTGTTCAGAAAGTGTTGCTAGCCCTGTAATGCGGCTGTAAAAATAAAATATATGAGTGGACTTGCTAATTTAAAAGGAATTAAAATTCCTGGCTGGAGTGCAGAGTTTTATTTGTTATCTTACTTATTTTACATATTTGATTACATGAGTGGCTGCCTGTAACTAGCATGGGCTCCCATGGGAAAATAAGTAATATTTTTCTTTATAAAAATTAAGCATCACACTTTAATGGAGAAGTTACTTTTATATTTTAATACAGTCTGTACTGGAAAACAAGTATTACTTTGCAAGTGCCAGAGCCACATAGTCAGTGGAAAGAAAAAAATCCTGTTAAGCTTCAGCAGCTAATTACATCTGTCAATACAGCTTCCAAAATCCCAAACCTACAACTTTTAACACAGAATGTCCACTGGAAATATCTGCCAGTGACAGCAAACAATTAGATAATTAGTTTAAAAGGCATAGCTGAGACCAGGAATTAGAATAATTCAAACACAAACAATACAGTATCTTGCAGCATGATGATCTAATGTACCACAATGATTGTTTTTAATGAAGGTAAATCAGTATTACATATTCCAAGAAAAACATGCATCAGACAGACTCCCAAGTACACATGGAAATCCTGTAATTACACTTCTGAAAGCACAGCAAGAGTGGCAGTATGAAGCCAGCTTTGGCATGCTATAGCCAACTCTTTTTAAAACGCAAAAAACCCCCAACCCAACAGTGGTTCAGCTTTATTACACTCTCTCATTTCCACTTCCCCAGTAAACACAGGCTTACTGGAACCAAAACCAAAATGACACCATCTGAAATGTCAAGTCTTGAAGTGCCACCAAGCTGGCTGCTTTCTGGGAGCTCCCCAGGCTGACGGGAAACCTCTTGCTGAACTACACCAGAGGATAAGGATCACGTACAGGCTTTGACAGCCCAGCCCCTGTGATGCTCTTACCCCAGCGCTGCTGCTGAGCTCAAATCTTTACCTCTCCCGCTGAGCTGCGGCACAAGTACAACACTATTAGTTCATTTACAACGTGCCTGCCACGAAGCCAAACAGAAAACGCAAGCAACAGCAACTTTATTAGCACTTACAGATCCCAGGGGTGACAAATACGTTTGTTTACGTCTGCACAAGCAAAGTTGGTGCTAAAAGGGAAAGTGATCAGAGTGTAAAGTGGCCAAAAGTCTGATTAAAAATCAAATGATAATATAATCCCAGGAAATTGCCAGGATATAGAGATCGAACAGGCTGGAGTACCCAGGGCCATGTTGGCACCTTGCCAACAGCTTGAAGGTCAAAGCTATTTTGCATCTACATAAATTTACATCTACTTTGCATAACAACTCAACATAGTATTCAACACACTCTATAGAGGAACTGTCCTGAACTAGCTCATCCACTCTCCCAAGAGCACAAGGCTAGTTATTTTCTTCCTTTTAAATTCTGATGTAACCACTAATTTGGTTTTATGGGGCAATCATGTGGGAAGGCTCAGGTCCACAGCAGAGGAAACTCACTCCTCAGCTAACAAGCTTGTGTGCAAGGGGATCGATACAATCAACGGGATACATAACCTATTTATCCAGCAGAAGTGCAAATCCTTCTCCTACGCTTGATGAAAAAGGAGAAAAAAAAATAAATAGGGAAAAGTTTTTATCCATCCCCAGAAACATTATTTTACCCAGAAACGTGGACTTACTGTGGTAGTGTTGGTCACACACTATCCCATTACGTGTGCTGGGAGAGCCAGAGTGCATTTCCACAGCGAGGGATGAAGAAAGTAATCACAGAGGCACTTTCCTGGAATGGAAACGCGGATGTGGCCGCACACTGATACACACGCACAAGCAGTTCCTCTGCGGCGATATTCAGAGTAATTGCTTTCCACTAGCTTTTAGGATGATTTACTTATTAAGCTATGAGATTCCAAATATGTCAAGCTGCAAACTATGCAAAAATATGAGCTCTATCATTGTTAACAAAATGTTACACCACTTCGGGAAGGAATTGAACCTGAGCTATACATACTATTTTCCTTGAAAAAAAATAATTTATGCACCATACCCAGGCTTTCCCCTCGTCTCAATTCACATCTCATACTACAAAGATGTCCACCTAACTCAGAAATTTCAAAGACATGCAAGTAACTTGATGTTTTCAGATATTACTGCAAAATAGGAACTTGTTATCTGGAATGAGAGAGCGTGAACTTGCACAAACAGCTAAACACAGAAGAGAAGCTACAGAGAATGCGCTTTGGACTACACACAACTAGACTACACTAAAAACTGGATGTGAATTAGATATTCATTCCTAATTAAGGAGTTCAGGGAACATCTCTAAGTTCTAGGCTATCAGAAAATTCTAATTATGATTAAAAACTGCAATCCTGGAGAAAGATTAGACTACCTTTACAGCACAGCAGTCAGATTGCCCAGTGCCAGGTCTGCCCTCTCTGAACCCAGAGAATCCTGCTTTCTGTTCCAAGCAGACAGGCACTGAGTGCCAAACAAGCATTCCAGCCTTCAGGATATGAAGGACAGGCATCCCCCACCCCATTCCTGGAAGTCTATCTGATGATGTTTAGAAATTCTTCTAAGAAGTCAACGTTTTCAAACTGCATTTCACTTCGCAAAACAGCCGAGTGACTAAGTCAAATCCTTCCAGAAATCCTTTAGTAACAAACTATGGATAGAGGAAGGAGAGGAGAAAATTTTACAGAGTAAGAGATTTAACTGTTTAAGCTTCTAAGGAGTTTGACTAAACCAATCAAACTTGTCTTCATTTTTTAAGACTGTTTCAGAGGCCATCTGAAATACCTTACTTCTCTGAACAAACTGCTGCTGCAAACAAAACCAATGCCAAACCTCATGCTTTGCCATGCATTTCCCTCATCCCCCTGGCACTCTTCTCACCTGTCCAGCTATACTTCCTTCCCATCAGCATCACCTGCCCATTTGTACCACCATAAACTCAAGCTGTATTACTTCAGCAAAGTCTATAAATTCCTTATGCTTCCTTAAAATCTCTGCAAAGAATTAAAGCAAGATTTGTCTGGAAAACCATCACATTTACCACATTAGCACAGCTCTGCTCAAGACAGCAGTTCATCTTTTCCCTTCCAGTCCCATATTTTAAACAAGAGAACATTTCTTAATGCGACTGCACAGTCTCACAAACTCAGCAGCAGCAACAGCAGAGGCTTTTGTTATCCTTTCAGTCGATCTATGTAAATAACATATAATCTGGGCACTTAGTTTCCTTATGAACACTGCAGCTGAATGCAAGGCAGGGAGGAAAAAAACCATGTGTGTGCATGTGTGTATATGTTTGAGACAAATCCTCAAAGGGCTATGGCTTGTGATTTTCTTCTGCTACTCATATGTACGCAGCAGGACACACACAAGACAAGCTCACTGGAATTTAATCTTATTATGCTCCGTTTCCACCCATACCTCATAGGTCTAGATGTTAAACAGACACTTGCCTGAGCAGTGTCAGTCCCCTGCAGCCCATGGGCACGTACAGAAGATAAGACATACGGCGCTCACCGAGAGACCAGGCTGGCTACGCTGTCATCACCGACAGCAAAGGTAATGCTGCCTGACCTACACCAGCGTAACACAGACCCTTTGTTCTTCCATAACCCAGCTGCTGAAGCGCTCGAGATCTACCTAAAGTATTTTTATCACTGTCTGGGGGAGTTATCATGGAATTACAGATCATATTCCAGAATGAAATACAGTGCAGTCTGATTGGCAGAAGAGCTCAACAGACTGTTTGGGGAGTAGTTTGTTCTTCTAATGTTGACATTATATTATTTGTTTCTGGCGGCTCAACATCACCGACAAGTTTCATCTTATTCAAGTTGTCTCAAAAACCTTAATAAAACCCTTTATTTGGCATATCTTTTAGAAGAAAAAGAAAATAGATACGTTATTTGTAAAGCAACATATGTCTGATGACTTTGATCTGTGCTGATGCAATACCCTTGAAGGATAAAAGCAGAGCTGTTTAAGAGGAGGAGTCGTCATACGAATATACACTTTCTAGCAGCCTTTTGAAATATATTTCTACTCAATTAGCACTTATGGCAATAGCTAATTTTAGATATTAAAGCACTGAACTTTCTCTTGTCATGCTTTCATGCTACAATCCTCTCCAATTAAAGCCGAATTTATTCGGAATGTTTCCTTGACATGTTTTATGCATTTTCTCTGCTTTAAGCTGTCAGCTCGACTACATTAATACACAACACAGAGGCTGAAGCACAGGGTAATTATTCAGCTGTTAAATTCCTATAGAAAAGTGAAATTACAGAATGCTGGGGGTTAAATATTTACTATACAGCTATAACACAAGAGAGGACACATCATTGTTCTCAACTGTGTTGTCCTAAACCAGGAATTAAACAATTCAGCCTCAGGTACGCAGAAGGCAGCTTCAGGATTTCTAACCAGATTTAATCTAGTGTCAGCTCTGAATTCCTTGTTCTGCAAGTGTGTTTATACTCATTTTAACAAGAGCACCATGGTTAAGGTTTGTTTTGTTCTGGAGTGAGGTTTTTTTAGGTCTATAAAACCACATGATAACACATATTCCTGGAGAGGATACAATCCAGCCACACATGTGCTTAGCATTCAAGTTTACACAGATGCTGACCTTTCATCTGTGTTATGCTTAGTCTTACATTTGGATCATCCCAGGCTGTTTATAAGAAAACCAAAAGCATTTTTAAAAATAAATCCTGACATATTACCCCACTATATGTAACTGTGGGGTTTATGTATGGTAGAAGAGAAGTTCATTGTGAACACATACAGGATCAATGAGTGCTTGTGAAAAACAGAAGCAGATCAGCACTTGAAAAAGCCTGGAGTCCCAGGCTTTTGTGGTGGTCAAAAGACTGGTGAATTAAACCACCTCAGAACAATTATTTCTTTACCAACCACAATTAATTTTACCCATTAAAATTCATGCCTTGGTCACAAAACACCCTAAAAAATCTGTATTAGTCACAGTGGAAATCACAAGTATGTTCTAGAAATACATCTTTACTTCACACTTTACTGAAGCACTGATGTCCACAACGAGAGTGTGTCACACTACTCAGTAACCAGGTAGAGATACAATCCACTTTTGTTGTTAACAAAATCAGAGAAAGAGATGGGGAAGATGGTATCCAAAGTCATCTGCACTAAAGACAGAAAATTCAGCAGTGTTACAGGGACCAGTGATGTTGTATTATAGATTTATGAGAAAAAATAATGTCATTCTTTGAATTTTTACGCTGATGACAAAAACACTGACTGTTCCATGCACTTGGCCACTTCTTTCTGAAATGCTTCCATAAAGTTTCATGGGGCATCTTTTATGTGACGGACATCTTCCCTGATCAACCCCCATCACCACTCTCAGATTATCCTGCAGTTGTTCCTGATTGTTCAGTCAAGTTAATAGGAAAACTACTCTGTCCATTTGCATATAAAACAAGCTCAGAAGTGCATCTGAGAAAGCATGCATGAATCACTCATCAGTATAACTGACTTGCCTGAAATCATTAGACACCACATCAGATTTTCCTGTATTTCACTCCAGGAAAGTCAGCTATATTTCTGAAGGACATCCTTCCCACACTCAAATTCTTTACATTCTGTAAGCCACACATTCACGGGCATGTAACGAGGAACAGCAGTTTGCATCCTCTCTACAGCTGCCTTTAAGCCATTTTCAAAACGTCTTTGGAGTTGACATGGTTTTACTGCACCCAGTGAAACACTATAATGGACTTTGATTGCATTTGCCTTTCAATATGTATTATTATCAAGTAGAGCGTTTGTGTTGATACTTTGGAAGTTTAGGACTTCCAGTCATTACATGCTCAAGACTGGTGTTACCTTGGGTATTTGGATCCTGCTTCCACAGACACCCCACATCACTTTCATTTATTTGACTAACCACTAGCTTCTTTTCCCATAAGAAAAAGTGTCTTACATACACTCGGGAAGTCAATGCCGGCAGCATTTTTCCCCATTACGTTTTCTTCTTCTGCATTGTTTTCTTCTTCTGCATTAGCATTTCTTCACATGAATGTTCACAGCCAGCCAGTTCATTTGAATTGGTTTTGCAGCTTGTCTTTTTGTGCTCTGTTACTTTTTCCATCAGCTTTTCCACTGAACTTTCATTTCAAGATCAATAGACTCAGTTTACGGCAACACAAGACTTGTCTGCTACCGCCACTCTCGTTTTAGCCACCTTCAGTAGCTTCTGAATTCAGTTTCATTTGCTGAAACTCAAATGGCTTAGCAGGTAGGATATGAATACAAACTACAAAGCAATATTTTCTTTTTAATGATATATTGCAAATACAAGTCTTAAAAGTGGCAAAGTTAGTTGTAGCTGTGCCCTATGGTAGGAAAATGGATTAGTCTTATGCCTTACACTATGCATCACAGCTCCAACAGAGTAGCCTGAAGTTTATTTGACCAAATCTAATCAGGACTGATGCTACTACTACCTGGAAAAGCAGTAAAATTCAAATAAATTTGAAACCATTCTTCTATGCTTTATATAGGCTCTCTCTGAAGCACTAAAAAGATACAGCAGAGTTTTCCATGAAGCCAATATGATTATAGTATAAACTTCTCAATAAACTCAAGCCCAATCATGAAAACTAATGGCACTGGGAAAAATCGATATATTAGAAAAGTCAGCTGTAACAATGACATAACAGAAAAACCTCAGCCTTCACTTGGGGCCAGAAAAAGACTTTCTTCTTCTCCCCCCACCCCAACTTGTATTGAACATAATCAATAACTTAACATGCTTGGTAAATCACCGACAGTTAAAATCCTAACTGGCAGTACCATCCCACTCAGCGCATGAGAGCGGCTAACATACACAGCTGCCTGCTAAAAATCAATTGCCTGAGAACTAATAGGGATCCACTTAGTTACTGCAGTGGCTCTGCATTGATCTCCTCCCTTATCTTCTCTATGTTAGCCTGTGAGCAGAAGTACACCGAAGGCAGCACTGCATAGTCAGGGTGTTGCTTCTATTACCTGCAGTACTCATGGATTTATTTTTTTTTAAAAGGACAAAAAGACTGAATTCTAGCCCTGGATATGTATAGGATTTGTGATTTTTGTTTTGTTTAAGGAACATTAGTGAGAAAATACACCCCCCCCCAAAAAAAAAAAAGTCCTGGCTTCTTTTACATGACTTTCCATTAAAGCTGATGTTTGCTGGCCTAAAACACAAAGCCCTTGTCATTTCTCCCCAGTGTGATTTAATTTGCTGGCTGTAACGCTCCAGGTGGACTGGCACACATGACTGGCTAATCGGCTGCCACCAGCCCACGTCTGAGTCAGCACGGAGGGGGATTTAACCTTGCACTTGCAAGGTCAGCAGTCCAACATTCCCCTCTTCCCCTCAACACAGCAGCCAGAACGGTGCAGATACATCCAGCGATTTCACTCACTGGGATGTCAGTCTCAGCCTTCTGTTGACGTATGCCAGACTTGCTGGACACTGCACAGACATGACATATCTGTGCTTTCCCCTGCTATTCTAGTTTAATAGTGAGCAAGAGACAGAACAGAGTAAGGAAACTGAAGGAAAAAACCAAACCCCCAACCACAAAATGTGATGTTAAAGCTTCCTTTTAACTCATCAGCACAGGGTGATGTGTTTAACCAAATCTGCAAAAAAAAAGAAAACCCAAACCCTTCCCTAAGAAGTGGAATAGCTCAATTATATAATGGTTTTGTTTTTTTGGTGGGTTTTTGTTGTGTTTGTTTTTTTTTTAATGAAAAGGAGAAACAAATCTTTCCTATTTAAGAAGAAAGTTACAGGAAAAATAAAGTCTGACTCAACATATGTGTTCTGGTTTATCCACCTTAAATTTAAAAAGAAAATAGAAATGTAAAGAGGGAAGAAGCAAAAGCTAAAATCTAAACTACTACAACCCCTTAAGATGCACAGTTACTTTATCCCTATTACCATAACAGAACTCTTGGCTGAACAACATGATAGGAACCATGACTGAATAAGGCATGTTGCAGAGTAAGCAAATCACACACCACACTGAATTTTGATTTTAGTGGGATGTCTTGAAAATAGAAGTTAAATATCTGCAGCTCCAGAGACTTACATCTAGTTTTCATTTCAAGTAACGTCTGCAGCTAAAGAAAATACCAAGATAACAAATGTTATTCCATTGTAAAAATGCATCATAAAATTTTTAAGTTTTAAGGATCTGCATATTCATCATTTTAGAAGTGTAAAACACCCACCAAAAAAGGCAAAATCCACACTAAGAGTCCCTGGGTTTGCTGCTTACATTACATTTGAGTTAGAAATCAGACTTCATAAGATATAATTGTGAAGCTTCAGTAACTTGGAAGAACAATGCTCAGTAGGGCTGGGCAGAATAAGGCTAAAAGAAATCTGAACACCACCACCCCCAAAGAGCAACTGCAATAGTTTCCTACTAAGGCCTTGCTAAAGAAGGGCTACTCAGCTAGAGAACAGACCAGTACAAAAAACCTTTCCAACTTAAGAGCAATCCATGGCCACTTCATTTGAGGATTTCCAACTGCATGATTTTAAAATACCCACTCATCCATGGAGCAGAACTGCATTTAAAATCAGTTGGATCAAGGGTCAAACTCAAATCACTGCATTTCTCTCCCCTAAACCCACCTTATGAACTGGATCCATCAAGCCAGATGGCTTCTCCTTGTGTCAGAAGTTCAGAAATCATTCACCTCAACACCTCACAATGCTTCCCAAAGCTTAGATATGCCAGCACAGTGAACTCCTGAAAACCCCCGCAACAAGTAAATTCTGAGCTCTCACTGTTAATCCAACAACTACAGCAACAAGGAAAAGAGAAACATGGAACCATGAAATCCCACTGCCCTGAGTCAGCCTATGCAACTACCTCCCCCAGTGCTCATACACAGCTGCAAGCACCGTCTGTTCTTCTGATCACCTCCCACTCTGCGACCTTTAAAGATCTTTGCATACTTTCCCTCCCCATAGAAAGTGGCTTAATCTAACCTATAACTGACTTAAACTTTGGTACAAAAGTGTGTTCACTGTTTGAGGTCCTACTGGAATTTAGCACTGTTAGATACAGGGTAGATAAAAGTTGTAGAAGTTGTGTATCCAACCCACCCACTGCGGGCATAATCCCTAAACTATGGATAAAGAGCTGACCGCTTCACAAAAATCCCTTTCCCATTCTCCGCCGGCTCGCGGGGGGGGCCTGCACTCGAGATGGGAACTCATGCATACCGAGTGGCAAGCAAACAGCAGCTTCTACACCCAAAATTTCCCATCTGGATTCATGCAGCAGCTGCAAAAACACATGTTGACCAACTCCACTGGATGTCCTGCACTTGGCAGACAATCACAAATACATGGCGCCGCTGGGGAGTAAGGACAAGCCAAGGGAGATGCAATGACATAGGAAAAAAATTAAGAAGAGAAAGGAACAATATAAAAGGCTGAGAGGAGAAGGATGAGAAGGTCACTGTAAGACAAAGAAAGGAAAGGGCAAGAGAGTCTGGGAAAGCGCTAAGCGATGCATATGAGGAAATAGGCTGTGTGGATGATATCCCACCACCAGCACATAAAAGAAGGCTCCTGCTGGAAGATAGTTGGAAACAAATGAACAGCATAAACCAATAAACCAAAAATTTAAAAAATTCTAGAAGACAGATCTCAGTCACACATTAGTTATCAGAAAGGCTTTGCTGTCCACTGCTGCTTCTATGCTGGTGACTTCTGCTGCAGAGAAAGCAACACACTCAAAGGTTTGGATGTTATCACTGGCAGAGTAAGTGGGTTAGGTTTGAGAAGAGATGATGCATAACAAATGCAAAAAAGGATAAAATTAAACATTTATTGACAACAGAAACAAAGTTGGGCTAAGCTTCCAAAAAACAATGAATTACAAGTCTTGAGACACAGGAACAGCCAGTCAAGTCTCCTACAGTTTGTAGCTTCAAGGGCTCCCAAACTGTTCCTTCAGGTCTTTCACAGAGGAAAGTCAGTGCTGCGGTTCCTGCATGCTGCTTTCACTGCTGCACCTGGGACTAACTTGGCCACTCCATGCATGAAGGGACTCTTCATCAGGGAGGGACTCACACTGTACCTGCTGTGTCAAGGCAGAGAACACACAGCCTTGTCTCCCAGTCAGGTCGGGAAGCATAGTGTTTATGTCCCCACATTCTTGTTCAGATGAGGTAGATATTGAAAGCTTTTCTCTCTCTCAGTCAGAGAGACCCATCTGCCCTCCTAAACCCAGCAAGCTTCAAGCTAAAGAGGGCAGAGAAATGAGGAGAGGGCCACAGGAAGAGCCACTTTTCTCTGCTGGAGGGGAAGAAGCAATGGCTTAGAACGAGGCAGAAACCAGGTGAATAAAGACTCATTTAAAGTTGTATTCACACACCATTTGTATTAAATTGCTTCCTACCTTTATAGGAGCTTGGAGTCACAAAGAAACTGTAACATCAAACCACACTCTTCCCAGGCCCAAGAGGAAATAAAGCTGTTCCCCAGCCTCCACCGTGCAGCTCCTGCTCCCAGCACATATGGGCACAGCAGGTTAGTGGGACCAGCCAGTGCTGGGTCTTGGGCTGGCAGGTACTTTGTTGTTGGAAGTTCAGGTTTGGCTTCGTTATGAGTTTGGAGTTCTTCTTTGTTTTTCCCCACTGGAAACAGCTGGGTCTCTACTGTCAGAGTAATTGATGTGGTAGCAGTGTGAAGGTGTGTCACGCTGACATCACTTACTCCCTCTGCCAGCACTCGCCCTGCCGTTGAGCAGCCACACTGCAGAAACCCAGAAGCCATACATGGTCGTTACCATACCTCTTAACATACACTTTTTTCCACCAAGACAAGGCTTCATCTCTAAAGAAATCTGCTCACAAATATATTTAAAAGACGGTTTGAAAGAAGGGATTTCCTCCTTCAGTAAAATTTTTAAATTGGGTGATTTAAGCTTACTTACAGTTAATCCATTTTTCTAATTACATTGTTTCTCTCACTGTAGATCAACAGTTGATTAATCAGACTCTTCAGTGAAGCAGCAAGGTGTCTGACCTTCTTACTTGCTGTATTTGTAATGAACTTAGTGTCATATTCTTCAATGAAATAGAAGCACAATCCATTTCAAGCTATCTTTAGAACACCTGACTATGGGGAGCCCATCAGGAGCTCACCTATAGGCAAGGCAATCACATTTACTCCCTGTCAGCACTTCTTCACAAGTCTTGTAGGTTACTACACTCTTATGGCGTTAAGATATACTTCAAAAGTCAGTTTTTTATAACTTAATCCGCATTTGCACATCACAGCTTTATAGTTCCTCAGGGCTACAACCTGCTTTAGGGTTGTAGCCCACCTCAGTGGAAGGCTCTCCTACAAAGCTGCACAAGATCACCCTTAACTGTCAGATAAGCTGGTGCCCCTTACACAAGATGTGATCACTCTAACTTCTGCACCCAGCCTAGGAAGTGACTGACTACACAACATCATCTCAGCCAGTCTAAGCCCAGTCCATCCCCACCCAGGTGGTTGCCAGTATACCAACCCAACACACAAGAGGCAGCACATGGCACCCAGCCTAAGAGCAGCACTGCAGGGGATCCAGGGAAGTTATTGCCCAGCTTCAAAAGAGGATCAACTAATGATGGTTTTACAACTGTCCTTAAATATTGCCAAAGATGGATACTTGACCATCTTCCCATGTTGCTTTACTCATTTTCACAAACAGGCAGTTTTCCTTAAGGTTTAACTTGGTAGCTTTTACCCTGTTACTGCTCATCTCATTCTTCAAACAAGCCAGTTTGTTCCACTTCACTGTAAAGCTACATATTATATAATATATATATTACATCTCCTTTATTCTTTGCTTCAGGCTAATCACCTCCTCCTCCTGTTCATACCTAGCAGAGCCCCACCTTCCAGACCTCCAGTCAGCATCCTTCAAATATTCTTCAAGCATCTACCCTCTTTCCAAACTGGCACAGAACTGAGGTTTCAGGTCAAGCTGAGGTTTTGCCAAATCTGAACACCATTTGGGAGAACTACTTGGCACCTCTGGCATGCCATTGCCCCATCATACATCCAAATCAGATGTCTTTATGTAACAACAGGATGCCATTGACGCCTCATCAGCTGGTCATCTGTCATGATACCAAGATCCCTGCCCATAGCCCTGCTGCCCATCTGCCATTTGGGTGGGTGATAGACTCTTATCAGTTCATACAAGCCAACTCTATCACATCTTTCAACACTTCTCACAGAAAGAGAAGTCACACATTGTAACCAATACCCTTTCACTCTTACACTATGTAGCCCCATAATAAGGACACAAGTTATTGGTCCACCCCAAGAGATATCATGCAAAGCAGACTCATAAATCCCATGGAATTTAAAACTTTTTCCCAACATTCTCCAGAAATTTCAGAATTGGTAATTACCAACCCTAAACAGTGCCAAGTTCCTGTAAGCTTCCACAGCTTAGGTTATCGGTTCTGAAGGTGAAAAAGCCTACAGTTGGAGAGAATTACCTTAATTGCACTTCAAAAATTAAATTCAAGTTGATCTTGGGTTTGGCAGAGATTTCCCAACATACTGAATGAGTACTAGCTATGTACATTATTTGAAACTCAAGAATTAAGATCTACACCACCACCACCCCCCAAAAATAATAAAAATGTTAATGCCTGTGTAAGGGAGAGACACTTGCAAGAGAAAGTCTGGGCTAGCCTGCTGCTTCAACTGTAAGAGCAGCATAAAAATGAAAACTATTCTTCCTAGGGCTCCCTACTAACATTTGGCTATCTGAATCACTGATGTTCCCTTTGAATTTGCACAATAACAATTAGTAGATTATAGGAGCCACTAATTTACCTTTAAAGTTGTAGCTTGTGCTCGCTTGTCCTCTGGGAAGTGAGTGGGTGCCTGTGTAGTGACAGCTCACACCTCCATCAGCAAAGGCTGCCTTTACAATCACCAAGGGAACACTAAGGAGAATGGGGAAAAGCCTGTAGGAGCTTCAAATACCTGAGCTACTGACAAGGGGTTTGACTTGCCTAAAACTCACTTGACCATCAGCTGTTTGTTTAGAAAGGCAGAGACTACAGAGACTTCTCTGCTGAGGCTTG
Source organism: Heliornis fulica (assembly GCA_013399135.1). Taxonomy (NCBI): domain Eukaryota; kingdom Metazoa; phylum Chordata; class Aves; order Gruiformes; family Heliornithidae; genus Heliornis; species Heliornis fulica. The sequence continues at coordinate 492,649 of VXBZ01004235.1, read as the reverse complement.
TGTCAAAGCACCAGGAATATTTCTGTTGGCTCAGTATTTTAAATTCAAAATCAAGGAAGCACAATAAAGTTTCTGGAAAGGAATAGAACAATTAGTGGGCTAAACCCAAACTGGACACAGGTTCAAAGCAAAAGCTTCCTCAGACATCCAGTCCACTGAAGGTGCTCCAGTACCAGCATGCTGCTTTGACTGTGGAGACAACCAGCAGTGTCTGGTCTGGACCCTTGTGTTCCCATAGACCCCACACACACACCGCCTCTAGGACTTGTAACCATTATGAAGGTTCATTACTATCCCAAGAACAAAGCTTTGTTCTTTTGCCAGACTAGATACCAGGATAAAATTCCATCTGGCAGTTACAGAATGGCTGTTCACAAGCAGAAGCACTACTGATGTCAAGATGTGCAGCAACATCACAGGTATCCTGCATGATGCTCTTTTTTGCTTCTCTTCACCTACCAAGAACCTGCACAACCTGTGTATGGGGCTTCACTCCCCTTTTCAGCCTTACACCCTTCCATTTCTCTGCTCAGGCATGCTGAAGCACAGGGTCACGTCTTGGCTGGATCTGGCGCGGAGTGACACAAGTTATTATTACATTTCTAGTCACTTACTCCAGCTCACATGCCGTGGATTCCCCCATAACAATGAGTATTCTCTAATTAGAGTCTCCAATAAACTTAAAACATGCCACATTTATTAATTGGAAGATTACTGCTTTCAAAAGCTTTGGGTTTAACTGCAAGCTGGAAAACTCAGTGAAGCGCTCTGAAGGGATGCTGGTGAGGGAGACGGCATCGCTGCAGTGTTAGCACACCAGCTGAAGGAGCCTCGCTGGACCAAGTGTTACTGAAGTCAGTTCATTATTTTTAAAACTCCTCGAAGATGCAGAGAGGGTGATTACCCTTTCCTTCAAAATCCCATCTGCTTTGAATTCTTACAGCTTCAAAATAAGCACACGGCTCTAATTAATTTTAATGATCCATGCTGAATTACTTACCATCTAAACAAAACTGTTTAATTTGTTAGTATATTTTAATTTTATTGTTTCATCTTTGTTAATTTATAAATGCTTTTCATAAACAGCTACAGTTCACCTTGAAGGATGAGCGTGACATACGGCTGCACAGGCATATTGTGTGCCAGCAGAACAATGCTACACGCAAATTAACCCACAGAATTTAGACACAGATCCCTCAGTGATATCTTTCTGTGGAGTTTCTTAAATATGCAGATAGCCAAGTTACAGCAGGGATATCACAGTTAAAAGGATCAATCCACACAAAGGTGAATTGGGGGCAAGGGAAGAAAGTCTCCACCATTCAGCAAGCTTGCACATCTTCCTCACTTTTGATCAACATCAAGGAAAGCCTGAACAGTAACATCTTTTGTGATGGTTTGGTTTTAAGATACACTGTATTCAGCTCCCAATTCTCTATGGATACGAAGAGATAAGAGAAGCGAAAATGCAAAAGTTTAGGATCAAATTTGGACTTCAAACTCGACAAAAGTTTTGGCATTTCACAAAATGGGACCAGGCTTTTCTCCTGATTATGCCTGGTAAAAGAAGGAACCAGCCTACAAATCTTACAGAATTTAGTTTATAACCCTGACCTTAAGTAGCTTCTATACCACTAAACTCCAAAGTTTTTCTCCCTTGAAGTTAAATACAGTGATTTATCTGACCAGAACATTTACAATGTAATCACTGACAAAACACTAACTTACTGGCCTGGGCAAATGTCACGTTTTGACCTAAAAGTCCATCCCAGGAACAAGTTTTCTGAAGTCCATCAAACTTGTGTGGAGAAAAGGTATTTGATTCAGAGCTCCCAAATCCATAATTCCACTCTCTCCCACCTCACACCACTTCTTTTCCCTGTCAATGTCCTCTTCCATATCTGCATTAACACACCCAGGGCATAAGTCCATTCATTAATTAATTTAATGTCAAAATGCTATCAAACAATGCAATGCAAACAATGCTTCCCCCCCCCTTCAACTCAGGGTTAACTCTGAAATATCTGTCACATCCTGCTTTGTGCTTTATATGAGATACTTGTTCCTCTCACCATCAGAGCTGGCAGCAATGACAACTGGCATTTATTAATTAGTTTCCCAATTTCCACAAAAGCACTCTGATTTTGGAGAAGTGACCTGTGGGTAGTTTGCATACAGACACTTTAGCCTCGCTGACGCTTTTTGGAAAAGGAATGGCTCATTACAATGCAAATTAAAATAACCCATGTCATGAGCTTTTATACATTATAAATAATAAAAATCCAAACAAAACCAGTAGCATCCTCAAGGGCCTCTTAAGATTCACTACAATGGACATAAAGCTCCGCTGTCATATATGTGACAAGACCATAAGGTCTCTTTCTTGCCCTGAACTCTAAGTTTCCAGGCATTACCGGAATTCCATCCATTTCACCATCCCCAAACACATTTATTTTTCAAAAATATTTCTTCTCCCCAAATCAACTTCAGTGTTTCACCCATTCACACTAGAAAATGCAGACATCCCTTTGCTGTAAACTCCCCAGAAATCCTACACAGGTAGGCAGCTCATTTCTCCAACGTTATTTGTACGCTGTAAAGGGAAAGTCATCTACATACTAGATTAAGACAATCAGAATACTGAGGGAAGAGGTTATGTTTGTGTAATAAGAATGTTCCTCTGCCTTCAAAATATGCTATATTAATAATACATTATTCTATTAATAATCTATTAGTGACCCTCCTCCTCCCTCATGGAAGCTTCAGTCACCAAAGACAACAGTCAGAACGCGGACAAGTTAACAATGGGGTTTCCATCATTCTGGTTGACTACACAGAGAACTGCAGATGTGGGCATTCTCTTACAAATTAGAGTTCTTTAGCACTTCACAGGGGAAAACCATTTATTACAATTTACTAACTGGACAGCTTCCCCTCAGCTACACAGGATTTATCCTACTTCAAGTCAGCTAAAACCCTCAGTATTTGCAAGCAGCTGTTTAGTTACATTTTTAAATTAAAAGAAAAAAATTATTTCTCTGCAGCTCTCATTTGACAAGACCATCACTTTTCCTCTCCCTTGCAGGTGCCAATGCTAAGCAAGCTCAATAAAGATTTTGGACCTGGCTCTCAAGTGTTAGAGGTTACAGAATAATTAATCTCCACTGGCCTCTTTTCTAGGTAACTACAAAGTAGCTCAGAAAACACATTCAAGGCCAGCAACCAAAAGTCTGAAAGTAATGAACTGTGTGCTGTATTTGATGAGCTTAACTCACAAAGCATGTGCTTATTCCAGCATCTAATGTATTGTACATCACTATCTCAGTTTCTTCCTTCCCCACCCCAGCCACCCTCCCCTCACTCTTCAAGGATTTTTTGTTTCTTGCTTTGTTTTTTAAAAAGCTTCTCGAGCCAGAACCATGATCAATTGACTATTATTTCTCTGGTGACTCGTGCTGCTCAATTATGACATTTCATCTCAACCTTACTCTCCCAACACCTTGCATTAATCCACCCAAATAACTACTGGAGACATTTTTTAGATGATTGATTTTTCACATCTGAAAGATATTTGTTCTGGTATGCTAACAGTAATAAATGAGAGACGGGCCTTCAAGAGTACTGAATGCCAAGATAAATGTTACATTTCAAAGTATAATGACTGAAAAATTTCATCTAAACATCCTGCTGCTTTTTTTTTTTTTCACTTTTTCCTGGAAGAGACTTCTTATTTTCTTCCACAATGTACATATCTGTTTTTTTGTCATCAATAATTTGACTACTACATTATCAGCATGATTAGAATCACAAATTGACCTATTTGTCATATCAATAGCAGCCATAGCCAGAGGGTCAAATATCCAAATTCACCCTTGCACATCACAGAAACCTCAAGAAAGCAAACTAATATTTCAAGAACTCAGCAGGGAATACATGACAAATTAAGTCTCAAAAATAATTACAACATCCCAAAGGGAAAGTGTACTTCACTTGCAAATTACTCCTAGGCTTTCACATATCTTTTAGGACACATTTTAAAAGGGCAGCACTGTCATACTGTGTAATAGATGATGTTTCTAGAATCTAAGGGCTCGCATTCTGAAGACCTGAAATAGATCCCCAAGCACCGGACATACTTGGAAGAGCAGGTTTCTTTCCTCTGAAAGGCTACCTGCCTTCCCAGGAAGGCTGTTTTGTACAGAGCTTACTTGAAATGTCGTAGTCTTGATATTTATAGTCTTTTCCACTAGTGTTTAGGCTAGTAATTAATAATACTTAGAACCTGAAGTAACAGGGGTCAGAAATGCACATGGCTGTGTGGACAGTTGCAGTTTATACAACTGGGGACACAGCAGCATCAGTTCCCACAGAAGGACTATCTGGGAAGAACAGGCACATATATAGTGGTCAGGAAGGGAAGATAACAGTAGAGAAAAATAGAGAAGTTATGGGTGAAACTCCTAGAAGACACTCTTGCTTCAGATGGTGCCAGAGTCACAGAAGCAGCAATAAGCTCTCTCTTCCCAGACCTCCAGCACAACTCTGTCATAGACCTGACAATATCTACTACAGGGCATCACATATGGTTTTCAAAAGAGCCATTCCCTTCTCTGCAAGGCAGGTCAAGCAGGGTTCTCATTTCTTTCAAATGAACTCAAACTGAAGAATGGAGAACCACAAAGTAATGTGGAACTTCTACAAATGAATGCAGTACTCAACATCCACATACACACATGCAAACCACTCACTGTTTTCGCTTGTTAAAAGCCAGAAAGCTTTGTGTTGTCTAAACCTGAATCAGAAGTATGACATGTTAGCAAATTCTCAGTCAATCATTTATCTAGCTTTATACTACTTTTATTCAATATAGAAAAAAAAATATTGGCAATTCCAAAGGCACCTTCAAGCCCAAGAGTAGTTAAATCTGAAAACATCTTTTCCTACAAGTCATAGAACAGCTAAAGAAAAACCCATGTAAATCCAACTGGCAAAACACTAAAAGCTTCAGTATAACAAAGCCTTTAAGGAAATCAGACTAGACACCAGCACATCTCAGCACTCAAGCTCAGCACCACAGTGCTCCATAATGAAAGGTGCAGACACACCCCCACCCCCTCAGTACCTCCCTGGTGTTCTGGCCAGGAAGCCACCACTTCCAAGCCAGAGACCTGGGACTTTCGCCTTCTGTTCCCAAAGGACAAACTGTACAGTTTCCACACAACTCAAACCACACCACTGCCAGGAAAAGAAAGGTTTGTACTCACTAGCTAAGCCCAAGCAGCTCAAGGAAAGGATCCATTTCAGCCAGAGGTGTTTTTCCAAAAAGGGAATCAAAGCCATTACAAGTCCAACCAGAACACCTTCTGGCAGGGGGTTTCATGTGTTTATTGGAAGAAAAATGCTCTAAATTACAAAGTGAAGATTCACTATTTCTACTGTTTAAATACCCTTTAAATTTTTGAAGCTGAACTTCAGCATATCTTTTTAAGTCTGGAGGAGACGAGGTTGATGGGAGACCTGATTGCTCTCTACCTCCTTTCAGGGAGCGGTAGAGGCAGTGGCTGACCTTTTCTCCTACCAGTGACAGGACAAGAGGAAACAGCATCAAGTTGGAGGTTTAGGTTAGATATAAGGAAAAACATCTTCACAGAGAGGGTTGTTAGGCATTGGAACAGGCTGCCCAGGGAGGTGGTGGAGTCTCCATTCCTGGAGGTATTAAAGAGATGGCTGAGAGACATGATTAGTGGATGGCAGGTTAGGATGATCTAAAAAGGTCCCTTCCAACCAAGGTAATGCTATTACTATCTTCAGCACTCCCAGCACAGGAGTATTTTCTAACTTCTCTGAAGCTACATCCAAATTTCCACAGCTTTTTTTTTTTGTCTTAAACCCTTCACACCTCTTCAATTTATATTGCAAAGTGATCAAATAAAAATGACTATTGTGTGTAAGGCTGAAAGAGTCAAACATGTCAACTCCAAAACTGTTCCAACTGCTATTCATAGCCCAAAGCTCTCGCATTTCTTTTATATTATATTCAAGCACATATGGAAAAAACAGCATCTGATTGCTTATATGCAAGTAGTAGCAGGCTGCATATTTCAAGTGCCCTTTATTATGACTTAAAAGCTGCATTTGCACAGACATCACTTTGTTTAAAGAGACAAATATCTGAGAACAACAGGACTGAATCTGATTGGTACAGCAGTACTTCAGCTTTTTATTTTTTGTGGTCATTAAACAGACACACACCTGAACAGCAACAAAGCACAGCCCTGCTGAGACATGTGGAGAGCTCAGATACGTGATTTCATTATTTCACAGTACTGCAGTGTAACTGTACCGTGCCCTGGGAAAGTTATCCTCTACCTTAACTTCTACTCAATAGACAAACGAAAGAAGAAATAATACTTAAACACTTCCCAACCCTTCTTTGAGAATGGATGTCCTAATTTTTTCTAGATACCACATCTTTAAGGCCAGAAAATTGAGACAGAAGAGCCAGAACTTGCAGTGCTGAGACTGCTGCACCGATTCTGAGCTTATAAACCTCCTACTGGTACTATAAATACTGCTTTGTTGGGCATAGTGTGTGTTCGGGCCAAACAGTTCACTCAGCCTGGGCAGGGGAAGTACCACCAGGGAACATAAGACTATTTTCTTTGTAAAAGAGTTTGTTACAGCCAAGGTCTGTTTTTTACTCTATACATGCTTAATTCCCATCAACATTAGGGGAGCTTAAAGCAGAATATATGGAGAAAAATGAAAGGTTTGTATTAGCCCAAGTAAATGAGTGCTTTATCTTTTGGTCCCTCTTAATGAAAAATAGCAGTTGCTTTTTAGCATGCTTTGTAGTCAGACAAGTCTTTGTTGCTGCAGAGAAATGTAAATTTATGGGAGTAACAAAACAAATTGATTAGTGACATGGAAACCACTTAATTCTTGCTTTCTATATGGGAGACAGTTAACCAACCATTTAACCTATTTGTGTTTTGTACTGAAGACACGGCAAGCCTTCAGCTAAGACGCTGAAAATTTGAAATCATCTTAGCTTTTGCAGGTATGCCAAAATATACAGTCTTCTTACAGCTCTACATGGGACTAATTTTCCACGTTTTTAGAGCACAACTAGGTTGTGCTAGGAAAGCAGGAAAAAAGTGCCAAGACTCTGATTTCAAGTAGTTGCTAATTGTCACTGTAGGTTACCCAGTCAACTCATGGCAGACAAAATTATCTTTGTTCATATGAGCAGTGCAATCCCAAATATTTGGAGTCCAAAGGGCAGACTCACACATGCAAGCTGTGTGTGTCTCTAGCTCTGGTGTTACCCAGTTGTGTACATTAACATACAAAATCAACTGGTCCCCATTTCTGCACACAAAAAATCATGTATCACACAGGCACCACAACCAACACTCACACATCATAACTCTGATTAGTTGTAAAACAATCCACAGTGATCAGAAAGGCTCAATTCACTTCCCTGTACACTTCTGAAGATGCTCCCCAGTGCATCTGGGTGCATTTTGCTTCCTCATCATTGTAATGTCATATCAGCAAATACGGTAAACTGAATCCACAGGCACTTTAGAGTAGAATGTAGAACTACTGTTTGTAGGTGATTTTACAAGATGCCAATATCAAATTGTCCCTTCCTGAGCAAACTGCTATACATTTACCATTCTCCTTACAAACAGCTCAGTATTTTAAAGCAAAAATACAATAACAAAATATTTAATTGACACTTATAAACTGCATTTGATTAAGACTTAATAAAGTAGTCTGTATATTGCCAGTGAATAATGCATCATAAGATAAAGCTAGACATAAAGCAAATAGTGTGTCAAAGCTAATTCCAATGTGCATTTTTCAGCCATATTACTTATTTTATTACTGAATTTTAAAATGCATACCACAATTCAATAGCTTTTTCTTCTTTTTAAGCAAATAAGAATAAATGCCCTGAATAAGTTTACCTGATTTAGTCACATAGCTCAAAACCAATGCAAACTTCCCAGGAAACTAGTTAGCTCCTTGTCTGTTTTCATACACTGAAAAAACCCCAGAGTTTAGAAGCAGAATCCTTCAAGAAAACTTTCAGAACTAAAAGGGATGGTGATTATTTTTTTTCCCTCCTGTGCATCAGGAAAAACAGAATACCACAAAAGAGCATCAAAAGATGTGAAATAATTTAGCTGAAATGAGTTTTCCTAGAAATACTTTCTTCATGTTCAACATAAGCCTTCCCAAACCACCAAGCCATAAAATAATTGTCTTGATAAATGATACCACACACACTGGATGTCAAAGCACAGAAGCAAACACTTAAAGCTTATGTAAATGTATCTTTTTCTCATACTAGTAGCGGGCTGGCCTTAACTGAACCACAACAGTAAATCCAAAAGAACCACCTTCCCAATAATCAAATTTTAAAAAGATACTTGTAGGCAAACCTAACAGCACACTGCTTGGAAAACACATTTAACATTGAAGTTGGAGGTTTCAGAAGTGAGGTGCACAAAACATCTCGTGCCCCATGCACAATTTCCAACTGAAGATTTCAATACCATTTTAGCTAGAGTTTAGATTAATAAAACTAATTGTTAAATGACAAGATGCCTAGCAGTGCAGATGGTTCTCCTACAAGCCTAGTAGGCTCAGAAACCACCTCCCAATGCACTGAAGAGCTGAAAGATCAGCCTGCTTGGCCTTCACTTCCCCACTGCCTTCTCTAGCATTCAAGCCAGGAGGGATGTCTCATTTGCCAGATTTTTCCAAGTTCTGCAGACTGGGGTAAAATGTACATGACAGAGGGAACTCTCCCCTAGATCAAGTATCAGAGAACCAAGACAAAAGCACTGATGCTCACTGGTGCAAGGCTACAACTGCTTCCGAGCGTTCACACACACCCCCCCCCGCCCTGGTTCTCCAGCACAGCAGGCTCCCTCCCTGCCTTTCCTCTTCCTTTTTATTTCACAAGTTAAAATTTTACTCTCCCTCTCCCACCTGTACAGATAAACATAGGTAGTAATTTTAAGCCACCACTGTACTCACATGTTTAAGCCCTTTCTTCCACCCTGTGTTTGTCTCCCTTACTATGACTGTCACCATACACATCATTACCCTCCTAAAGCCACATGGAAGAAAGAGGATACAGAAGCAGCAGTTCAGAAACATTTAAAATATTTAAAGAGTCCTAAAGCTTCCGGGTAAGCCACAACGCCCAATATTATTCCTCCTAAATTGACAGTGAGCCTTTCCACATTAAAACATCAATAATTTAGTTTCATATCATGTTAGAAGTTCTGACGTATAGCAGTATTAATTTTTACAAATCTGACCTTTAATAACTGAATTTTTTTTAAAATTGGGATCAGTGAAGCCATCTGGACATCCATAAATCCATGGTTCCTGATGGGATGCACCCAAGGGTACTGAGGGAGCTGGCAGAAGTCATTGCTAGGCCACTGTCCATCATCTTTCAGAAGTCCTGGGAAACAGGAGAGGTGCCTGAGGACCGGAGGAAGGAAAAAGTCACTCTGATCTTCACAAAGCACAAGAAGGCGCAGCCAGGTAACTACAGATCAGTCAGCCTCACTTCCATCCCAGGAAAGGTGATGGAACGACTTGTCCTTGGTGCTGTCTCCAGGCACATCAAGGAGAAGAGGGTTATTAGACAGTAGTCAGCATGGTTTTACCAAGGGGAGGTCATGTCTGACTAATTAATAGCCTCTTACGAGGATGTACCCAGGTGGATGGATGATGGTAGGGCACTAGATGTGGTTTTTCTGGATCTCAGTAAAGCATTTGACACTGTCACCCACAGCATCCTGGTGGGCAAACTGAGGAAGTGTGGCCTGGAGGGCAGAGGAGGGAGGTGGATTGAGAACTGGTTGAAGGGAAGAAGCCAGAGAGTTGTGATTAATGGGACAGAGTCTGGCTGGAGGCCTGTAACTAATGGAGTCCCTCAAGGGTTGGTACTGGGACCAGTGTTGTTCAATGTCTTCACTGATAACCTGGATGAGCGAATACGAGCGCACAGTCAGCCAGTTTGGTGACAACACAAAGCTGGGAGGGGTGGTGACACCCTAGAAGGTTGTGCTGCCATTCAACAGGATTTAGACAGCCTGGAGAGCTGGGCAGGGAGAGATTTAATGAGATTTAACAAGGGCAAGTGCAGGGTCTGGCATCGGGGGAGAAACAACCCCAGGTACCAGTATAAATTGGGGACCGGCCTGTTGGAGAGCAGTGTTGGTGACAGGGACCTGGGGGTCCTGGTGGACAGCAGGATGACCATGAGCCAGCAGTGTGCCCTGGTGACCAAGAAGGCCAATGGCATCCTGGGGGGTATTAGAAGGGGGGTGGCTAGTAGGTCAAGAGAGGTGCTTCTCCCCCCTGTACTCTGCCCTGGTGAGACCTCACCTGGAATATTATTTCCAGTTCTGGGTTGGCAGTTTCATCAAGGGCAAGGATTACCTTTTTGAAATTTATTATATCCTCATGGAGAAAAAGCCCATTCACAAGCCTTGTGTGGCCTTCTTTTTCTTTGTACCTGCAAGGAGGGTGTAGAGACGACTGGAGGGACTGAAAAGGCAACAAGATGATGTGCTGAAGGACGTAATCTAGAGGTGAACTAGGCGGGATCAGGCTGTGGTTGGACTGGATGATCTTAAAGGTCTCTTTCAACCTGAGGGGTTCTGTGATTTTAAATATTTAAGTATTATTCAATTGCTTATATTGTCTCACAAAGTGACCTTCCATTTTCTCCTAATAAGTCTCAAAACACTAAAGGCAGATGATTGGAAAATAATTATCGGGCCTCTGCACTTTAACTTGAAGCACTGCTTAAACATGTTACTGGTCTTTCCTGGTAAAAGGAAACATTATCTCATCCCTAGAGCAGTAGTAGGTAAGAGAAAAATGGAAGATATTGTTGTTTGAGGCTTCGGGAGAACAGGCCTCTTGACCTAGATGATAGACGGACACAGGCCAGTCCTTATCCCTGAGCTCTCAACCTGCTGCAAACTGAAAATCTGCGTCTGATTCCATGGGAAGCACGGGGCTCTAACCAACTGGCATAAAAAGCTTTTCTTATTTTTGTATGTGAGCTCACTCTTTGTGCTAAGAGATGATTTGCTCTCCTTGCTCGCTCTGTGTCAAGCTGACTTCCCAGCAAAGATGAAAAGGATGTTGGCTCAGGCCCTGGCAGCAAACTAGGCCTGTCAGAGAGCTTCTAGCCAGCTCTGAGTGCAGGCAGAGGTTGTTCAACCTTGCTTAGACGTGACTATGAAGATATACCCTCCATAACAGAGACCTCAGATCACTGTGCCCTGAGGGCAGCACTCGGAAACCTGCAGCCCAGCTCCATGTGCACAATCACCGAGTGCAGCTCAGCCAACAATGACCCAACAGAATATATCTAATTCCCACTATATTAATGGTTTACAATGTTCTCAAAGAAGTATCAGGATATTGCCAATATTTTAGGCAGAATTAACATTTTCTTAGTATGTTATTCACCTTCCATCTCCATCCCATATTTATTAGAGGGACAGAAGAATCATGTAACTGGAAGATAAACTGAAAACAAGTGAGAAATACACTTCATTAGAAAACACTGTGCATGGGAGCTAATGTAAATGGACATCATTAATGCTTATAACAATACTTGCTTACGCGGTAGCCAGGACACTCAATTTTTCTATTATTAAGAACTACTTTTCTGGTTTTATTATTTACTCAGGTAATCTCAGTCCTTCTGAAGACTAGAAAGTGAGTTCAGGAGTAAATTTCGTGGAAGAAAATTGGTTTGCTTCATCCTAATTTTCTCTTTTCAAACATACTGTTTAACTGGTTCCTTATTAAGATACAAAAATTACAATAGGCTTACAAATTGCAGATTGCAGTACCTGCCGCTTAAAAGTGAATTTCAGAGCATTTTCTCAAGAATCTATCACATGAATAACTGCTAATGCACAATTCAAGCAGCAATCTTAGTCCAAGCAAGAAAAATAAAACACACCAAAGGATCAGAGAAATATGGAACTGGAGATTATACTTCCCAAGCTTCTATAGAAACAGATTTCCATAACTTCTACAGAAACACATTTGCATATCTACAAGGCTGTTTTAGATCAGTAGATAAGTACACATAAATTCTCTTCTATAAAGGAAATTCCATTAAAAAATTATTTTGAGCTAATGACTTTTGAAAAGGTTCCCTGACATCTAAGGAAAAGCATCCTTGCTTCAAACTAAACCAATTGTCTTGAGCCCTGACCCCTCCCCGGACATGGAATATTAATACATTTTAAATAGAAACTTCCCCCCCCCCTTCAAGTCATACTTTCTACACCTCCGCACTTTTCTTCTCTAAGTACCCTAGTTCTGAGCGAGTAGCCCCTGAAGCACTGAAATAGCACTGTCAAGCTCTCACCACCCCAAATTCAGGCATAAGATTCCTACAGTACGCTCACTTGAGCACCTTCCTCCATCTTCATCATACTAATGATACAGCTGTCAGCAAAATGCAGTCCCAAAGCTACTGTTTATTCTGGAAGCCTTTGCAAACTAACTCCCTGACCATAGGCCATCATTAGAACTTCATACCATTGCCCTCATAGCAGCTGTTATGCAGTTCAGCAGCTCAACCAAAAATCACTTCTTAATAACATCTGATTTCATGTTTGCACCAAATCCACAGAGCAGACCACATTCTGCACCCTGGTCTGTCCTCAAATACACCACCTGGGGTCTCAAAGGAAGCTGCTTTAACGTTTTCCAAGTTTAACTTAATTACACATAGCTCTTCATATAAAATGGTGCAACTGCGGCATACTGAGGGCTGGACAAGATGCGTGCAAACCAACTGATAATTCCACCAGATGAGAAGTTTTACTCCTAAAAGCAGGACTTGCCACTGCCACACAGGACAACTAACACTCACTATCACATATTACAGCTCACCTTAGAAAGCCAGCAAAGAAAAGTTATCCTGGTAGAGATATATATGCATGTGAACTCCAGAAAAGGGAGACTGTATGCTTTGATTCACTTTAAGCCAAAATACTTACCAACAGTCCAACCTATCTACTTAGCAAAAGCCTACCAGAACATTATACAGCATTTCCCCTCCAACAGACATATAAGCATCAAAGAAAACCCCACCAAACCCACCCCAAATCTTTGCACTTCCAGCCTCACCCACTTCCATAACAAAGATGTAATTTTTCAGGCATCAGTCATTTATCCCAGCCTCACGCTACAGAGCTGTCCCAGAAGCATGGGCTGCAAAGCTCCTTTGACTCCCATTAGTTTATAACAGAGCTGAACCTGGCAGGCTGTGTGGAGTCCCCCAACCTCTTCAAGAGGCATAATTGGGAAGAAAAGCTTGCCATTGATTTAAAAGTGTGTAGTAAAAATTACACTTAATATTTCAAACCTTTGCTAATGCAATCAGATAAACAGAATATTTAATTAATCCCATTCCTAACACGATTTCTTCTAAGTTATCAGGAACAATCAGCAAACGACAAGTTCTACATCATTAGTCTTTCTTGCAATTGTTTTCAAAACAACTAAATTGTGATCACCAGAGGCCTAAAATACTGCTGGTCTTATTGATTATTGCTGTGCAAAGACGTTTTTCTTTCCTGTGTTCTCTTTCCAGTTTCACACACAAAGATAATTAAGCAGCAAGACAGTGCAGTGCTGATAATGCACATCCCCAGTTGGGCAGCCAGCCCTTTGGTATGCACAAGTGTGTGTTAATCAGCACTCAGCTACCACACAGTCCAACACATCTCAGACTGCAACAGCTTATTCCAAATAGCAAGGACACAAATCTGTATCTCCAAGCCAAAAAAAACCCAAAACAAACCCCAAACTCAAAAATGTGACTACTCCTGGAAATAGCACCTTACACCTCCAAAGAGCTATGAGCATCAATTCTTCAGGTTTCTAGATTTAATTTCTTTCTAATTTTCAAACAAATATGGTTTAAAACAGTAAAGAACTGGGGTTTAATATTCCTGCAACTTTCAGCTTTCATCCTGGAATGCAAATTTCTGGCTAGACAAAGATATGTTTTTATTCTATTGATTGATAACTTAAAAAACCTAGGTTGAGTAACTACACAGAAATGTCATTGGGATGTTCTTTACATACAAACAAATAAAGAATTACAGCCCAGCAAGTCCCACTTCCCATGAGCAGAGAGAGCACAAAAAATCCAAGATGAAAGCACAGCTTCTTGTAGGAAACTTTTTGGTTTTGTTTTTTTTGTTGTTGTCGTTGTTCCCCCAACCCCCCCTTTGTTTTAGTAAGAAGCTGTGGCCACATTCATCCAATGTATCTTCTCATCTGCATTGCAAATTCATGTGGGAGCTGCTTAATGTTGCTCCATCTCAGTGGTATTCTCATGTTTAGAAACGGCACCAGCTCACCTACAGGTATTTCTTCTGAAGGTCAAACAACTGCTTATTTGCCATCATCAGAGACTTAATTAGGAGCCCCAAGAAGGGCTCTCATCCAGACATGGCATCATACAGAACATCCAATGGGGTCTGTATATCATGTAAAATGTTGGAGTTTTGTGCAACTGACAATGCTTTCAGTAAACCCAACTGCCTTTGAAAGCCTGACCCAAACCAGATAGACAAAGTCTCTCATCCAATTCACCACACACCAGATCAGAGGATCTTACAGTTCACAGATCTGCTATAGGGAACATTCAACTGACATCCATACCTGTATATTTTAACAAGGAATTTATCCAAATTGTATTTGTGTTAGCAGTGCTGGTTTTCTATGTGTGCATAAGCTACTAAAAGCATATTATTTGCCCATGCATTTAGCAAAGCAATAACACATGTGAACAGGGAATAAGTGTGACTAACCACAGAGCATTAGGAGTTGGAAGGGACCTAGAAAGATCTTATAGTCCAAACCCCCTGCCAGAGCAGGATCACCGAATGTAAAACCAAAAAGTTCAGCTATTTAACAGACCTCATTTGCAATTTTCCAACCTCTGCAACTAAACAGCTTTCAGTACAATTTCAACTCTTTAACTTCTTGAAACAGTATGAAATTTAATAGCATAACTGTATGCACAAATGCTCTCCGTTATGGCACACCATGTCAGAGAAAACATCTTTAGGCTGCTGTAAGCATCCTTAAATTGCAGCTTCCTACAGTGTTTTATGAACACACAAATTTCACCATCATACTACCACTGTTTCCTATGATGAACTGGTAAAAGCATGTGATTTTACCTATGAGGATAACAGCTTGTCAATGTCATCATACAGCATTAACAATTAAGCAGGGGGGATTAGAACTTGATGATTCTTGGGGTCCCTTCCAACTCATACCAGTCTGTGATTCAATGGAAACATTGTCTGCAGTATTTTAACTCCTAACCAAAACCCCTTCCCACCTAATACTGCTGTTTAAATACAGTCACCAATTTGGAAGAACATACACAAAAACTAAGCCAAGAGAAACACAGAAAAAAACATGTGTTTATTGCAAATTAAGTATTTACCAGATATACAATTCCATATACATTTTCTGACTTGTTTTTAGCTCCATCTTCTTCCTTGGCTTAACACCATCTCTGTATGAAACTGCATCAAAGTACAGAACTAAGGCAACACACATACAATCCTTTAGAGAAACAATGTTGAGAAACAGCAACGTGCTCCACAGCATGGCTCTCCTTGCATCACAGCTGGCCCCAAAGAGACCTAAGCACTCATGGTTTTTACTATGTAAAAAAAAACCCATCTGAACATCGCTCATGGGGTTTTTTTATGTGCATAAACACATATATGCTGTCATTGTTAAAAATATGTGTATACAGCCTTAAAAAACCCAAACAGAATAGCAAATTAACAGGATTATCATGGTGTTTCACATTTCATGTCAAAGAAAACAAGATCCTCCACTAGAGGGAAGAGCAGCATATCAAGGTACAGAAAATGCATGCTGATAAGAAGGGAAAGTGGAAAGCAATTCAAAGGAGAAAACAGAATTCTGTCAATAACAGAGCAAACCATACCTGGCATCAGTTAGACAACTTCCTACCACCCAACCAGCATTCCTGTTGCCCTCCACAACCTGTACAACAGGGCTACTGGACAAAGAAGCCTTATAGGAAAAATCAGGAAAAACCTCAGAAGACAATATGATCTTGGCTAAAAGAGGGAGAAGTACAAAACAATTCCTGAAGACCGTCAGATAAAATATCATTTTTTGTCACTAGTGTTAAATAAAATAAGAAAAATTGCTATATTTACTGTATTTTCAGATCCTTAAATGAAGTTTGTTTTTGTTTTTTTTTACTCCTGGAACAAGGTCTTTTAAGAGAATAAAATATAATCTACTTTTCCTCAATTACTGCCTTTTAAAATCCTCTCTCATGGAAGCTGTAAAACAACTGACTCAAATTCATGTGCAATGAAGTCAGGAGCCACGTGTAGTCTGTATCACACTGTCAGTCAGGAACATTCATATGCTGTACACTTAAATTACCAATATTCCTGCCCAGAAAAGCGCAACTAAGAGGAAAAAAGAAGGAAGAAGCAGTGAATAGAAGAAAAGGGATGAAATTCATTTGTTGTCTGTCAATAAGCCTATAAAACCCAGCAGCCTTGTTAGTGTCTGTTTAGAAAAGCATTTCGAAGCAGCAGAGCTGATATCACCTGGTTTTAATTTGCTGTCCTTATGCAAGCAACTGAGTCTTCCTCATAAACAAAGAATGCAAAACCCCATTAAAAATAAATTTTATTAACTCCACTTCATTTTCCTATGACAAAAAAACACAAAGAAATAAGAAACAAAACACTCAAGACTTGAAAAAAAAATAGTAATCAACAACTTGAAGCTCCTTACTTCAAGGTTAATGTGAATGAAATTTACCCAAGTCGAGCATCACACCAATTACAAACACAACAAACCCCTGTAAGCTCTGGTCTCTAACAGTAGAGGCACACACTGCTTCCAGAATGCTCATTATATGCAGATTTAAGTTTCTCCAGGGACTGATTAAGGCTGGAGAAGTTCTATCAATACCATTAAGCACACTAAAATGCAGTTGTCTCAATGCATTTACACTTTTGAAAATGAGGACACAAAACCAGATGTTTTAAAATATCATATAATGTCATGGCTGCTTTTTCATCTTAAACTGTATAAAGGCAAATTATTTTAAATATCCAGTACCACAGACACAGAATGATGCAATCTAGATAAAAGCAGCAATACAAACAAGGCCTAGACAAGTTGCTGGTGTAGCTGGTCCAGTGTTTGAAACATTCAGTCCAAAACCTCCAAAGAGGCTGTGCTCTTTGAGATTGTTACTAAACCCAAGATATTTTTATTTCTTCTTGCAGCAAAGAATGCTATGTTCTACTTCTTTATATGAGGTCAACCTATGATGCAGCATTTTAGACAAAAAATGCTGTCAAAAGTATATCCTCATGCAACTTCAGACCTTTATAGTCAACAAATTTCCATTATTCCTTTGCAGTGATAAATTAAGTTCAATAATGTTAGGTTTCCTTCTCAAAGGATAGCCATAATTCAGGCGATGACCATGATCATTTTGCTGATCAGAAAAAGTATTTGTCTTCAGAAAAACAAACCCCAGGCACTCAACTTCCTTTCAAGAGAGACATGAAGTCAGAGCATCATCTCATGAAGCTTCCCAGGCAGATGATGTATTGTAGAACCATAAAATCACTTGGGTTGGAAGAGACATTTAAGATCGAGTCCAACCCCAGCCTAACCCTGCCTAGTCCACCTCTAGACCACGTCCTTCAGCACCTATTTGCCTTTTTAATCCCTCCAGGGCTGGTGACTCCACCACTTTCCCTAGCAGTCTGTTCCAATGCCTGACAAACCTTTCAGTGAAGAATTTCTTCCTGACATCCAATCTAAACCTCCCCGGTGCAGTTAGTAACCATTTCTTCTTGTTCTATCACTTGTTTACTGAAAGAATAGANCCCAAACAGAATAGCAAATTAACAGGATTATCATGGTGTTTCACATTTCATGTCAAAGAAAACAAGATCCTCCACTAGAGGGAAGAGCAGCATATCAAGGTACAGAAAATGCATGCTGATAAGAAGGGAAAGTGGAAAGCAATTCAAAGGAGAAAACAGAATTCTGTCAATAACAGAGCAAACCATACCTGGCATCAGTTAGACAACTTCCTACCACCCAACCAGCATTCCTGTTGCCCTCCACAACCTGTACAACAGGGCTACTGGACAAAGAAGCCTTATAGGAAAAATCAGGAAAAACCTCAGAAGACAATATGATCTTGGCTAAAAGAGGGAGAAGTACAAAACAATTCCTGAAGACCGTCAGATAAAATATCATTTTTTGTCACTAGTGTTAAATAAAATAAGAAAAATTGCTATATTTACTGTATTTTCAGATCCTTAAATGNAGCATCTCAACATCCTTCCTGGACCCAAAGCTGCTCCCAGCACTCAAGGTGTGACCTCACCAGAGCAGAGTCCAATGGGACAATCACTCCCCCACTCCTGCTGGTCATGCTATTCCCAATACAGACCAGGATGCCTTTGTGGCCACCAGGGCACACTGCTAGCTCCTGTTCAGCCGGCTGTCAACTAAACAGGAGTATTGAAACATTAGGTAAAGCTCACCTGCCAGAAGTACAAGAGTGAGTAGTACTCAACATCCCACTGCAATCTGTGCAAGACAGTGACATTAGGCAACCACAAAATTATTTTCAGCAGATCTCAAACATTCAATGATCGAGCACATTCTAACCCAAAGATTTTAGTAGTGATAGTTACCCTTCATAGGTGCAGATAATAATAAAAAAAGAGTATAATTTCACTGTTTTTCTCCCAAGCAACAATGTCATTTCAGTCTTTATAGCATGCATGTGCAAGAAATACATAGATGCAATGAGGCTAACTGTACAAAAGACAATACTGCACTGGGACCCATCCCAAGCCAAAGAGTATGAGTGCATAGGGGAAAAGCAGAAGGCAAAACTCATTAAAGAAAATTACAATATTTTGGGCCCAGAGAACAGTGCAGTTAAGTCTTCCAGTTTCAGCAAATTGTGTCTATTCTTAGAGAAAACAGAAGCTCTCTCAGATGAGCTGTTTCCCATTATCCTCGAGAAAAATAAGATAGAATCACCTTTTAGCTCCTGATATTACCACTGTCTTCTTAAGAATGTTTAGTTTCTTTAGTGAAATCAGATGTCTTCTTGGATCCCAAATCACTTTAACAACATTCAGATGGTCTAAATGCTGGCTTTTCTTTTCATCTTCGTGTCAACTAAGAAATACCAGCCCTGTGATGGCCAGACCATTATTGATAGTATCAAGCACTTAATTCTCTTGCTTTTGGATAGTCTTTCCTGGCTATCAGTTTTTCTTACTTTTGAGCCACAGGGTTTAGATGTTCATTTGCTAAATGATTTGTTCACAAATAACAGGCAGGTGGGCAGTGGGGAGAAACAGCAGTAATATAACAGCAAACAGGTTTGTAAAACTTTGTGACAACCAAGAGGAAAAAAGGTAATTAAACATTTATAATCACAAGCTCCCTGCTTCCTCCAGACTGCCAGGTTTCCATGCCGTAAGGAGGGATAGTGGTTGGAAAATGGCAGAGTTTAACATATTTAACCAAAAATGACACAAACCATAAGTTGGATACAGCTAATTACTATTTTTTTTTTAGAATTGTACACTTTACTGATTAGCAGATGACCTTCTAGCACATCAGTAGGGGCCATTCCCATTACCAATACAAAAAGCTGGTCCATTAACTGCTCCTGTAAACAACCAACACAGAACTCCTAAAAACCATGGGAAAAAGAAAACAAACATGAATACATACAGTATGAGCAGTACTTGGTGCCATAGACATTACAAACACATTAGCTAGCTGTGGTTTTTTCCCCTACACCCATTTCCCCACCAAAAGAAGAAAGATTATTCTTCTGCAAGAGCTTATCATTAACTAGTAAGAAAACTACTGCAAAGTGATGATGTAGTCAAAGCAAATGATACAATAATTATTTTCTTATTAAGAAACAAACACATTCCTCCTTTTTGCCTCCTACCAAAACCACAAATTAATGTAGATGCTACATTTTATTCACATTATGAAAATTGGAGAGGCAGCTAAGCCTTGCAGAGGTTTAGAGAGCTGCTCAGGCTGGATGAGCAGATGAATTAACTTCTCGATGTTTTCTGTTCTTCGTGTCTATAGCTGCTCAGCAATACAAAGCAACCCAATAGTCATCTAACAGCCAGGCCAAGCAAAAAATGAATGCACACTGGACATTTGCATGCAGTTACCCTAATTTAATATATCTGTGGCTACACTCCTGAATTTTTTAACAGTGAAAATGTTGCTTTTACATTTTTAACTTGCCAGAATCACTCAGCTCTCATGCCTTACGTATAATCAAGGCAAATGCTCTTCCAAGACAATAAAACCATGAAAGTGCAGCCAATGATGCATACCTAAAAGACCACGGCCTACTGTTTCATCCTCCATGTATTTAAAATCTGGGTGCCTAAACCAGCTATACACATGCACCTATTGCATTTCAGAACTGAAATTCTTCTCAATTCCCATGGCCTTGAGGGAAGGGGCAAAGAAAAACACATTGTTATTATTTCATCTCCAAAATGCATTTCATTTAGCATACAATAATTACAGTTCTATTGAACAATTGGATACAGCTGACAAACATATTCTCTCAAGTGAGTATGCTACATCCAATACATTTTACTGCAGATTTCAGCATTTTATGATCTAATACAAGTGAAGCACTCTAAAAAAAAATTAGAATTTCCACTCTAATAGCAATCTACTCTATTAGTTACATGCAGATATACTGTCAAATTGGGGAGCTTTGACAAAGCCATGATAGTATCTTGAAAACATTCTCTATGCTCCTCAAATATTTCCATCCTTTTAAATTTTTAAGGACTGTAAAACATAATTACTCTGACAGTTTATGAGTTGCACTTTACTGTATGTGAATTACAGCCATCATGAACAGATTAAAAAAAAGAGAAAAATCAGACAAAAATTACAGTCAAAAGCCCTAATTTAGAAAGGCAATCATATTCTGGTATGCCTTTTGAGCAGCTACAGGTAGACTGGAACCACAGGTTTGAACAACTGAGATACATCCTGAGAACTTTTAGGATATGATCCCACAAGTTAATAGTGATACTAACTGATTAATCTTGCATAAGTAACAACAGGCAAGAATAAAAACTGTATTAAGATGAAGCCCTGTGCTTGTGCTGATACTCTCCTATTCTCCTGTAGAAGGTGCTCAGCCATCCCTAGGAAAACAGGGCTCCATCACACATAACAGTTACTCAGGAGGACAAAAGCTATCAGCCCAAACATGTCTCTCCCTCCCTACTTTTCCAGCTTTACATCCCGAGCTCGACATCATGGAAATATTCCTTTGTCAGTCTGGGTCAGCTGTCCCAGCTGTGTCCCCTTCCAACTCCTTGTGCACTCCCACCTCACCCACTGGTGGGGCGAGGTGAGAAGCAGAAAAGGCTCCATGTAAGCACTGCTCAGCAGTTACTGAAACACCTCAACTGTCAGCACCATTTGCAGCACAAAGCCAAAACATACAGCCTCACACTAGCTGTGAAGAGCACCAGCTCCACCACAGCCAAAACCAGCACACCCTTACCCATACAAAATGGAAATGGGGGAAACAAAGCAATAAAACAACACAAATTGGAAAAACACTTATCAATACACCACCTTTCCTCCACCTTCCCATGCAAGCCAAATCATTCCAAATGCACTGGAGCTTCCTTGCCAGCCTACAGAGATGTGATGGACTCAGCTCTCAAGAGTAGCCAAAGCAGTAAGAACGCTGAAAATAAACTTAACATATCCTTTAACCTTATTTTTTAGTTTCAAGCGTCAATAATATCTCAGATTTAAAATAATGCACTGTACTTGCATGATAACAGCCATAATTAGTGTGAGCAATCATTTACTGTCAGTAACTAATATCTCCAACCAAGTACATTAAATTCAATATATTTTCATTAGTTATAATAGACAGAGACTTGGCTTTCAACTGACATTCACTATATATTCATTGTTATTACTAGCACTATACAAGATAATGGAGAAGTGGGCGGGCAGAAGTGAAGGATTTGAGAACCACCATGAAAGGAAGGTCTGGGTTTCCATGTAGAAAGCTGCCCCAAAGCTGTGTAAATCACCTCTCACGCTCCGACAAGCCCTCTGCATTTTTAATCAGGCCTCCTATTAGCTATTACAGAACGTACAAGGGGCTTGAATATATTGGAAGCCAGAAGGCTTATGTTTTAATGAAAAAATGTTATATTCAGCAGCTTACATAAGTAAACTTACTTCAAAGAAATCTCATGTACTGTGATTTCAAAGCAAGGCAAAAATAATAAAAAGCCAAATTCTTTTGTGACTTGACCCAATAAGCTCCAAAACCATAAATAAAGGTATACCTCAACCCAAAGTATGAGTTCTTTGGCACTCCTAATAAAGACCTGCTGGAAAAAGCCCCACACTGCTTCCTCAAAGAGCGTGCCATATTTCATCGACATTATTCCCTCCGCAAGAGGCCATTTCTGGATGGATCTGCTCTCTGTAAAGAGCAGAGGAATGAGCCACTTTTATTTTCCAACTATACCATACAGAGTATCTATCATCTTGTGTGATATGATATTACACAGTAATGCAATTATTGGAAATTAATTATATGAAATGGCTCCCATGAGAATTACTATGTATCATGCATTTAATTATGAGTATTTTTGTAGTGCCACTAAATATGAAAGATACTCTGTGTATGCCGATGTATTTCAGATAATAATCCCCTGCCACAACCCATTTCTTTCTGAAAAATCTCTTCATAGACAACTCTGTGCTTAGAGTGTTTCAGCTCACTTCCACTACACCACACAATGATTGGCAAATAATAGAAATGATTTCATGCAGAAAGAAAAATACAGAATTAAGGGCATAACAACACACTTAACTCCACTAGAGCAGTTTGTGGTGGTGGGGTTTTTTTTGTTTTGTTCTTTAAAACAGGAAATCACAGAATAGCAAGTGCCAAGAGCTGCAGTCAGAAAAAGCAGATGAATCTACATAACTGCATTGAACTAGATTATATATCATTTACTTTCACACCACAATATCAGAAAACAATAAACAGCACCTACCAAAAATAGACAAATCACCACTAGTTATTTTTAGCATATTTTACCTTATATTTTGCTTACTCAATTCAATCCATCTTACAATACCCAAACCAATTCAAGCTTGCATTTCCTCAGCAGAAGAGGAGAAAAAACACACTGGAAGAACACATCTATAAAGTCTTCTGCAGCACATACAAAAGGCTTCTACAGGACTTTCCTGAAAAACACTTTTCCTTCAGCTGTAACTGAACTGGTAACTGGTAGCAGTAAGCACCAATACCCAGCTATCAAAAAGCTTTCAAGCTCCCTCTTCAAAACTTACTGCTCTGAGCCTTTGCTGGTTCCAACAAAGAGTTCCAGCTCACACTACCACAAGCATTTCTCTTCCATCTCCTTACCTCATGCAAGCCCATCCTCTTTACTTCTCCAAGGATGCCTTCTTCTCCAACAACTGCTCACCTATGCCAAACAAGTCTACTCAGAAGGCACAGGACCCACATGACACTCCAAAACCTCACCTACCCTAACACTGCCGTTACCCTCTGCAGCCTGCTCTTACCTTTTACCACAGCTGCACAGCATCACCTTCAATCTTCTCTTCAGCTCCTCATCTGGGGAACCAACACACTAAACCCCACCCTCGTTAAGTAGTCCTCTCCCCATGAAATAGCAGCAGCTGTTACTATTTCCCCATAAAATAAAATAAAATAAAATAAAATAAAATAAAATAAAATAAAATAAAATAAAATAAAATAAAATAAAATAAAATAAAATAAAATAAAATAAAATAAAATCCCCCTGCCATCTCATGCAGAACTTCCTAACAGATTTTGCCCAATCCCCCCCATATTTAGGTTGTCTCAAATGACCCATGACATTCCCCAGCTCCTGCACACACCTTCCAAAACTCTCAGGAAGTTCAGCAGCGATTCTTTTCATTCCTTCACTTAAGGAGAAACATTTACTGCTGGTTTTTTTTTTTTTAAGATCTGTTTTTTTGAGACCTGAAAGTGAGACCATTTCATTACCTTAAGAAGTAGGACTTTGACCATCCTAAAATCCTTCACAACTGTTCTTCCCTCTTAAGAATGGCAGAGATTGTGCTAAATGAATGCAATGAAGAAATCAAACTTCTATCCACACTAGCAGCTAAACAGCCTTCATCTAAGTCAGTCAGGGAAAAATGGAGAAACTCAAAAAGGGCTTTTGTCACTTGGAATGATGTCCCAGTCACACATGTTTCTGGTGTAAACCAAAACCAGCCCCCAAAATAACAATGCTGGGGCCACAAATGAAGCAAAAGGAGCCCTTTGGCCACCACTGAGGAGAGTGCAGGTTCAGACATGGACCTGACTGTACCTGTGGGCCCTCAAAACAGCCCATGGAGAGAGTACAAAGCCACAGTGTCCAGAACAGATACTTTTCTGCAACAGCAATGCTGCAAGCCAGTCCCCAGTCCTCTTCTGAAAAGCAATCCTTCATACCACCTCCTTCTGGATCAGTCACCTCCTCTGGGTACAGGAGGCCCAGAGTCAACCAAATATCCCTACTCAAAAAGCAGCTGAACATGAAGTTAAGCAGAGACAGGCTCATGTGCTGTTGCTGACTGGAAACCATCTCTCAATTTAGCTTAGCAATTAAATACATCATTATTCAGAAGTGAACTTATATTCGAACCATCTGAACCTTCCTTATGCTTATCGTTAAACAGATTCTAAAGAAGTTGTCTGAAAGAAGTCATATGGATCTGATTTTTTTTAATTATTTATGAGCAAATGTGTAGGGCTAGTTGTCAAAACAGAGGAAACAAATATGTCATATGTAAATAAATCTAAACAGTCCCTGATTGGCAAAATCTTTGCATTTCTGAACATAACGAAATTCAAATTGCCCCTCGGGATGATGATGTTTCACAGGAACATCAAGATCATCTTTTGTCATTCACAGAGTTGTCATCTATATAAGATTTTATTTTCGATCTGCTAAGGATTTTGCTCTACCCTGAGTAGTACATTCAATATGCAATACCAACAGGTGGCAACTTGAAGCATTAATGTTTGCATCTTCTGCAGGTGTCTATCATCAGTCCACAACGAAGTCACGCTGAAAATTCCCCACACCAGAAACAAATCAGCTACTTTCTGCTAGAAATAGGAACTAAAATATCTGTACTTCTAATTTCAGATGTTTTCTATAGGAGAACTTTTATTACTTCATTACCATTTATGAAAGTTTCTTACTAATGGAGTAAAATGGGGGCAAAAAGCATTCAAAACCTTTTATATATGGAGATTGTGAAAGCTGAGGAACCCTGTTTGAATCTAATCTAATGGAACACTGCTTTTGCTACTAAAAAATCATTCAACTTTCAAGTGTCTTTTTGAGGATGACATAGGGAAGCAGGATAAGGAAATCACTATGGAAAATCTGTCTACCTTACCTCCCGGTGTCTTTTTCTACCAAACCAAAATTATAAGAATAGCAAAGAAGTTCTGTGAGACAGAAGAGAGTGTCACTGTCTGAATGAAGTTTGGAAGCAGCGTTGGCGGGGAAAATGGTGGGTGCAGGAGAAATCTGAAGAAATCTCTATGCTGCCTCAGGAAGTTCAGCTGAGTACAAGCACAAGGACCTGCCATAAAGGGAAGGAACAACATTGTCTTGCAGATTCTGTAGGTTGTAGATTGAATCTGTTTGGATTGATAAACTGGATTCTTTATTGGTGGAAATTCTGCTGTCATTCTCTTATCACAGATTACAGGCCTACTTTGTCTGTTATCAGGTAATTTTACAGTCCTAACGGCCTAAGTCAGTTGGAATCTTTAGTAACACATTGGTACAAAGCAATAATCTAACAACGACCCGCTTCTTGTTTATTGTTGCACTTCGTTTCCACAGCAAATTTGCATCAGAAATCCCACTACATCAAGCAATAAAACACACAGGATTTATGCCACATGCCTCCTGAAATTAAAGACAGCTTACAGGGAGGTTGCTTTTAAAAGAATTTAAAAACTTTCTTTACCACCCTACACAAGCCTTTGTGCTAGTTATTTACCCAGAGGCCCATCAGCTGGCATTAGGTGAGAGAAGGTATTTAAGTTCAAGGCTTGGATATCTTAACTGGGAGAAAGTATTACGAGTTAAAAGGATCCCAATAAATGTTAGATGGCAAATAGAGTCAAACACTATAGAGAGTACACTGCCATCACCTGCAGTTGAGGCATCTTCAAAAGCTTTCTTGAAATTTCTTATGACACTGCTAAAACAGATTGGATTTTGGGCTGTCTGTGGTAGATCTTTCCTTTTCTCCTTCCAAGTATTTAAAAAGATGCAAGTTAATAAAGTGAAACCCTGTTCTATAACACTCTTGAAAACTACTTATTTGTCCCTTTGACTTTACAAAGGTCTTTACACTTTAGTAAGGGGAAACCAGTGCTGCAGTGGTTACTACTCTGTGCCTCCCATATGATATCAGGGAAGTTCCTGCATCGTCCTAGCTCTCACAACAACCCGCCAGGGGAGACCACCAGCTGTGCTGCTCATCCCTGACAAGGAAACCTAGAGCAGTTTTATTGAGCAAGCCCACGGTACTTCCTCACTGCATTATTTACACATTGCTGTAGGCAAAGCATTTCAAGCAAAATTTTCAAAGGCACAATGGATGGGGGAAAGAATCTCAGAGGGAAAAACACTGGATATTATCACCTAAAAGTCCTGGGTCAAGAACAGTCTCTCCCTTTATCTGTGCTTCTCTGCCCAGAAAAACAAGAATACTTCTAGTTGCTTAAGTAACTTTAATGATGCTTTAACAATTAATGTCATTTAAGTGTTACTAAAGCTAAGTACAGGCCTTTCAAAGCGGAAGACAACTGAGTAGGGTTGAATGTGTGCAGCACAGATTCACCGATTCATTTTAAACGGAATTATTATGACCAAAGCTGGCAGAGCAAAAGCCCTAGAGAAGGCTCAGAAAATAAAGTGCAAAAATACTTAGACAAAAGGCAGAAGCCAGAGTGTGCAAGAGAGCACAGAGGCAAGCAAAACCGTAGCATACAGACAGACACGGTGACTTTTCAAAGAAGTGAAGAAACGGAGAACAGGAAAGATAGCAAGAAAAAAGCAAATTAAGGTAAGAAAAATCAAATGTAAGGAAATGGATAAATGTTATTACAGATTTGGGAAAAAATATAATGGAGAGAAAACTACAACTGAGGAAGCCATGCTGCAAACAGGATAAAGATTTTTACCTTGAATCTAGATGTAGGCAACACAGGAATTAAATTCTCCAGCCTGAACAATGCTCTCAACATATGAGGGCAGAAGCTTTCCCTAGGAAACTCTGGCAGCACCTGACTGAGAGTAGGAAATGGTTTTCCTGCTTTTAACTTCAGGTTGGATGTAAGAGCAAATGAGATCTTTCAGTTTTGAGATTTATCTAGCACGCACCTCTTTCTGAGGCAGAAGGACAGCTAATAAAACTCCAGTCAGTTAACAGGCTGTTATTGACTTGGTAGAGACTCTTTCATAAAAATTTTGGAGCAAAATGTTAAAACTATTTAAGGAAGCAATGAAAAGATGAGCACTTCGTACTGGGATTTGAAAGAATGGCCTACCTCCCTTCATCCCTTCAGCCTCTTTTACAAGGAAATAGGAGATAAACGTAATTCTTTAACCACCACCGATTTTCTGTGTAGATTTCTCGATAAACAACTATGATCTATTCCAAGATTATCTTCAAGTACCTGTGTATGCAAGGAAAATGCTGGTATTAGCCTCTGAGGTCTTTGAATGTTAGCTCCTTTTATTTCATTCATTTCTGTTAGACTGAAATTTTAAAGGCACTTTACGACGCTCCAGATCGCATAGTACAGTTTGTGTTAGACGAGTGAGGAACCCATGTGGGGAGCGTTTCTGCAGAGCCACTGTGGAACAGTGCTGAATATTAACTGGATCTTGGCAGCTTTTGGTCAGCTGGCATCCTTAAAGGGAGCAGTGGCACATTTTAATCCCAGGATTCTGGCTTACTTCAGATCCTCACACAGGTCACCCATGTAACCAACACTTTGGTTAGCATACTTGAGCTGATAGCACACTTCAGTCTAGAGAGAGACTCACTGCATTAGGATATTCAGGCTATCTTCCACCAGACATGTAGGTCACAGAAGCACAGTGCCAGATAAAAGGAGCTAACCCTGATCTCCCTTTTGTCTCACAGATTACAAGCTGTTCCAGAGTCTAAAAGAAGATGTGTAAATCCCGATTATTCAGCACTGCCAGGAGAATCGGTTTCTTGCACAAAGAAACACCGGGCACAAAATAAACCTGAATAAATCTGATGTGAATATCTTTTTTAGAGGACTTCCTGGGGAATGGCTTCCCTATCCAGCTGGTACCTTCCCCTTCCTTCCTGTGGGATGGAAAGCTTAGATTCATGCTTAAATCATAATTAAGTTGATCAACCAATACTACTGTCTTTTACCACACAGACAGGGTTCCCTAAATGGCCATTCAGACATACACCATAGCAGTTCTAGCAGTAGCACAAAGGTTCAAACTGGTGCAAAATGTAGCTGCTTGGAGACATACATCAGCATTTCTGCAAGGAGAAGGGATTACTTTGCTTCACAGCCCCTCACCGATGTTACCTTACACTTGTAGTAGACCCCAGCCCACGTCTGTTCAAGCTGAAAGCCTCAATCCCAATCTCCAGGGTCACTCAACAGAACAAGTCCCATGTCTACCAATCAGGGATTGATACTATATCCCTTTGTACACGCCAGGCTGCTGCGCTCCTTGGGGATCGTGCAGTCTGCAAAGTCCATGGATGACTGCACATACCTTCTTGTTCAGAAGGATTTGTCGAATGAAGTTGTGGAGCCTGAACATAGAATCATAGAATGATAGAATTTTTAAGGCTGGAAAAGACCCCTAAGATCATCCAGTCCAACCATTAACATCTTTGCAGCTTTCCTATCCAAAAGGACCCTTTAGCAATACGTGGAACATAAAACTTTATTATTCCCCAGTCTTGGATTTCCATATTTAGGGTATAGACATTGTCTCAAATGCTAACAGCAAGTGAGAAAATTCAATTTCCTTAAATAATGCTTAAATAATGTTTTGGTAAGAGTAAAAGAAAATTGCAATATTCAAAGTTAGATGAAAATAATCAACATATGTGTGCATTTACAGAAAAAGCCTGTAAGTTCTGTGGCTCCATTTCACGTGTTTGGATCTACAAATCTAAAAGACCTTGATGTAAGAAGTTCATTTCCAACAAAACATTTTTCACCAAACAATATGAGCTGCTAAATTCAAAGGGAATTTCAACTACATGATTGGCTTAAATACACTGTGCAATTTCCTTTCCTAAATTTTGGCTTGAACACTGTTTGACACATTTCCAGCAAAATGCAACAAAATTAATTCTCTAGTTGTGCCCTGCACAAGCTGTGTGATTTACTTAGAGGAAATAAAAGTTTTCAGAAGTGTTTGATAATGGACCACCTTCATCAATCACCATGGCATTCCCTTCCCGTGACTTCCTGCAAAGCCTCTGAATGATCCCGCTTCCCCTCCATCGAGAAGGGAACGCGAGTCTAGTTGAACCTCCCCAACCATAAAACACAGCTCTTCTGTTAATCTGTCATCTACTAATCAAGACTCCATCCGGAAGGGCCCTGAATATCCATCAGCAGCTGGAATGCTGCGTTCAAATCCCGGTTTCTCGTGGAAAAATGACAGCTTTTGGAACTATTACTGGTCTGGGGTAATTCTTCTTCTGCAGATGCAGGTGCTCATGTGAGTAATTTTTAACACTTGTAGGGAAAAATACAGCATAAATCCCAGAAGTGCTAATGCGGAACTGTCCCATCCATGGCTCAGAAGTTTCCAAAACCCATCTCCCTATTAAAGCCCAAATGTTTCAGTAAGTATGGAGCTTATTTATGAGAATGCATGTCTCTGGTGTAACAACTGAAAATATTGTACCCTTTAGTTACCAACTTAATGAAAATACTGGTTCTGTCAATGCAAATCAGCTTGTTTTCTGATGACTACAGATAAAATACTGGGGAAGCGTGCCACTACTTCCCCTGTAAATTGACAGCATGATGAACTATAGCTCAGCATTTACTTATCAAGATTTATCCATATGTTTTTAGCAGAAGAAAGTGGCATTTCTTAGGACAGCTAGGCAACTACTTTGTACTCTAAAAATCTCAACATATTTCAGAAGTTTCTGAAAGTTGGTGCAAATGAATGTATCTTACATAATATTTATTACCAGGTTCTTATTCATAAAAGATCAATACTGCTCTAATCTGACATGCAACATGCAGGGTAGGTAGCGGGACAAGTTTTGTTCAGTTCAGATTCTTTCCATCATCTGTCCCATTAATGCAGAACTTCTCCACCCTCAGTGGTTTATTTTGCACAGAACTCAATCCCTGTGCCTTTTACACAGTTTAAACTCAGCTTAGGACAGTGCCACGTTTTTCAAACCAGTTTTACACAGCTATCCTAACAGTTCACGCTGCTGCACAACGGAGAAGTAGTTGGGAACAAACGTGTTTTACTACATTACATAAATTACCATGACATGATGGCATATACTATAGTGACACTGATGTATTAAATGACTTTTAACTTCCAAAACATAAAAGATATACCCCAAACCCAGCAATTTCATCATCTGGTAGCAGGCTGAAGCCCAGAATCTATAATGAAGTGCATGTAGCGATTACATTTCAGGAATGTTACCAATATGAAGATTTACGACTGTCACTTTACCCCAAAATACTACAACATCAAAGGGTGGTGTTAAGGCATGAGTGATGGCCAGGACAACAGCTGTATGGATAAAATATAGTTTCTGTAACACCTAGCCCCTTGATGTAAAAAGGGTCAAGGTATGGTACTTCCATATTAAGGCGTTCTGGACGAGCCCGCGTGTTCTGCTCATCCACAAAACATACCTTCAGGCTGTGGAGCTCTTAACAGCCACTGCTAACTGCACAGAAAAAGTTATTTTACAGGTGACATGGGGAGGGGAAAACATAGGAGCTTGCCTCCACTGACATTGTGAAGGTTAAACATTGGGAAAAACTGCTGTCAGAAGTTCCTGCTCATTGGAATTCCACGCACCAAATCCAGGAGCTTTCTGGAACTGTGGAAACTTACTCCTGAATTTGGAGATCAGCACACAATATCGCAGATGAAAGACTGCTGACTGCTGTGCAGTTAAAACTGCTAATTTACTTAGCATATTCTCTCTTTCTGAGATCTCCTTGCAGCTGTTCAGTGCAAATGATCCAAGGCAACATTCACATGCTTAAGACAAGCATAGCAAATTTGAACTAAGGACACACTTTTAGGAAGGATCTGAACTCAAGAGAAAAATAGGAGCACCTCCTGGTTCTAAAGTAGTCAAAGTGTACGCGCTGATCTTGTCATTTCGACAAAAGCTGAATGTTTGCCTGTGGAACTTACAGTAAGAAGGATTAAAGGGTAAAGAAATTATGTCCTTGTTCTAGAATTAAGGGTAAATGTTAGCCAGTGAGCTTAGACACATTATTTTGTCCTTGTTGTATCTGCACTACACTGCTCAGAGTTCAAATTTACTTTAGGAAAGAATATTAAATATAGGTAAGTGCAAATGGTGGAACAATTATGGAATCTAGTCTAGAGAAAGTACATTAAGAGTATTTTGATAAAAAGCCAAATTAAAGGAATATGAGAAAAGGGGGAATGAGGATGCTAGGAAGTCACCTGGAAACACACTCTTCTAGTCAAAGGCTTGAAAACCTCCACAGGCAGCTCTGTAAAACCTCATTGAGACCCACCTGGGACCAGGGAATGCATTCTGTGACATGGGACTGGGAAGCGGTCAAGTGAATGGAACAGGATTTGGTGACCTATGGTTGGTAAACTTCATTGATCTACATCAGGTTGAAGGGTGTTGTTTTCTGACACTCCCTTGACCTCTGCACATTCCATTTGGATGGATAAATTGAAGTTTTGGTAACAGTTTTGTTTCATTTTGCTTTTGTAAGCTACAATTCAGAGACTCGAGGCAACGCAATTAATAACTGTGATTCTAAGGTTTCAAGAATTCTCTTTGAATTTTGCTCATTTCATACTGTATAATTTACCTTCTTTCCTCATATAAAAACAGTTTGTGCCTTCTTGCTTCCAACTAATCCTGTCTGCCTGTTAACAGGAATGAAACGTGAAATGAAACACAGTGAGTTGAATTTTAGAGTTTGAAAATCCTTGTTTGCTTCAGGTAGAGTTTGACACCGTCCATTTAATTTAAATACAGTTCCTAGAAATGTTTAGAAGAAACAGCTGCTATTGCTAATGACACCTCACAAGAAAAAAAAAAAACCATGTATACGCCACCATATGTGCATACATGCTCCAGAGCCTTCGTGCATGTCTCATGGTGAAGCCTTACTGACATAAAGGCACTGATGCAATCAGCCATGCACATCTTTGTACAGTATTTTTTTCCACTCTTTTCATAAGACTCCCACTGTTATTTCAACCTGTCAAGTTTTCAGGGAATAGTGTCAGCTGCAGTTCTTATGTTATAACTAGACATGGTATGCACCCAGGTGCTCTCAAGTTTCCTTTGGTGTAAGTTAGTACCAGCTCAGTCTCTCTCTTCTGCCAAGTTACTGAGAGACATAATCCCCAGCTTCCCTAGTTCTTCGCAACACCTCTCATAAAAAATTAACAACCTGATAGCTTAAATCTACCCTTTTCTCACAGCTCCTTCCTTCTGGGCACCCTCTCTCTCTCCAGCGACCAGCTCCGGATGACATCTGTAACATACAGCTGTGCAGAGGTCCTGTGAGCCTCGATACACCAAGAGATAAAAGAATCTAGGAAAAAAAATCAAACCACTCTTTTCACTCCTGAATGTCTTTTGGAATTTAGCAGGACCTTCTGTTATGTCCTATGTTTTCCTTCTAGGTAATGCTGTCCTTCCGTCCTGCAGCCAGAGAGCTCCATCTCTCCAAACACTTTGGAACTCTTTTGATTCTACCACTAATTCTGGTTTCTTTGTTCTGCTTCTATCAAGATTACCTGTCTTCTCAAGTCTTCAGGGGAAGAGGACATGGGAATCTCAAGTTTTAAGCAAAGCCCACAATTTCTTTTGTTCTAAGTAAATTATTACCAGCAATTGAGAAGACATCTGAAAACACTGAACAGATCAGAGGCTGATGGCTTGGCCCCACTCTTGGAATGAGCAGCTAATACTGAACCCAGTTAAAAAGCAGTCATTCAGCCCAAATTAATTATATACAAGTCAAGGAGCAAAGAGGAGGAGGATCTGCTGGGAGCTCCTGAAAGGAACTTGGCTAACCTGAAAAGCAGCACTGGTAAATTTTCTCCAGCTCTTGCACTCTCCTTCTGGCTGGGCCAAAACTGCCAGTGTAGCAGTGCAGCTGATGTTAAGCACCTGATCAGTGTCCCTGCAGATAACGAAGGGAGAGGGAGGGCACAGGTTTCTAACACTTCTCACATGCCCAGAATCAACAGCCCTACTCTCTGTGCATGAAAGCATGCCAGAAAAACAAAATTACCACAATTGTCTTAAAAAAAAAAAAAGGAAAGACAAAAATGTCCTCAAAGATGCCAATGGAAAAAGGAGGCACAATGAGATAACTGATTCTTTCCAATTTTCATGGCACTGCTACTGCTCCTTTACCTGAAAGTGCTCTGGTTCAAAGTCAAACAAAAGCAAGCAAAGCAGTCTAGCTCCCCACCTAGCTGATGCTGTAAGATATACATGACTTCTTTTCACAGAATCATAGAATCTCTTGGGTTGGAAGAGACTTTTTAGCTCATGGAGTCCAACCCCAGCCTAACTCTGCCTAGTCCACCTCTAGATCATGTCCTCAAGCACATCATCTACTCGCCTTTTCAATCCCTCCAGGGATGGGGACTCCCCCACTGCCCTGGGCAGACTGTTCCAATGCCTGACAACCCTTCCCAGTAAAGAAATTCTTAGCCACCTTTTTAAAATAATTCTTAAAGAAATACCATTATACTCGCATTATACAGCGAGTCAACTGCCTATTGAGAAGATTATTCATTCCCAATATTGAGCAAAGCCCTGCTCTCTTACAAAATTCAGAGACGAAAAGAGGTACACTAAGAGTTCCCACCACCACCACCACAACACCCAATGTGTTTCCTCTGTACCTAGCATGGAGGCTGTGAAGTGATTAGACAGTTTTGCACTCAGCTCTTGCATGGCTCCGTGTATACTGTACGCATAGGTCTAAAAACATCTGGTGACCAGTAATAATGTATTAACAGCAGACAGT
This sequence comes from Heliornis fulica, assembly GCA_013399135.1. NCBI lineage: Eukaryota > Metazoa > Chordata > Aves > Gruiformes > Heliornithidae > Heliornis > Heliornis fulica. Next base: position 458,082 of record VXBZ01004235.1, on the reverse strand, counting down.
TATTTGCAGATGCCCAACCTCTCTCCATTATTTATCCTGGGGGAAAATTCACGGAGAAAAACCTAGCCAATCTCCAACTAGTAAAAGCTGCCAAAAAGAGACATTTCTGGTGATTCATAATTTTCTGAAGTTTTGATGTGTTTCCCCCTGCTAACTCCTCTTTGGCTTAGCATATCATCTCTACTTTCCCTCCCTTTGATTCATTTTTGGTGTTTATTTATTTCTCTCCTTTCAGTGTCACATTTCCTTTCAGCTATCAACCATCTTCATAATCAATTTTTCTTCTCTCTTTCACTTTTCTCCTAAACTCAAACTGGAACTAGGTGGATATTTGCTTATATCAACCATTCAGGGATTTTATCACAAAATTCTACAGATATCACTCATCCCCTGGCTACTACAGGAGATTATAAACACGGCCCGATGTGTTTCTACATTACCAAACAACACTGGTCTTTAGGCATTACCTAAATAAACTGTATTTGCAACAATTACATCTGCTTGATTCAAATCCCACTACATATGGTTACCATAGATCTGCTTAACTCATACTTGCAAAAAACCCCACATAAATTTTCATTACTTTTACTGATTTAAAGCCTTGCACTTTTTAAAATACCACTGAGGAAAAAACCCCACACGTTTCTGAGGTTAAATACTGCAGTTAAAGTAAACCAGGCTTAAAATAAAAAGTTGGCATTTTAAAGGCCTGCAAATCGGATTAGAGCGCCCCGGTCTGTATAAACATTAATAAGCGGAGCCCCATTCAGATCGAACGCAAGGTGACCGCGTTCATCTGCGAGCCACGTGAGCACCACGGTGAACTCCCATGAATTTGCAACCACAAGGTCTGGAGGTTGGAAGAGGTAAAATAACTCCACAGGAAGGTTGGCTAGGACATAGATTAGGTTCTTACACCTCCAAGCCACTGTTTCTGTTGGCTGCAGCTCTGTCTGATTGCTGCTGAGCTTCGGCACTCGCTCACTTTACATTTTTAGTACTCTGAAGATATAAAATAAGGAATCCTTTATTCCAGCTGCCTCTCAGCCCAGCACATCCCAAGTAGTGGGTTTCTGGGCTAGGATATTTCTCTCTCCCCACTCGCTCCCAAGCCCCACCAGTGCTGAAAAATGTCATGGCAGGAATTAATTACATGATACTCTTGTTCAACTGGTCCTATTTTTCAGTTCTGTAGTCTACTTCTGAGTAGTCCTGGTGAATATTTTCTACAATTCCCCACTGGTACTCTGTAGAATTTTACCCTGCTGTAAGCTACTCGTCCAAGCAGCCTTTGCTCCCCTGTGCAAGCTATTGGCAGAACAGTTCACTGGACACTAGGAAGAAAGCAGATCTTGGTGGAGAGCTTTGCCTTTCCTGTCTTGCTGAAGGACATTGCAGAGTGGATTCATTTCAGACACATCTCTGCCCCTCAGTACACAAAAACAGAGATAAAAACCAAGACAAGAAAAGTTTCTTTAGGATTTTGGGTTTGTTTGCCTGGGACTTCAGCTGTTTTCATGCTAAACAATCAGAAAACCTGCAGCAGGATCGAAATCCCATCTCTTGGGCTCAGTACGGTCCCAGAGCTGCCTGGGCAGCACAACACCGTGCTTCCCACATGAGGCCAAATGCAAGGCTGAAATCTAGACTTACAGAATGACATTCCCCAGGGGCATAAAACCAAAAGAAACTAACTACACTTAGCTGTGTGTATGGCCACACAGAGGCTTCAACCCACAGCTTTCTGTATCCTGCAACCTTCATTCAGATGAGCCTAGTGTAAAATGAGGAATCACCCTTAGAAAGGAAGAGCAAACGTTTAGGAGTTAACAATTCGGTGGAGTAAGTCTATAAAAGTCTGAATGTCGCCTGCAATACATGATGTGAAAACTGACAGAGAGATGGTAGCAATATACCATCAGCTCCTTTGCCAAAGTAAATGAAAAAGTCACCCAGGCAGATAACATCTGGATATGTGCAATCTCAATTTAGTCAAAATCCCAATGTAAACAAGTCCACTGATAGCAGAAGGGTAGTTAAACATTCCACTAGCTTGGGATAATTGAAACCATCTTCTTTTTCTAAAAAAAATAACAAACCTTTCAATTTTCAAACACTGAGGAAGAAACTGACAGCTATTGGAAGGATTCCATTAAAATTCTGGTTTTTCCCTTTGCAGACAAACATCTCTGCAAACAGTCTTTTGTTTATACAGGTCAGAAACTGCAATAGCTCTCAAATGACTTAATCTCAGTAAATACTGGTAATATATAGTATACGGATTATATATAACATAATATATAACATAAATGCAATTCACTGTGATCTCATTTATTAGACTGAGAGCGAGATACATGTTCTGCCAACTCTATACTGGCATTATTTTTTGCAGTTTTATCGATATTAAAATTAATTTGGACAGAATTTTTTTTTGCCACTGTGTTACATGGAGTCTCTTTAACATATGAACCCCTGGCCCCAAAAGAATCCTACAAAAAATGGTAGCAGTCGCCCTGGGAATGGTAACAATGCAGCAAGGGAATTCAGTCTCAAACAGATTTCATTTAAAGGCTGTGTAGGATCACTGGAAATGTATCACATTACACCGATCTAATTATATACTGCAATAGTCATTGAGTCAACCCCTATGTCAACTTACTGCATTAGTATATTATCACTGATAATGAAGTTTTGACAGTAATCTGAAACATCTGCAACAAGTACCATGAAAGCTGTTGAATACAGAATAGCATTAACAAAATACTCCTTTTCTTTCCAGGGCTAACAACTTAATATAGTTCTGGGGTAAATGTCACTTTACAAATAACTGTAATCATCATATATGAAACAACTTTCATGCCCATTGCTTGAATGCGCATGAAATGCAATAATCTATACATTCCAGCAGTACCCAAGCAATTTTTATGCACAAAACTGAAGCCTACCTAGCAGGTCAAAGTCAAAGGCTGAAGAGCACTATCAAGGTTAGGAAGCACTGGGGGGGTTACAAGAACAAACATATTCCACCACATTCAGTTGCAAAATGTAACAATTAAAAAGAAAATATCATCCATGTGTGCTCCAGCAAATCCTAATGGCAACCATTTCATGGCAAAACTATTTCTAAAAAGTCTAAAATTCTGTGTTCCTGTAGCTTACTATGCTAAAAAGCTCATTTTAAAAAATAGGTCAAGTCTCTCATCTCTGTGTAACAGTGACAGAAGTAAGTATTAAACTGGCTGATGTAAAAAGAAAGGGATTATCAGAACACTTATTTGCACACAGTTCTGCAGAAAAAAATCACCACGAATGAAATTCAAAAGAGCCATACTACATTGAGTAGAATACACAAGTAAACCTGATAAACAACAGAGAGACAACTTGAAAACAATCTATGAAGTTCCCCAAAAAAATAAATCAAAGAGGAAGTGGCATATTTGAAAAGTAAAAACATGAAAACTGAGAAACTGGCTCACCAGAATCTATCTAGTTTACATAAAAATGAAAGCGTTACACAGTGCACACAATGTTCATTGGTAACTTCCTTTTTAGGTCTCTCGCACCCATACTTACTCATCTCTCGTGTACTGCAGAAGGTAAAACAAGTATGCACTAGCTTTTGGGTTAGGGCTGGAAATGAATTTCAAAATATGAATTTCAAAATAACTCTCGAATTGATCTGCACAGTAAAAATCACATTCTGGTGCCATTTAATAAAGCTGGAATCTGGAAGAGGCTATCAGACTTTTCTTGAGCACACCATGCCCCAAAAAATCTGCAGACTGCATTTTCACTAACACAAGGATACAGGGATTTAACTTTCAAGGCAGTCACCAAGAGAGACTCAAGATTATCCATACTGAAGGTGCTGCTCTGTTGCCTTGCCCTTTGTATAAACACAGCCTGGACACATTCTGTGTGACTGCATCAATCAGGCACGGGCACATTACCAGTTCTGCCTTAGACAAGATTGCCACAGATCCATCAATCTAAGCAGTGTCTTTGTGCTTAGATCCCACTTTTCTATTACTTCCTAATGTTAGGATGCTTAAATGCTATCACTGTAACCACAAATGGATATGTGGAAAGAGGTCTCAACGTGTTTCAATCATTCACACTCATGCTACACTTTGGCAAGCTGTGACTCATCAGCTGCCATGTATTGTGGCACAGGTGGGGAACGTTTTGATAATTTAAAATGACTATTCTTCTACTGAAAGAAATAAAACTCATTCTAAAGTTATCAGACTCTCCAAAACTGTACCTTCTATTAAAAAAGTAATGACTTGGTTTTGCTGGAATGTAAAATGTCTCCAAATAGAAAAACTGAAACTGAGAACAGAAACTCAGAATTGTCTGATTAATGGAGCTATTCATCTCCCGAATCAAGTTTTGAGAAAGAACATATGCAGCGTCCATGCTCTTTCCAGATATTAGAATTCAAATCTTTAAATGACATCAATTTCATGTTCATACAAATGCATGCTGAGGCAGTTAACCTGCTGCACCATGTTGACATGTGTTTAGCACAAAGCACTGCAGTGTGACCTTCTAGGGGTTGTATCTTTGGAAAACACTCAAGTGACCTCTTTGGAATGTACACTGTGAAAGAAACACTCCTGAAGTTCACCTCAACATGCTTCATCACTTCACACAATAATGATTCCAGTTTCAAGATTCAACTCTCCAGGACTGGAACTACAGNTCTCCTCCCTCACCAGATTCTTCCAGGAAAAAAACAAACCAAAAAAACCACATGCCATACCTGTGCTACATCAGTCTGGAGGATATTCATGCACCACAAAACTCATCAGCATCTCTATGACACTCTTCAACAGTTGCCCTGCTCCATTTCAGAAATAAGACTTCTGGAAGGTATTTATACTATGTTAAACTTGGATCTCCCTAGCAATGCGGTGAAGGTAATCACCGGTACATCTGTTTGTGTCAGATTTGAATTCATAGCCTAATACAATTGCAAATAATTAGCAATTTATCACCATGAAGTTCACATTATAAAATTAGGAAGGGCCAACATGATCCTAAGTATTTAACAAAAGACACAGGCCTTAAAATGAGGAAAGGGGAGAAAAACAAAATAAACCCTAGCAATCAATCCTCCTGTAAATCAAACACAATCAGTTCTGGTTGCCCATCATAGCCCTGCACAAACCAAGTCCCTTTGTTTTTTTTTCACAGACTTACAGAATATATTGCTATACATATCAGTTAAGTCCATCTTTCATTTTTATAGCCTGAAGAGGAGAATTATTTAGTCAAAACAACATGAGTACACAGCTCTTGTAATACTGTTGTGACCTCGGTTTCTAACACCTACTTCGGAACATTACTATAACTCAAGAACTTTTTTCACTTGCAAGGACATCTTAATTATCCCGCCCGTGACATGAATGTTTTTGGAAGATAAAGTCTGTAATTAACTTGTTGCCAAACAATATGTTTACTGTCCTTGAAGGTCAGTTCTCGTATAAAGACATGAGGACACTTGACTTTGGAAGATGTGCATTGTAACTGCCATCAAACATTAACCAAGTGGTCATCCATTATCTATAGCAGAGTATGAAGATATTCCAGGCACCATAAAATGTTGCATTAAAATAAACTTCTACTGAGGCCTGCAACAAATATGTACAACCAGAGAGACAGTGCTAGAACCGCTGTAACAGGATTTATTAGAAATTCCACTTAATCTCAGTAGTCTGTCGGCCGTGGGAGAATTTGCCCAAGCCAGCCAAACAAGATTGCTTCTGTACTACAGAAATCTGTCTTTGCTGAGTGCCCTTGTCAGGAGAAATTAAATTGAAACTGATTTTAAAGATTTTACCAAAACAACTGTAAGGGCTCCTTGCCTTTAGTTCAGAATGTACACTAGGAATCTGCACGTGCCAGTATGACAAGAGATCTCTCTCAATTGTTTTTCAATGGTCTTGGGATTCTGGAGAGGTCCCAGTTGACTGGAAGTTGGCAAACATTGTCCCAGCTTTCAAGGGTAAGAAAGAAGACCCTGGTAATTACAGGCCTGTCAGTCTTACCTCAGTGCCTGGTAAAATTATGGAGAAAATCATACTGTGATTTATTGAAAAACACCTAAAGGACAGCACAGTCATTGGTCACAGCCAACATGGGTTCAGAAGAGGTAGGTCCTGTCTATCAAATCTGGTTTCCTTTTACAACAAGGTCACCCAGATGGTGAAACCAGTAGGGAAACCAGTAGATGTTATTTTCAGGAGTTGGACTTGATGATCCTTAGGGGTCTCTTCCAACTCAGGCTATTCTATGATTCTATGACTAAGAAATCTGTGATGTGCAAAGGCAGGTATAGGCTTAACAAGCCCTGTTCATTAGCCCTGCAAAGCCATGAAGGGCAGCTTGGCACTTCTGGTACAATTCCTACACATAAGGAGCACTCTGTTCCAGGCAAATGAGAGGGTAACCATGTTTGATTAAAGACCTCCTATAATACATTAAGTAGCTGTATAAATGAGCAAGGAGCAGTACAGAGGAAAAAAAAAGGACAAACAATGGAATATTTTTGAAAAGGAAATTATTATAATAAAGAAATATAGGCAAAGTACTTACATGCTGTTGTGCTCAGTGTTACTCTGGCTCTGACTCACATTCTCATCATTATTCTCTATTTCAGCAGGAAACCTAACTAACCTTCCTTTGCCTTACACTGTTTACAGTCAGAGACAGCTGGAAGGAATGGAGGCCAAAGAAAAGCAGCTAAGAAGATCAGAGGAACAAAGCAATCTTTGTCCAACAAGACAAAGTTCCTCTCCTGCTCAGCCCTTCCACAAAGAGGTACAGGTAACAACTGAGAATGTGTGTTTCCCTCAAAGTGGACAATGTGGGAACTACTCATGAAGAAATGGAGTATGGGAGTACCTAAATAAGGTACACAGGCAAGAGTGAAAAAAAAAGAATATATAAAAAAAAGAATATATACAGATGAGGAAAAAGGGAGTATTCGAATGATGGAGAAAAAGTTTCACCCGTAGAAGAGGAAATATTAAGAAATTACAATGAGAAATAAATGAGAAATTGAGAATCATTGAACATAAGAACTGGAAGAGGAAAGAGTCTGAAGACATTCACATACAGGTGTAAAATTGAGCAATGCACTAAACCAGTAAACCAGAAAGTTCTCTTGCCACACTGCAGTCCATTAGAGAAGTTATTTTGTATTTGTACCTTTCATGGAAAAGTAGTTGATTCACAGTCTCTGTTATTTGAAAAACTCACGTATGTCAGCACTTCAGACACTGGAATAGCTTGTTCGTGTTGAAACATGGGCTATTTGCTGTTTTTCCGTTGAGAATAGATTAGATTTCAAATTCCCCAACTTGCTTACCAAAAGCATTTCCATCAGCTGGAAACACTTTTCAATCCATCTTGCCAACTTTTGACCTATGCTAGTTTCTTTTGGAAGGTGAAACCCACCAGGATCAGGCATGGATAAGCAATTCTCCACTGAGAGCATGTCAAATAGACACACAATCTTCCCTGAGCCAGAACGCAGCAAATGTGTAGTTCTAGAGAACAGACACTTACTCAGAGCTGCTCATCTGGAAGCAAACAAGAAGAACCTATGTCACTCTGCAGTTTCTCTTGTAGATGAGCATGGGCATCACATGTGCTATTCATTTTCTGAAACAATATTGGAGAGTGCTGTTTATACACTGCCTATAGACCATCTAATTTAAAGAATGTAGCATATTAAAGTAATTGAAAAAGGCATTTGTTTCTGCAGCACAAAATGAAGAGCCTGATTACTAGACAAAATAACTGACATGTTGTCACACATTTGCCTGAATACTATGGTATAATAAGCCATTCTATGATAAGAGAAGTCCTCAGCTAATCGCAGCCTCAAACCAGACAGTCTTACTCCTTCACTACTGTCAGTGATCCCCCTGAAGTGCCAGCCAGCTGCAAGTGGAGTTTTGAATGAGCTCTCCCCTGTGTATGTGAAATGGAAGACAAAGATCTGTTGCTGCGGCTGGCTGGCAGCTCATGGCACCTGACACCGCAGCAATATTTACAATACTGCAGATGGAAGCATACCTAAGTCCTTCCCTGCGTTCTTCCCATCATTCCCCTCCACCATCCATCCACTTTCTTTAAATTTTTTTTGTTTTAAAGAGGTCATTGCAAGCCTGGCTCTGGTGTCTCTTTAATTTCCCAGACGATCTGCTGACTTACTTGTGGTTTGCAGGAACGAAAGCTTCCCACAGGCTGGTTGCACCCAGCAGAGAATACAGATGCTTTGTTGCAGTGGTAAGAAGAAAATCAGAGCTGAAGTTATTGCATCCTTCACCACCACCACTCTCCATACTCCATGTAAACTCTCTGACAGCATTCCTTCCTTATCTTCCTCTAGAGCATCAAGCAAAATGAAATGGTTAAACTTCAAGGCCTGTATATGGCCTTTGGATTAGATAAACACTTTTAAAAAAAAAATCCCTATGTATAGCAAAACAATTTTAGAATTGTGGATACATGAAGGTTCGAGGACTAAATTTGCTACCTTAGCTGAATTACAGTCTAATACTGCTTCCCAGAGGAATATTTGATATCATACTTCCTAAACCGACTACTTGAAGCCAACTTTGGAAGCAAAATCTGTTCCAGTACCAAACAATATTTTATGTGTGCAAATCCTCACTCTATAGTCCTTTACGTTGCCCTTCATACCAAAACACAGGGATACTAAAACCAGAAAAGCCTCAATCTGGCCAGGGTTTCCCTTTTTATTTTCTATATTCAGCATATAAATACCTTTCCTTACTCTAATGGAGGATATTTGGACAATGGAGCAGGCAGTAAGAAGTGCAAACACAGTGCAGCCCTCTAACCCATACATGAAACCTTCTAACTAAAAATCCTGCTGTGAGTGGGACTCACTTGGATCACAGGCTCAACTTACAGCTCAATTTCACTCGCTCTAAGAGCTGTAGGTAAAGCTTCACATGAAAAAAAAACAGTGCCACTAAAAAAGTGTCACTAAATATTCAGCTTCCAGTGCTACGTGTCAGCAAACGTCCACTGGATGATGGATCACCCCGCAGACTCCCTCGGTATGCAGTCATCCATGGCTCACCCGTGGTTGGTTATCCCAGGGTGAAGCCTACTGAATGGAACAACTTTCACAGTAGTTTGTAAGTCTTTAAAAATCATCTTTTAGGCTTTCAGCCTTTTGGAGTTAATTCAGAGGTACAGGGTCAAAATATATGAGTCTTGGTTTTGCGTTAACATCATAAACGATCAAAGCAACTCGTTAGCTCTGATTCATCTATTTGTCTAGAAACAAGTAAATGTCAGTACTGTCAGGAAAGGGAAAAGTTTACAGTTAATCTCTGGCTATATTTGTTCCTCATAAGATCTGCTTGAAGATAACATTCAAAAGCATTTTCATAAGATTCAACACTTGGCTTTCCATCCGCCTCGTTGAGATACCATTGCAGAGTTCCTACAAAAGAACATTTATGTAGAAACACATATGTTTACACTCAATACTGTTAATATGAAATCATTTCCCAATTAGCCTAATTTTAAGGTAGAAAAATAATTCAATAGAAAATAACATAACTGGAAGAAGCATAGAAACCAGTTGTTTTTTAACACATGTAGACATCAAGCCAATGATCTAGAACTCAGCAGAAAGGTCAGGTGCAGTTCTCTGTTGTCTTAACCATTGTAAACACTGACAGTCTTAACGTTTCTGTTGCACAAATTTTTGGTCTTCCCTCAAAGAGAAACAAGACATGGTTTTCTAGCACGTACTAAGCAACTAAGCAATTTGTATCCTGGTCTCACTGAAAAATGCTCCAAATCTGTCCTCCCCATGCATGAAGATCACTGAGGGAACCCCAAAGTGAGAGTTGTTAACTGGATCCCTGATTTACATTATGTTCCTCTTTAATTCTTCAAGTCAGAGCGCAGCTAAAGCAGCAAACCAGGTAAGGTACAGTGCACTGTACCACCTTCCCATTTCACAAGAAAGTGCTCTCAAACGAGGACAGAGCCGCTATACTAATGTGATCTAAGCTCAGAACAACAACAACAAATAATCACACCTTTCCGTGTTTTGAGCATGGAATTAAGTAATTTTTTTAAGGTATCACATAAGAGCTCTAGAAACAACAGGCACTTTCTTTTTTTAATGTACAAATGAGTTTTTATTGTAGATACCTAGTGTCTTGCCACGTCATGACTGCAGAGCAACAGCAGATAGTCATCAGCTCTGCCTTAATTAATTTACTCCCAAATGAATACCGCATTGAGAGGGAAATAAATTGTAATTTTATCCTGGAAGATCACTTCACACAAATGGGACAAACTGTTACCTTATCTGATTTGTATCTATTCTCCAATCATGCAGAAACTTACTTATAAAGGAATTTTAAATTATTCTAAAAATACCCAGCTGCTATTACACATAGATATTGCATCTTCCTCTGGATAAAATGCTTCAGAGGGAACCAGCTAAGTTGCTTAAGGCTTGTTTATCCTACATCTCGCATGGACATGCCTCAAACACATCACTGCTCTGTCAAATTTTAAGTCACCTATGTGGAAATACCTGCAAATTCAACAATGTTGCCCTGCTCGTGTTGTGTATTTTGGTGTTATAATTATGTTACTTCACACAGCAGCACAAAGTTTGACATTAGTACTGACTGTCATAAATCGCCACTCCAACAAAAGGCAGTCCCTTGAGGAGAGCTAATAGAGGCCATGTGAGAGTCTCTGCTTCAGCCTCAAACCTTCTCAAGCAATCCTAATTGTTTTCAGAAAGTCAATGGCAAGATTATGCTCAGTCTGAGGCCCAGAAGAAGTGAGTTACATTTGGCAGCTCATTTTTTATTGTTTCCTATTGTGTTTTTCTTAAACAATAATGTGAGGAGTCAAAAATAAAAGATAAAAAATTAAACAAAATGAGAATTCAAGATTAATTCAATGGTACCAACCATGGGGGTGGGGGGAGACAACACCAAAACAAAAAAGCCATGATAACATCGTGCTGGAGATGTACAGTTAACATTGTGCTAGAGATGTACAATCCTTCTTATTTTTCTTCATCTCTTGAAAACACTTTTATAAGCAAATGGCCACAGAAATGTAAAAAAAAATATTTTTCAATAGTATCTAGTGACTCAGCATGTCAGAAGCTTACACAGATGTTAAAAACACCACAGCTTATCATTTTGTTATAAATTCCACTACACTAATTCCTTGGTATGCTAATTGTTGCTTTTCTACTGGCAAAATTAAAGGCACCGTAGGTATCACCCTCTAAATGGAACCCAGCAATCTGGTCTAATTGTTACTTGACTAATGCAAGTTAGATTTATTAAGTTGGGGTGATGGAAATTTCACACTTGCATGACATAATTTGAACAGTAACACAGGCTTTGAATCTGATAGGGATGCACATGGACACGGACTGATACTGAACAGCATGGCAGCAACAGAGACAGTCATCTGCAAAGGTTCAGATGTTTCTCACAGCATCATCTTAAAAGATCTTCAAAGAGAAGGAACTGTGTGTGATTCTTTAAATAAATCTGCCCAAATCTTCCCATTTGCTCTTGGTCATCCTTCCAATTTGAGTACCAAAACTATGCCAGTGAGCCTCTGCCCAAGGATGAGCATGTCCCCTGTCAGCTGAAGAGTGGCCATAGCAATGGATGCTCAGCTCTGTAAAAGTACTCCCTTGCATTATCTCTACAGGTCGTTTCTCTCTTCTGTGTTTTCAGCCTGTTTAGGAGGGGTAGACTTGGCTATTGCCAACCACACTGCTTTTCCCCAATGCCCTGTGAAAAGGATTTCTGCACACTAAAAATCATCACAGCAAAATGTAGATCTTTATATTTGTCCAAAGGCTGTCTCTGGAAGAATTCATCAGTCTCCTCAGTTTCACCACGATGACCTGGGTTTAGGGTACAGAACCACGCAGAAGGGGGAGAGATGGATGGGAATGAAAGCAGGTAGAGTGTACTACTTTGGGGCTAGAAAGCAAGCCTGCAGTCCTACTGCTATAGACAAGTAGCCCACAAATCCTCCCTTGCTCTGTCCTGGGAGACATTCTTCAAGAGAACTAGCATTATGAGTGACCTAAGGGTAATGAAGACACTTCTTGAATGCCGGCCTGTGACACAGGTTTAAGTAGCCTGTGGGGTCCTGAGCTGCCCTGACCTCATCTGGGTGAATATAACTCACACTAAATTAATTTTCGCAGCGAGAGAAAAGAGAGAATCAATATTTATTCCAGGATCAAAATGCCTTTCACTTAAAGAACTCAGCAGTGAAGAAAAATAAGGAGCAATCATTTTGTTCCCATGACAAACAAAAGCTTCCTTGCCAGTAGACACTATATTGACAATAACCTGTAAGCATCGTAGCACGCATAGTAATAAGACGACATTTTGCTGCAGTGGATTTCTATCTTGTAGACACTATCTCTTAGCTCTAAACAGAAACGATAAAGACTCTAAATAGTGTGCTTTCTATTAAATTGCAACATTATAATAGTTGCAGCTAACACATACTTCATTTCCCACACCTAAACATTTAACATGTCCTCATTTAAGTACTGTAACCATAAATAATGACTAAGAAATCATCAACTGATTGGAAATGCAAGGAACAGGAAGCCTGGGGTGGTGGGGTTTTGGGGTTTTTAAACTATTATTTTATTTTATAGAAATTAATTTGGTAGCGCACCAAGCTACCACCAAAAATGTCACACCAAATTAACTTTCTTTTTATTAACCGTGACAGGTCAAATAATTAAAAAACTCAAGGTGTCTTGGTAATGAGGCTTAACTCAAGGACACTAATTTTCAATGACATTGGTTCCTCCTTTCTGTATTACGTCACATACTTAGTAAGAAATCCTTGAAGGGTCAAATTCTTATGTCATCTAGAAATTATTTTGATCACTCTCTATCTGAACTGCATTCATTTTGTTTCTAACACAACTTCCAGTTTCCACCCCGTCACATCAACTTGGCATTCAGTGGCTTGATTCTGTTTCAAAAGACGTCATAAACCATGCGTGTCACCACCTGCTGCATTACACAGACTTCAGTGGGAACTATGTCACAGGCCAAACAAACCCAGCTTTTGTTAGCCACCCACTGACTGCCACATGTATGAACAGTTCTGGACCCCCAGTTTATAACATGGCTGCTATTTAATCAATCAAAAACAACTGTGTGAACACCAACTCTCCACAGCTATTGGTGTTATTTCAGAATACATTTTAAATGCTCATGACAGCAGTGTTTCCCCAGCTACTTCTTTCCAGCGGTCTTTAATCAAACCAAATCAAGTCCTGTGCATACCATTTCACCGTGGTGCTTCACGTTTCTTCTCTTTTGGATTTTGTGCTTATTTCTGGCTGCTATTTTGTCTCTTTTTTTTCTCAGAAAACATTACCTGTAAGAGTGATCAGTGAAAATCAACAGCAACAGCCATGCAGAAATTCGCTCTCTGACGAGGATGAGACTAAGTGTAGGTTCATCATATCTGGTAAGGATTTACCAATGTCCAGTCCTGAATGTTATAATCTGCTGTAATAATATTGGCCATTACAAAATGGATATTAATATGGATTGAGAAGATGGTGAAAACAAAATAAAGTAGAAGTGTTATTTTATTTTATTTTATTTTATTTTATTTTATTTTATTTTATTTTATTTTATTTTATTTTA
>VXBZ01004235.1:406117-436839 GCA_013399135.1 Heliornis fulica | reverse complement strand
CAAGAGTTTCGGTTCACTCAATGATCGAAAGTGCTGCAAAAGCTGCTCTTGCTGGGTACCAAACTGCTAATAATGGAGAGGTTACACAGGACATTTACACTTAAACAAATACTGCTGCAGAGACTTTAGAAAAATTCATACACATAACTCTCAATATTATTTCCTATAAACAAAAATCCCAAATGAACCAGAGGCATTTATTAACAATGTACATTAATGGACAGAAGTTTCTTTACATGGACTCTATAAACCTTCACATATTTGCAAGCTACTTGCTTCTGTGTCATAAGAAATGACACAGAACATTGTAGTTTTGATGAAATACTTTTTGTTATATGAATGCTTGTACCAAGCACAGATGGGAAGTAGTATCAATTTGTTTTATGCCCTTTTTCATGCGTTCACAGAAATATACTTATTGTGTTACTGCTAACTAAACCTAAGATCCATTCATCTTTGGAAAACATGTGAGGAACACCCAGATTCCTGAATGGATGTTACTGGCTTGGGTAAAAGGAATTAGGCCACAGGCATTCTACACACCTTGTAATTAGGTGAGATCCTGAAGACTTAAAGAAAAAAAGCCAGAAAAATACATCTGAAAAGATTTTCCCACCTGCTTTAAGAGTGGTTGGTCAATCAGCTGTCAGCTACACAATCAAAAAAAAACCCCAAAACAAAAAACCCCCAAATTAACTGACTTAATTTACTAACCATTCAAAAAGAGCAAGTCAGTAGCAAAACTACACACTCCTCCTCTTGTCCAAGCAAAGTGGCTAGCATATACTCTTATCACAGGGGGACATTAGTTTCTCTCAACAGTAATCCTGATTTTCCTAATAATTTTTTATGTGCTTATATCGAGTAAATTCAGCTGGATTCAGACACCTACTTTACTTTTTTTTTTAAAAAAAACCAAAACACAACCCCTGAATCTGAAAGCAGAGGACCTACTTAGAGACATCTTACAAGTGAATCAGCTTTCCTGGAGGAAGATACTACAGAACAGAAACAATGCACAAATTCCTTACAAAAGACTTCAGCTTTTCAAGGCATCTGGTGATCTAAACTAGTCCACTGGGACACAGTGGTATGTAAACAAATTAACATTGTGTTTAAATGTCAATCAACAAGATCTGGCCATTCAAACCCAGGTTAGCTGCACTGGCAGCTGTTAAGAGCAGTGCTGCTCCTGCCTTACATGGAGGCTAGGGAGTGGGTGGAAACACCACTCTACTTTAAAACATCCCCCTAAAACCTCACACTGCGTTTTTCAAAATGTATACATGTTACATGACAATTCCTGGAGATAAGGTCCCCAACTCCTTCCTCCACTCCAACCTCTTCCAAAATGCTGGAGACTAAAACCCAAACCCATTCCCTCTAAACAGTAACCAGTGCAATTGTATATGTATATGACTCTATATAGCGTAGCCTCATCACCATAATGTACTGCAGACCTGGTGTTACCAGCTAGCAACTCAAAGCAAACTACAATACTGGCAGAAAAAAAATCAATCTCCAGATCAGAGGATGCTTGCAAAGAATTCTGTTGGACTACCCTGTTAAGTTTATGGAACTTGCAGAAGGGTAGTACTGTGCCGCTCAGGCAGCGCGGTGTGAGCCCAGGAAGCCGGGCAGGTAACACCGTGTGATCCCGACAGAACAGCACAGCCCGTCAGAGTCAATCTCCAAAATCCTTCCCTGCAGGTGTCACATACAAATACAGGCTGCACTGTGTAATGAGGGCACACTTGGGAGGGAGGTGGTGGGGTAAAACCAGGAAGAAATGAAAGCCAAAATCAGATAAATCATTGCCTTAGTCTTTTGTTTAACTGGGTGTCAAAGTTTTATGTAGCTTTCTTCAAAGTGGTTTCTCTCTGTATGAAGAAACAACACTGAACTTGGCTAAAAACAGTCTCAATTTGTTAAAACGATTACAAAGTGCAAACAACAGATACAAAGACACTAAGAGTTGCGCTTAGTTCTGTAAAAACATGTGATCAAGTTGCAGGTGATAAACTGTCAAAACCAACAAAATCTGGTCTACTTCACTGTGCAAGCGAACAACTTATGCACATAATCCCTTTCCTAGACATTCCCAGCACACTGTACAAGAATTTAAAAATGTACTGCACATGATGGTTCCCCTAATACCTTTAATTAAAACACTAGCAGAAGTTGTAATGAAAAGGGATTTTTTTTTTTTTTACTACTCTAAAACCTCATGCTCTGTTATTTTACATTCTGGGAAGAAGGAAATGAACAATGAAGCCACATTTTGGTATTTAAGATAATCTTAAAATTTTAAGTCAAAGGGCAGGAAAGAGGCTTTATTTTTAAATTTGCTTTTAACAGATACAAGCTTTATGTTCCTTTCTTATTAATTACAAAGAGTCTCATTTAGGATTTCACCCTTCTAAACTCCAAACATTTGTTCACAAGCTGCATCTTCTCTCTGCCCCAATATAAATGACAAACATGGGCTCCCACAGATTGAAAGAAGCTAGTTCATAACTGGCTATATTTTAATTTCTGGATGTCTTGTAACAACCTCTGGATTTTGCTCTCAATGTAAAATTCTTAATAACATCTTAGTTTTCATGGCACTCAGCGTGTGGTTATTTATATTTAAACAAGGCTATTTGCTGTTTGCAAACTCTCCCTACTCCTATCTGACAAAGTAATTTTATCCTCTCGGATAAAAGTTGGGATATGGGTCAAAGGGCTCCAAGATCCTTGTGTGCCCACGTGAAAAGCTGGCTGGTTTACCCACTAAGGGTAGTCAGCCCTGCTCAGAGAGTTCAGGGCGTCGCTTCCCTGTTTTCAGTGGCAGCTGTAAGAAGTTTAGTCACTCAGGCTCCAAGCTCAGGGACATCAGCAAGTGCTGTCTGCCTGATGGTGGGTCCTCCCCAGGGTTGTTACAATGACAGTGGCCATGCAACGAGACATGCAATGGGCTTGTCTCTTCTTCACAGGACTCCCACCTCTTGATTTCAGCGACAAAATGAGACAGGGAGATACCTCACAGCACAAGCCTGATTCCTAGAGCTGTATCATCTTCTTTTGGGCTTTAGGATGACAACATTAAAAATAAATAATAATTATCATATACAAAAGAGAAGACAAGCAAAAGTGTGCAAGTGATTACACCTCTCTGACCTTCCATTGATACACAGTCTCTGTATTTAATTTCTGGGTTTTGGAGGCTGGAACAAAGAGATCAAAAATGGCTTACTTGGATTATTATTTTTAATGTAAACTGGTTGTTTGAGTATTTTTCTTTTTACATGTAAACTGCAAAACCAAACTGATATCCCATCATGGAGCCCATGTTGATGCCAACGGGCATATCATCAATTCCAAACTTATCAAAAACCTAGTACCTGAGGAACTGAAGTAAAAGACAGAGGCAGCAGATTATCTTCTGTGATAACAGGATGATAACGTATATATCTGCTACTGTGTTTCAGAAAGTATTTGCTAATAGCAGAGAAAAAGCCTGAGTTCAATTCCAGATTCCTGATAAAGGTGTTGCACTTATTACACATCCATCCCACCCAGTTCCATTCCTCTTGCAAACACAGGTCTGAAATGTTAACAAACAGGGACAAATATGCATTCTACTTTTCTCCTGGTCCCACCAATAGCTCAAATTTTCAAATGGACTTTTTGGGAAAAACATACCATACCAGTGCAGAAAACAGGTATAAAAATGCCTGACTTCAAACAAGTGAAATACAAAGAACTTAAAAGCACCAGTCTAAAAGAATTCAAACTAAAAAGTAACAAACAAATCAAGGTAACTGGCTTCACGCACAATTACTGATATTATTGGAGTGCTTGGAGACCCAAACTGGAACCCAGTTCCCCCATCAAGACCTGTGGGACAACAAAATCCCTGTTCTGAAAGGATTCAATGAATGTTGGCATTAAAATCATACCCTCGTAATGAGGGTATTGGCAATGCCAATAAGAGCTTGAGCGTAACTCTGCCACATAAAGAATTATGTCCCACTGACAAAACAAAACCCGATTCCAGATTTAACAGATTGGAATAAATTTAGGATCTAACTATAATATGATGTAAGACATAATATAAATTAATTGCTGCTGCCAATTCATTTTGCCAAATTCTCTGCCAGGTCATATTGACCCGAGAAATACAGAGAAATACATGTGTGTGTGCAAATCTGAGTGCATTGCACACAGATCTCTTCGAGGAAGAATACCTATGGAGGATTGATGGCAATGTACTGTATTTCTAATGGCCTTTTTAATTGGCACTACGATGATTAATTAGGGCCTTCACCGAACTCCAGGAGTTCTCATTACCAAACAGCATGGCGTTCTGGCACACGATGTGGGTAACCGTTACTACTAAATAGTCACCAAATCACGAAATGCAGATAAAATAAATTTTATACAAGTTTATGAACACCGGAAATTTAAGACTACAACTGAGGAAGTAGGAAAAATTTGTTTCCTTTTTAATATATTATTTCAGCAGTGCCCAAATGCTCAAAGAAAGGACCTGAAGAAAGTGAGTTTTGTTTGCATGGCAAGGTTTGGCAGGAGGGAGGGTGGCTGCAGAGGTGCCTTCTGTGAGATACTGCTAGAAACTTGGCCATCTCTGACAGAACAAATACCTGCCAGCTCAAAGATGGACCCACTACTAACCAAGCCCAAGACAATTGGTGATGGTAGTAGCACATCTGGGATAACATATCTAATAAGAAAAAAAAACAAACAAACAACACACATCTCCTTTTTGCCACCACAGAAGGGACTGAGAAGATGTAAGAAACTGCAGACACCAAGGTCAGTGAAGAAGGCGGGGGATGAGGAGCTCCAGGTACTGGAGAGAAAGATTCCCCCAAAGCCTTTGGAGAAGACCATGGAGAAGCAGTTAGAGACACATGAAGGAGGCCGCAACCCCATGGGAAGCCTGTGTTGGAGTCAGCTCCTGGCAGGATCTGCAGCCTGTGGAGACAGGAGCCTATGCTGGAGCAGGTTTTGCAGGAGGGCCTTGTGACCCTGAGGGAGACCATGCTGGAACGGTCTGGAGGAGGGATAGAATTTGGGAATAAAGTTGTGCCCAGGAAGAAGGGAGGGGTAGGGGAAAATTTTTTAAAGTTAGGTTTTATTTTTCATTATCCTACTGGGTTTTGATTGGCTAATAATCAGATGCATTCTATTCCGTACTGGGTCTGTTTTGCCCATGAATGATCTCTGCCTGCCCTGACCTCTCATGCTGCCTTTCACCGTGACAAATGCCTGGCATGCTTTTATCTGCACAAAGCTGAGCTCACGCTTTCCTTGTGGCTGGCTAACCTGTCCCTGGCAGCCCAGTGTCTCAGAGGAGCTGGGACACCGTGGGCACGGGTGTGTGAAGCCAAGCAGCAGGTGCCAACGTGAAAGGGTTTCTGCTTTCATTTTTGGGGGTTTGGAGAGCTCTCATCCAGCTTATCTGTCCCTCTGCCATTTGTCATCACGGCACACAGCGCTCGCCTCGACGGCCACCACAGCCATTTGCAGCTGGTGCCGGAGTACTGTGACGCGCTAGGCTTAGTTCATGGCTAAAGGCAGATTTGATGTCTGAAGGGGTCCCACAGCCGCCATCTCCGCGACTCCGTGCGGCAACCCCCAGTGCTTGAGGGCTGACTGGCGGGCTGGGGCTGGGCTGGGCTGCTGGGGTCTCCCGGCGGGAGCAGCAAGCGGCCGCCTCGACCCGCCACACACATAAAGCAGCGCTGCCCGCCAAAAACCACTGGGGCGGAGCTTGGGCGCCGCCACGCTACGGCGGGGGCGGGACTCACTCTGAGGAGAAGCCATAACTAGCGGAGTTGGTCGGGCACCCCGGACCCTCCGATTTTGGGGCAGCAACAAGCCGCTCGTGGAGGCTTTCGCTAGTGCTGGGCGCCACGGGGAAGCGGCGGGCGAGGAGACGGGGCTGCCCTGGGCGGCTGCGGGATAGACCCCGCGGGAAGCGTGGATGGGGTAGACGGGTCTCGATCTGCACTACCCTCACAGCCAGGTGACGGCAGGGAGCAGGGCCGGGTTCGCTTTTACTCCTCGCTACCAGAGTGGTGCCACGGAAAAGCCTCTTAATTAACAAAATGTTGAACTAACTGAAATTCTCCTGGATCAAGGCTGGTTGTAGCCGCTGGCAGCTCCGACACCAGACTGAAGTCTGCCATTTTGCAACGCTGCTGAATGCCAATGCTGTGGGGACTGTGCCCACCATGTCCCAGCAGCAGCGGGTAAAGGAGCTTGGGTCTGTTCACCAGCTCTATAAGAAAGACTCTGTATAAGCTCCTCAACATCTCCGATACATTATAAAGAAACACACAGCCATTTAAAAATATGCTGTAAATAATCTTAGATAACATTAACACCATCTTAAATTCTGTGAATGATTTAGGATTTTGTCACGCACTTTCAAAGGGCTCAGATTCTCGTTAGAATTATGTAAAATCTGCTTACACAAATCTCCTGTCAGCTTCAATCCATTAAAAATAATGAAAGTATGCTCAAAATTAGGAACCAAAGCAAATTTTGTTTAGACTTCACAGATTAAATTTACTATGTTGCTAACCAGGTAGCACCGATACACCTCACTTTGCCTTGACAACGTAATCTAATAGGACATTTGACTCCATTTACACCACATCGTGATTTCTGTAAACTGCTGGCCATAACACAGATTCAGCCCCAGCTGCTGGTCAAAATGAAGTACTTGGGCAGTTACCAGTTGGTCCACTGTGTGTGCATCCCACGTTCATACTTTTGTAATATCCCCTCCAGAACCTGCAATAATGATCCCCTGCCAGCCAGCGCAGGAGAAAAGCTTAGATCATCTCTTCCCAGTTAACTGGCTTTTCATTCTCTTCCTTTCTACCCACTCAAAAAGAAGCCTTATGAAATGCCTCTCAGGGAATAGATACGATGACCAGCAGAATATAAGCCCCATGAAGAGATGCAAGTAGCCTCCAGGAGTACATTTCTTTAAAAAAAAAAATAAATTACAAAGAAGAAATTAACTCTTGTGATGTGAACAGAGTTCGGGGCTCTTTGTGAGCTGAGCACAGGCTGCTAGAAGCTAGAAGGGACTGGATAGGGTTGGGGAAGGACAACTGGGTCTACTGGCCACACACCCCACATTACCTGAGTGGCGCGGTTGGGCACAGGCTAGTTTGGGGAGGTTGCTTTTAGTTGCAGCCTTGCATTAAGAAGCAAACCTACTCTTTTAGAAATGTATCTGCCCAACTGCATCTCCGGCTGGCTTGCACCAAAAGGAAAAATTCCAGCAATGTATTTTTCCTTCTCATTTTGTGAGCTAAGTGGAGGCAATGCTAAGAAAAAAACAAACCAACCCAGTCAGTTGTCTAGAAAAGTGTGCTTTCTCAGCCGTGACAGTAATGCTGGAGTAAACTGGCTTTGAAAGCTTTCAGAGTTTTGTGTTTTTGAGGATTTTACGAACTGTTTTTAAATGCATTCGGATCATTAAGAATTAGTTTAAGTTATACTACCCTGGGAAGGAAACTGCTGTAAATCAATCTTATTTTAAATATACATGAACAGCTTAAAATTGCATCATATGCCATCACTAACATGCATTAGCTTCCAACACCAAAGTAGATTTAAGTTTCACTACAGAGCTGAAGATATCACTCAGAAACAGATGTTAAAGTGTCATGAAAAGCAACTATCTTACTGAATAAATGAACTTCTTTATGGCATTAAGAAAAAAATTAAGACAGGTTAAATAATAGATGTCCTATTCAACATTTTTAGATGGTGTAAATAGCCATCTCTGTGAACCACAAATCATGAGAAATTGCCATGTTTCTGGAAATGGATATTAATCTTGAAGCACGTGCCCTTGCACTCATGACACATGGTGAGCTTGGCTAGTAGAAACTCATGGGGAAAAAAAAAGAGAAGAAAAAACCCTAAAAAACACAGAAGAACTGACACACATAACACACATGAGTAATTGAGCTGGTGAATCACAAATCGTGGTCTTTTTCCCAGGAGCACTGCTTCTACAGAAAAAGAAAAAACCCACCAACTAAATTCATCTCTGTTTTGAAGCAATCTAGATTTTTAGACATTCTGAAATTTGAAAATAATTCTATTTTGCCATTCTAAAGAAATAGCACGCTAAATGTTGTTAAAACAAACCTTTCCTTCAAGTTTGATTTAATAAGGAGTTGGTAAAAATACTGTGACACAAATGAACTCAATATGTTCTCTTCCCTGGCCTCCAGTATACAGAAAATTATATTTTCAGAATCCATTGACATGAGTCAAATTGTCTTGCCTCTAGAATTTTTATGGTTTCAGACATATCTGACATATCATTTTTGCTACCCTCTTGTTAACTCTCTCAAATCATTAGCGGCATTTCAGTGTACAGGCGGAGACCGCTAAATTAAAGAGTAGATTTCAGTTTTTAAGCCCCAGGGCAGAAAAGGTTGAGCACATCACAGAGAAAATGCATTTTACTTCCAGCTCGGATTGCCTGTGCTCTCATCACATTACCTCAGCATCCCTTCAGCTTCTGTGTGAAGCGGAGGTATATTAAGCTCTGAAGGGAGCTCATTCTTCTGTCCTACAAGCTAAAGAAAGACATTTCTGGAGTGATGAGAACTGCTTGAGCTGGATGGAGAAGATACTTGAAAATGCCTCGTGGGGTTCCATCTGTACAAGCCTGAGCATAATAGCACCAAACTGGGGGTGTGGCATGCCAGAAATGTGTAACTGTTGGTGGACAAAGCTTTCATTGCCTTCAGAAACACTGAGATGAAAAGGAAAAACAACGCTACATTGAGGAGAAAAAAAAAAAACCAAACAAAGCAAAACCCAAAACAAAAACCAACCCAAAAATAGAAGATGAACAAAATGGGGTTATATATATTACCCAGATGGGCTTCTATTGCTGTGGGACTTTTCTCATTCGTGTAGCTAAGAGGATAATTTTGTGGTGTGTCAGCAGAGCAACTGAAGGACTTCAGTGCGGCGAGGAGGCCAGTTGGTTCATGCACACCTCGACAAACGGCTAATTGCAGCTGTGGGCCGTTTTGAAATTCTGCCCATTTGTACGTCAGCTAAGGAAATCACAAGTGAAATCTGGCAGAGAAGGAAAAAGAAAAAGCACACTACGGAGATGGGGGAGAGGGGAGGGTCATTGCACACTGCAGCAAAGTAACAACAGGACCAGCAAGAAGAGTGCCAGTGTGACTGGTGCCAGTCAGTAGGTTTCCAGAGACATAGTTCAGTGTAGGAAGCAAAAATGCAACAAAGAATTAAAGCCAAGATGTATCTTTTTTTCCACAGTTCCTGAAACTACATATTTTACTTTAAAAAAATGAAAAAAGGAGAAAACCAAAAAGGGTAAAAGGAAAAAAAAAAGAGGAGAGAAGAAAAAAAATGAAGAAAGGAAACAAAAAAAAAAAGTGGAAAAAAGAGGGGGAGAAAGGAAAAAAAAAGTAAAAAGTAATTACACACACCCCCACATACCAAAACAACCAACCTCTCCTTCCTGCCCCAGCTGTCTTCCCTTTTCTAAAAACAGTGAAAGGAAAAAAACCCAACAGTTCAGTTCCATGAAGACAGAGGAACAAGCTTTTAATGCGGTCCAGAGGAGGGACACAAAAGTTTATCAGAGGGCTGGAGCATCTCTCCCAAGAAGACAGGCTGAGAGAGTTGGGCTTGTTCAGTGTTAAGAAGAGAAGGCCCCAGGGAGACCTTATAGCAGCCTTCCAGTGCCTGAAGGGGGCTACAAAAAAGCTGGGGAGGGACTTTTTAGGAGGGCTGTAGTGATAGGATGAGGGAGAATGGTTTTAAATGGAAGGGGACAGATTTATATTGGATATTAGAAGGAGAATCTTCACTCTGAGAGTGGTGAGGCCCTGGCACAGGTTGTCCAGGGAGTGGTGGATGCCTCCTCCCTGGAGGTGTTCAAGGCCAGGTTGGACGGGGCCTTGAGCAGCCTGGTCTAGAGAGAGGTGTCTCTGCCCATGGCAGGGGGTTGGGACTGGGTGGTCTTTAAGATCTCTTCCAGCCTGAACCATTCTAGGATTCTGTGTGGTGAAAATTAGGGATGACTCTACAGAAAACAAAATCAAGCTACACAAGAGTAAAAACCAATTATAATTAACTTAAGACATGGCAAATCTCAGAAATCTTGCTGCCACCTTAATAATGAAGGACATCCTCCTGTAGGGCTTCAGCTACCAAGGGGACACCGTTTAACTGCCTTTCTTTGACTGGGCCCTCAATGTACACCTTCATCAATGTCTTTCCAATCTGCATATAGTCACTCCCCAGTCTGTAATGGCTGAAGATGCACTGTGTAATTTCTTTGGGGACTGATGCATTCATTGCAAGAGCTGGTTGTGAAAGAAGGCTGCCCAAAATATTTCAAATTATTAAAAAAAAAAAAAATCCACTCAATACACCCTGCTTTTCTAAATGCTGGCTTTCCATGCAGCATTTTCCAGTGTAACTCCTCTAAAGACATAAATTCAATTTAAGAGGGGGAAAAAAAAAAGGGCACAATTTTCTATAACTGGAAAAGGCAAATCAATACTTCATAAGTACAGTATGCGCTAAGATAATTAATTTTCCACAATATGCTCAAATCTCAGCAGTGAAAACAGTATAAAACCAAATTAATGACTAAGTATTCTACATACTAAGAGCAAGAAAATACTCTTTCATTCTAGTTAAATAGATTAAATGGGAAATGGCTTCTATGGCTGTCAAACTGCAGCCAGCCTGAACACCTTCAATTCCGAACCCTATGGATAGGACCATAATTGTCTTTTCTTAAGGGTTTGTTAGAAGCTTCATATTGTATCAAAAACCTTTTTGAAGGGAAAGGCAACCTTTAAAGGTCTGATTCATTTGGACTGTGCCTGATTTCCATTATTCCTAAAGCTCATGTAGATTTTATCCCTCTCGTTCATTGCAAGGTCATATTCTTTCTGTCATTTTACTTGTTACATCCTGAGCTTCAAGATCAGCAAACACAGCCTTAAATGCACTTCACCCTCACACTAAAAAAAAATTAAAAAAATAAAAAAAAATCCTTTAGAAAAGGCGATTTTGACATTGGCTGCCTGCAGTTTGACTCCCTACTGCTTCGCAGTGAGATCAAGAATAATACTTCACTTTATAATGCTCACCTTGAGATGGCGTCAGTAATGAAACACTCCAAGCAGGGATCAGTTAGAACAGCAAATGGCTTTAACATTTCCAGGGAGCAAAGGAATTGAAACATATCACTCTCCACATTTTCAGAACAAAGAGGGGACTAAAAGCAGAAAAATTAAAAAATAACAAAAAAAAAAAAACCCCAAACCCAACCCTCCTTGGTGGAGTGTCCTGAAAGAGGGAATGTGAATGGCCAAAGTAGCTACTGTGCTGTAGATATAAAGCACTATGGTTTTGTTAACCACAGCTGAAAATCAGCGTCGCAAGATAGATTTTCACCAGAATATTTGCTATAGGTATTTCAACCTATTTCCTCTCCATAAAAGAAAATAGATGACTAAAAACCTTTCCCGAAGCAAAGTGCTGCACTGCAAAGGTTTCTTCAAGATGAGTTGCAAATTTATTCCCAAATTCCTAACACTGTACGCAGATATACATAGGAAGTTCAGAAATACAGAGAAGCAAATGCACAAGCAGAAGCAATAAAATAAAATCCCCTCATAAAACCTGCCCCTCTCTGAGTGGGATTTCACAGAATCTCGACTGAAGGAGAGCAAGCAACAAGCACGGGTCTGTGGGTGTTCGCCCTGTACACAAGAATGTGCGCAGGCGTATCTCACTGCATGATACACAAGTTATTTCATGGAAATTTCACATCTTCTGACATGTCACCCCTACAGACCAAGAGCCTTAGCTAATTCTGACCACTTCTGACACGGACAGAATGCCATGCCAGTCTTGCCCCTTTAGAGAGTGGGGGAGAAATTGTTACCTGCGCCTTTTCTGGGGCCAGATTCTCTGGGATGGGCAGAGGGCTTCTCCCCTCGTTTGAATCAAGGCAGAAATCTTGCTTTCATTCTCAGTTTTTAAAAATTTCTAAGTGCTATTTTATCCTGAGGGGTGACAAGTTGAAGATAGTTTCTCCTATCTTTAGGTCTCCTCCGTGTACCTTCAGTGTCTGAACCTACACAGGGAGATGATAGCTGAATAGAAGGCATAAAGCCTGACTTGGAAAGTCTTAGAAAAACAGCCTGCTACAGACAAACAAATACTTTTATTTGTGCTCATGACATGTAATTTGGGTCACCGAGACCAATGAAATGCAAACATTTCACATTTACATCCCCTATATTTGCTTTTCAGAGCACAAGTATATCCCCAAAACAAGAAGGCTTGGGACTCGCACTGAATTGTTAGTAAGCTCAGTGGGGCTTCAAGGAGGATTGTCTGGGGGTCACTCCAGGGGTGAGGCCTAAGAAGATCATAAAAGGCTGCCAGTGACGCCAGCTGGTGAAGTCATTCCTTCAGCTCAGGGCTGTGGTGCTGTCACTCTTGCACTCGGTCCTTGCTGAATATGCATCTGTATCAGTTTAGACTTTAAAGCTTCCAAGTGTATTTTAAGCCTACTTGAGGAGAAAACTACAGAATTAATGGGGGAAAGGAATTATGTAACAGAAGCACCGAGAAATAAAACTAACAACCCATTTTTGGGAAACTGTGAGTTCGGAGTAACTCAGAGCGATTGCTGGAAACTGGAAAAAAAACTAAACAAACCCAGACAACGCAAGACCAACAATCCCTTGATTTTGGTATTTGCAAACTTGAGCTAACACAAGCACTTCTATATACTGCCAGCCACTCAGACCTGCCAGTACTCTTAAAAGGCATGTAAATATTATAAATTATAGCATTATGTTGTAACACAGATATTTTTTCTCTCTTCTGTGTATCTCTGGTTTGCAGTCACAGTAAATATTTTTGCCATATTTTAATTTTAAGATAAGATAGAAGATATACTAGCAGGAGGGAAAGTTTTCCATTACAGAACATAATATTGGAAAAGTATTAAAAAAAAAAGAAAACAAACAAAAAATCTTCAGAAAGTCCACAAGGATTTTATTTCAGGGCTTTCTTATTATACTATTAAATGATTTAATGTCCACTCTGTGTATGAAGCGATGTTATTTATTGCATACCTTCTTCCAGAAGAGCACTTGAATATTTGCAGAGAAGTACAAATACATCATAAATTTTCCTGTAACTAACATTAAAAATGAAAACAACTGCTTTGTATTAAAGAATTACACAGTACCAAAACAATGAATTTGGAAGAAAAACGTCAAGATTGCTTAAACTGGATCTTGACTGGTAACACTTCAACTGCATTTTCTCCCAGAACTAACGTCAGCCTGTACTTGTCTGATTACATACAAGTGAAAAGCTATGTTATTTTCCACCACTTTTGTGTTCTGTGCCCACTGCCATAAAGATCTCAAATTTTTCTCTGTCTGTCGTGGACAGTATGCCAGGCTCCCCTACCACTGGTTTGGGGCAGGTTGTTGGGAAATCTAATGTTCACCCAACACTCTCAGCTGACGTAGCAGCGTGAAACAGCTCCCACATCAGTCAGACCCATCCCACTGAAAGGACAGAGCCACATACTTGGGAAGGCATTAGCCAAGATAGGGGCTGCCTTTGGCTTCGGTGAGATCAAAGCCCCAAGCAGAGGTCATGCATAATTGAGAAAAAATGCATCTCTGGTTTCAAACCCCCTTGTTTTCTCCTTCTAGTAAAGTGGCAAGAGCTCTGTGACGCCTTCTGTGCATGAACGGTGCTGCTGTGTATATAAAAGGAACAAAGACGGCGTTCTGAGCAACAAAACTTTGTCGAAGGAATTTTTTCAAGGGAACCTTGGGAGTCTGGTTTGCAGACAAAAAGTGTACTTCAGCATAAAAAAAATAATCCATACATACCAGGGTACTGCTGAATCACAGAGCTACCTTTCAGAGTTCAGACTCAGCTTTCTGCAACTCAGATACGGTGTAACTCAAGCAGGAATAAGAGAGTCAGAAACAGTAGGAAGAAACCCTCACAACTGCACAAAACAATGACCATGACCAGAAGAAAAAGCAATGGGAACTTCATCACTGACAGAACCGTGTGTTACAGTATCTAAAGCATCACTTGTGTGCTTTGCAAGGGTGAGGAGCACCTTCACACAAAACACCCCAACTTGTACATCACCAGGAAAATTGTGCAACGCACAACACTGGAAAAGGGGACGGGATGGACAGCAGCCATGGAGACCAGAAGTCTCCAGCCAGCTACCGGGGATGTGAGTCCATTAAAACAGATGGGATGGACTGTCTTGAGTACTACTGGAATATTCCTGTCACACCAGAAAGCCTTCCAGGGAGGTTTGGAAGGGACAGGCCTGCTGTTCGAGTTGTTGGGGGTGAGCGGGAGCCCAACCCAATCCCCAGTGAAGCAGTTTGAGTTGACTCAACTTGGACGTGAAAGAGTTGGCAAGAGGGACAGTTCAAGCAACAGGAGCCTGAGTTGTGATTTTCCAGCACACAAATGAAAACCAGGGACTGCAGCAAATGGTTCTTGAGAGAGCAGATTAAGAAAAGCCATCACCCTTACCCAACCTCTGTGGTCAGAGACTAATAAATGGTATAAAGATACTGGGGGAATTGTGAAGGTTGTGTTAGTGTTGAGGAATGTGTAACTGTAACTTCCTAAAGGGGCTTTGCCTGGTCTCAGGGCTTATCCTGCTTAGCTACAGGGATTATTTTGCCACTCAAAACAGTCCCCATCCGCAGAGTTAACTTCTTAAAAGGGTGAGGTACTTGCCTATGGAAGGTTATCTCTGGGGTGGGCAGGTACAAGCTGGGATCACTTAACCAGCCTGATGAGAGCCTTACCCCTACAGAGGTGTCAGCGCACAAACCTGCAGTCCAGCACATGCTGAAGAATTACCTTCACTAACAGATGGAAAAATCTACCAGTAAGGCCTGGGCACCTTTGACATTATTCAATTTCTATGACTTTTAAAATGAAGGTTTTTGTTTAGGTGGAGTTCTTGCTCAGTTTACTATCTTTTACTCTGATTTTCTGGAAGAGAAATTACAAAGAAAGTTTCTGAAGAACTCTCAGAATACGCTGAGTCACTGGGATGAATCTCTTTAAAAATAATTTTTTAAAAAAGTAATTAAAGTTAACCTGAAAATTTGATTGGGCTGTAATTATCCTCTTGAAACTCAATTTTGCCAGCATCCCACCTCAAAGATGAACAAAACACAACATGATTCTGTGATTGAAACTTGTCTGCCGTCAATCCACATAACTGCCTTATACTTCACATGGACCTGCTCATCTTGTCAAGCAAAGAAAAATCTCATAATCAGTTTTAGCACCCCAGAGCCCTTCCAATTCTCAAAGTAATATTCCAAACAGCTCAAGTAGAGCACAGTAACGCACAACTCGGCAGCCAACCTATTGTAATGCTATGAAAGAGTAGAACTTCAGATGATAGAGGCCATAAATTTATAAAATCCTTTTAAGGCCATCCATACTGCAATATGAAACTCAAATGAGTACTTCTCCCATCTGTTTGTTATGGTTTGTTGGGTTTTTTTCCTGGAAGAACTTGGAAGCAACAAAAGGACAGACAGTTACCGAGCACTGTAAATCTGTACATTAAAAAAATATATATATATCATGTACTCCTTTAGTGAATGCAGCACACTACAGAACAGGCTACGAACAAACATAAACCACTCTCAAATCCTACTTTTCCTATGTGCATGCACATATGTGAGCACAAAGGTGTCCTTTGAGTGGAGATAGACACCTGTTATCCTAATAATCAATCCCTAAAACAGCATCAAATGAAGGAACCCATAGCCTATAATTATGCTATGCAGGCAATATATTTCCATTGTTTTAGGGAAAAAGCTTCTGGGTAAAAAATGATAATTCATATTCACCTACCATATTTATTAGAAATATTATTTTTCTTGATAATAATAAAAATAATAAAATTTTATTAGCCTGAAAATTAAAATGGAGTCAAATATATACAATAAGTAACCTATTTACAGATTTGGAAGCAACTTCATCTCTGAAAACTCTTCCAAAACCCGTTTGCTAAGGCTTCTGCCACTTTATTCAGCCTGTATTCCTTCTTTATTTTAACTGATCTTCAAAAGCATTAGAATTAGGGTGCTAGGACAGGGCATTGATTACTGCTGCTGATGTTCAGGAATCACGAGTCACTAACTGGTGTCACGGAGGAGGAGATGGGAGTTACAAACAGAAGAGAAAGAGGTGAAACTCAGAAGGGTGGAAAAGAGGAAATGCTGTTGTAACACATCTGGAATCATGCAGTGGGAGTCCAAGGAAGGGATTAGCAATCATCATTCTAGATCAATATTTCAGTGTTACAGCGAGCTGTATCATCTGGCTAAAGAATGCCTCATTTAGGTAAAGCTTAAACATCTGTCACTGCCATAAATTTCTGCACCTATCTTGTAAAGCTCCTTCAAACTCATCTGAAAGGCATTTTGGACCAAATACTTCACATACTTTTCTAGAAAACAACCTAGCAGCTTTCAGGCAGAGGGATATCAGGGCTTGGGCACTGGGTTTTGTGGGAGAAGGGGTGGATTTTGGTTTTTTTCTTGGGGTTTTGTTTTGGGAGTGTGTTAAAGGCCATAAATTGGTCACAAACTCTAGCACAAATGATGAACACTGTGGCCTTCATGTCACACGTGGGTTTCTCTGTAGGTTACCTCTGCCAGCTCTTCGCATGCTGAGTGCCGCTGCGGAGAGAAATGGATTTGCCAGGTCCATTTCTCTTGGCAACAGGTTCTGTGAACTCTACAGATGAACGGGTTGCTGAGGGAATTCACTGAAGTGGCAGTCTGGGCCCTTCCCAGGCCTTTTCATGTGTAGAGCCACTTCTGCTGCACATTGGAGTCCAGTAACTGATGAAGTCAAGTGTCAGGGTGTAAATGAATGGGGTGAGAGTACTGCAAAAGATTTACTGCAGTTAGGAAACTCTTGGAATCAAGGAAGCAAATTCAAGAAACCATAGGAAAGGAAAAGGTGTCAAAAGAGAGACAAGAAAATTTTTTTAAAAAAAAAAAAGGAAAGAAAAAATAAATCCCCTTACTTGAGGAAATACAGTTATAAAATATAAAAACATTTCCAAAGATTAAGTTGCCTATTTACCAAGCATCTTGGCCTCCTAAAAATCTGCATTTCATTCCTATTAAGATGTTGTAAGTCTTACGCAAAGATTTACGCAGAGTCTGGAAAAGGAGGCGAAGGGGGAAAGGAAGGCTGAAAATTCCTGTGGTCCTTGTAAGGCAGCCGCAGCATTTTCCTGTTCAGTAGCACTGAAAGCACAGGTTGTCTTTACACAAATAATTCAGCATGTGCTTAGTGCCTCAGTCAGTTGCCGTTTGGAAAATAATTCCACTTCACCTTTGTTAGCAGTGCCAAGCTCTAGGTAAAATCCTGAATCGAGGTTCTTGCCAAGGAATGAATTTGAATCACATGCTCTAAAACAATTCCCACCACTAACTTTTCTCTTAGTAAAATCAAAGACAAGGACTCTGTTCAAATAAAAGGAAGGCAATGTTTCAACTTACTTTTATAGTTCAAATTAAAAGTGTGATCCTGCCTTTACAACACAATGCTAAATTTAAGTTTACCACAATAAAACTGAACGAAGCTGGTATTACATAGCCATAGTATCTCTCCCGAGAATTACTGTTTAACATGTTAAATTGTCTGAACTTTTAAAATAAAAAGTCTTCCATAGTATTTCACAGCTGAGCTACTAAATTAATCTTGCCAACTCTCACAGGTATGTCATTTAGTGACAACTCAACTATATTTTCAAACGTGTATGTAAAAGTCTCCCTTGTCCATTTTGTACATATTGAGGCTTTACTGGTGTAATCGTATCAGCCAGTGAGGCAAACCCGTCCCGACTGGAGACAAGACCTCATTAGGTTACGTTGCGTTATAAGGAATTCATAACAGTAGCTAATGAAACACTTGCCATCCAGCAAAATAAGGCGATTAAGTAAACAGCGCTGCAGCATGACACCGTGTGGTAAAATGCCACGGGGAAGGGTTTAATTGCAGAGGCTTGCAGTAAATGCTGAGCTCCAAACGAGCTGATCTGAATCTGAAGTGATAGGAGGAGAAATAGAGCGCTCTGAAGTATTTCTGGACTGTACATCTAATTACTTCCGGATGGAAGCTAATGAAGTCCAAAATACGCACAGCACAGCAGGAAACATGATGCTGTGCCTATGTGCATGTGTATTTAACCCATATAAAACTCACATTCCAAGGTAGGATATGGAGTGCATACATTAGGTCATATACATGTATTTGCACAGTTGTTACCAGTCAGGTCTCCTGTTTGCATAACCAAGTGTTGAGAGACTCATCTGATGAAAACCTCTACCCAAATAAATATTAGGCAAGCCCTGCTCATCAGACACCACGTTTTGATGTGGGAAGTTCACATCACCCTCAGATGCACACTGGCTCAATGGAAGCTCAGGGCTTCTTGGCAGAAGATAGACCAGCTGTTGCCTTGTCACCCTGTTCTCCACCCACAGCAGGTCACCTTAGGCCAGCACATACTGAAGCTTCCATGTGAAATTTTCATGACCTGGTCCCATCTTCCAAAGTGATACAGATGCCAGCATACTGTTGCAAGCCAAGAGAACCTCGGATTCTTCGAGCACCACTCGACACTTTGAAAGATTTGATTTTTTTTTTCCACTGAGAAAAGAACCAGCTTCTCATTTTCAAGTCATCTGATGACTTCAAAACTTGAAAATTCATTGAGCTCCTGAACAAACTACCTCTTAGCACAGCAAAACATCAGAGCATCTGCAATCATATGAGACTTTGTAGGACACGGTTCACAAATGGTGGCTCAGCTACTGTAGGTGCTGCACACCAGCAGCCAGGCTCTGATCTCGTTTTCCCCGAAACCTAGAGCCAGACTTCCAGAGCGGCTTGGCCCTTGATACATGAAAATACGAGAGGGCAGAAAGGAAACTGCTTTTTGTTAAACAAATTCACACAGCTTGAGAGGGGTGTTCTAACAATAAACAAAAGCCTGAAGACCTGAGGAGGCACCATGGTTTCAGAGGCCAGGTGGGTTATCCTCCTCTTAGCACTGGATAATGGTGGGCTTGAAAACATGCCTCACCAGCCTGCCCTGACAGACAGCCCACCTCAGCAACCCCAACTGAGTGAGACAAAGAGCTTTTGAGCGCTGCCTTTAGTAAGCATCTGAAAAGGACCTGTGTCCTCTCACATGCCGTGCGGACAGGCCACCTACCAGCCCACCCAAAGAGGGCCCAGTGAGATGAATCCGCGCTGCCCAGGCTCTGCCTGTGCTCCCAGTGAGGACAGCAAGTGCCACAGACTTTGAAGAGTTATCGCAGGCCAGCAGGGCCTGGCTTGCCTGGGCTCTGTTTATTTTTAAGCATAGCTTGGGAGAATAAAACACGCCGTAAGCTAAACAATTAGCCTTCCAAGACAAATGGTGTGGGTCGGGCAGATATTACAGCGTAGCTTCTGATCTGCCAATGAAGTGGGCTACAGCTGCAAGTCATTACACTGAAGTGAAAATAGATTAACTGAATACATAAACTGCCTGATCCTTCTGTAAAACTGAGCAGAGGATTTGTGGGATCTGTAATCCCGGTATTCAGGTCTTTCCTTACACTCGGCGGAGACGTCTGGATCTGTTTCAGGCGTGTCACACAGCTATTTTCAGCCGAGTCCTCCAATATTGGAGGTTTTAAAGAAGGTCTTTGCAACAATATTCAGCTGCCCTAGGCATTAACTACCGTGGAGTTTCAGGCAATGCCTGTGTGTATCGCTGTTCCCCTTGGAGGGGAACATTTGCATGACGCATATACAGTACTATGTACTAAGTGGAGACCATACGTACTGCTGTGACATTACTGATGTCCGAAATTGTCATGTTTTCAGTTTGCAGTGTTTGTCTCATAAATTAAAACTGTCTTTATTTTGTGAAAGATACTTATTTGAAGACCATTACTACTTTGATGTAAAAAACATACATATCTCCTTATAGAATGTATGTCATCAAAATGGTTATCCATCCAGATCTCACTGCTATCCACTGGAGTTCTGTTATACTTAATTAACCTGAAATCTTGGGAAAAATCTGATCAATCACATGACACTTAGGCCGTATTAAGCATATCTGTGTTTTTATCCAAACCTTCCCGTAGTAGCCCAAAACGCTCTCTCCCAGACCTTCTAGAAGAAGCAAAACTGTCCATACAAAAAAAATTATTTTACAATTAAAAAAACCTATTTCCTTGAAACACACAATTTTATGAAGTATAACATTATATTTTATACAATTTATTATCTAGCCTGTTAGTATTCATGAATATGCTGTGCATGAATGCGTAGAATATGAAATTTATTCTGTTAACTGATTGTTTCACAGTTTCAACGCAAAAATCGGCATTTTAGTCAGATTTTAATATTTCTTTCTGATTTAAAAACTTGCACACTTGTAATACTGCCAACTACACTGGTAAGCGACAATCTCTAGATTTTCCGTACTCTGTTTGCTTTCAGTGATGTTACACTCCAATTCCAAAAGCAGTAGATAAAAGCGTGCATGGGAATCTGCAAGTAGATTCCTTTGAAGAAAAAAGGAATAATTAAATTATCATAAGGAAGTGACAGTTTTTAAAGTATTTTTGTCAAGTTATTTTGAAGAACGTCACTTCCAGCTCACTGGCAAGAGAGGCGCATACACATAAGTGCCAACAAGGGAGAACGAGGGAATGCAAACTATGGAAGTGTTTTGTAAGAGAACTTAGACCCTCTGCCTCTCTGCTAAAAGTCTGTGCTTCACAAACCCTATTATTAGTCCATAATCTCACATCAGTATTGTTTTGGCAAGTAACTGTTAATCTGTTCAGAAATAATAGAGGTGAGTTAAAATCTAGCTGCCACGCTGGATGCTGACGAGTGAGCCTGACACTGCTGAAAGACAGACACACCTAAACTACTGGTGTGTGTCTTGACTGAGGTAGAAATTAGCTGCTCTCTTAATGGATTTTGCAAGAGTCTACAAAAGAACTCCTTTATGCCGATTTACATTGCTTCTGCATCAAACTCACAGTTTTAGTCATCTGTTATACAGAGTAACAATTTTCTGGTCTAAAAAGAAATAGTAGACATGTATATTTTAGGAATTCTGAATTCTGTCGTGCCATAAGAATATTTGTTTATTGTATTACAACTATGATAACAACAAAAAAATAAAAATCACAATTTATATTTTTAATTCCACTATCATGAAGGTCATGGAAAGATCAAAACAAAACTATATTTCCTCCCGATGCTCAGTTAATGTTGTGCTCTTGACAGGGTTATGTGGATCATCAGTTCTGAAAGTTGCAATAAATTACTCTGTATGTACTTTGTATGCAAGCAGAATGACAGGCAGGCACAAAATAAGCAAATCTGTAGGTATCTTCTTGGGTGGCTTTTCAGAACTGAGAAAAAGTAAACAATTTTATTCTTGCTTCTGTTTGTTATTTATTGTAACTCATGGAGTATTTTTCTCCCTCTTCCATGATTTTGCTGGCAAACTCAAATGGGACACTTATGAATAAGGGCCTTTTCTTTTTTCCATCTAATTCCTCACCTACCTGACTCAAACCATTGCCTATACTTTTACCAATGAAGCTTTTCCACTCTTCTGAAGTCCCTCCCTTCAGACAGAACTACAGTGCATAGTCACAACAGCTCTTTATCATAGACTGGTTTGGTTTGGAGGGTGCCTGAAAGCCCATCTAGTTCCAACCTCCTGCCACTAGGCCAGATTGCCCAAAGCCCTGTCCAACCTGGCCTTGAACACCACTGGAGGTCGGGCAGCCACAGCTTCTCCAGGCAACCTGCACCTCTGTCTCACCGCCCTCATAGTGAGGAATTTTTCCCTTATTTTTAATCTAAACCTACCCTCTTTTACTTTAAACCCATTTCCCCTTGTCCTATCACTGCACTCCCTGAAAGAGTCCCTCTCCAGCTTTCCTGTAGCCCTTCAGGTACTGGAAGGCCGTGGTTAAGGTCTCCCTATAGCTTTCTCCAGGCTGAACAAGCCCAACTTTCTCAGCCTGTCTTCACAGGACAGGTGCTCCAGCCCACTGATCATCTTCTTTGATCAACCACAGTCACAAGAGTAAATTGATCTACTACAGATGTTAAAACATATTCCCGTTGCTTTGTTCTGGAAAACATGTGTGTAGAGGCAACAGCAAGATAGTTGGATTCCACCTGTCCCATAACCTCCTGTAAGGGACAGGTAAGCCCAGAACCAGAACGGTGTACAGGCTGTACGCCTCTGCAACTGAAGCGCCCCAATACGAAACATCATTCCCTGCAACTGCCTGTAGATGTTTCAGATGAATGAAAGGTTTCATTTATTTATCTTTCCTTCTGGGGGAAAAAAAAAAACACCCAAAAAAAAACCCACACAAAAAAAACCCAACCAAACAAAAAAAACCAAACCAACAAACAAACAAAAAAACCCCAAAACCAACAAAAAATGGAAACAAAGGAAAAGGCCTCAGCTATCTTATTGCAAAATATTTCATTACTTAATTGAATATATTTCCTCACTCTCTCTACTTTTTCAGAAAAAGAAAATTAAAAAAAGGGGGGGGCACGACACACTCTAATTCCAGGCACATGTCAAAATACTAACAGAATCATGTACAAAATGCTAACAAAGTTTTTAAAATATTTTAGGGACTACCTAAACCAAAAATTATTTGAGGCCATGAATAATATGGGATTTTTTTTTCCCCCCTTGCTGGGAGGAATCAAATAGTCCAACACAGGAGAAGCTTCGATTCTTAAATCCCAAGTAAAATTGTAAATAAAAGGCAGTGTAAAAGCACTACCACT
Source organism: Heliornis fulica (assembly GCA_013399135.1). Taxonomy (NCBI): domain Eukaryota; kingdom Metazoa; phylum Chordata; class Aves; order Gruiformes; family Heliornithidae; genus Heliornis; species Heliornis fulica. Next base: position 413,829 of record VXBZ01004235.1, on the reverse strand, counting down.
TTATAATACAGCAAAACTACAGGAAGGAATTACGACATAGAAAGGAAAATTAAGATTACAGGAAAAAAACCTGTTCAGTCACTTTTTGGCTAAAATGAATCCCTGTCCTTCTGTAAGTAAGAGATGCCACAAGCCCATCTGCATTCTGAAGGACTTGCATGTCAGACCAAAAAAACTCCAAACCTTCTGTGAAACTGGTGCACGTTCCTGCTTTGAACCTCACGGCCTGAAGTGAAAGTAACACTTGTGCATTCAGATGTTTTTCAGTCTACTTTCATGGTTCTCAAGCTTTTTTTTCATTGTTCACCAGAACAATGTGGAAGAGCAATGTGTGTATCTACATACATCTACCAGAAATGGAAAAGTATTTGGAAAAAAAAAAAATAATTCCTCAGATTGTAGTAAGACTGCAGTAAATACAGTAAACGACAGTAAATAAATTCTAATTGTGAAATATGAGGTCAACAGCTCTTAAACAGTTGCTCTCCATTTTCAGTCTAGTTTAATAAAACTGAACATGTCAGTTCCTAAAATAAAAATGTCCACCAAGAGACTTGATTCATGGAAAATATGTAGAGCTTCACATATGCCAGACTTTGTTTTTAAATATTCCTCCCAATGCCAGTAAAAAGAAATTGAAGAACCCAGCAGAGTGCATACCTGATGCAGCCTCTGATAGTTGCTCCAGGCAGCAGGAGAGGAGCACACTTTGGATCCCAGCAGTGCAAGAGAGGTGGCTCTCCAAGGCAGAGTTCTGCTCAGTTGGCTCCTGCCATACACAACTTCTTGGATACAATTTAAACCAAACCAGCTGAGTTCACCTCAATTCAGTTTCAAGACTTGTGAGTGCACTGATCAGTTCTTCACTCTCTATATTACGGGAGCCCTTACAGAAGTCACTTTCCTGTAGGTAAAGTCAAGTTGGGGAAACACCTCCCATCACTGCTGAGTGCAGTTACTGTAGCAGTTTTCCTCACTGCTTCATTCAGGCTAACCTCTCAGGCTGACTGTTTCATTCCTCTTGCATACAGCATTTGCAAAATCTCTTGATAGTATGGTTTGTTGTTTTTTTAATTAATGCTAATTTATACAATTATTACTACTTAGAAGTGAATTCCTTAATAACAAGAGGCTTCCTACTAACCAGAACAGTTTATTCATCTGACCTAGAGGTCACTGACAGCCGAGCTTTCAATAACCAGCCCTCAGCAGACAGCAGAGCAGTTCAGAATGAATTTCCTACCACGCATGGGACACGCTGATGCACTGCCAAGACCTCAGTTTGCACCAGCCGTGTTCGAAATGCAAAGTCGTGAGACAAAGATGTCAACTGGTGCTGCTGGATGGGCTCATCCCGGGATGAGCCTTAACAGCTCCTGTCTGCTTTGGTGCACCATCGTTAGTCAGTAGCTGGCACATTACCCAGGAGTACTGCTGAGCCAGGTTTAATGCTGACTTTTGGGTAACCACTCAGTACTAACCTGGTGCTCCTCCTGCAAGATCTCGACTTCACTAACTGCCCATGTGTCAGCAGTGTATGAGCAGGCTGGATGTGCGGTTTGAATGGACGCGTAATCTCACCCTCCTCGCACACAGCGTTAGTCCCAAAGCCAAGATTCATTTTTAAAATGCACATATGAGATCTGTTTTGACCCTGGCTCCCTAAAGTAAATAAGGCCCAGGCAGTTTCCTCCCATCCTCCTGCCTCTCCATCCTTTTCTCTGGAAACTGTCTTCTAACCCATTCAGAAGCCATTAGTCAGCTTCAACCAGACCTGGAAGAGGGCTGTAAAATGAAGGCAGTTAATTTCCCTTCAATTTGGGAAATCAACAGATGGGCAGAGGGATGGCGCCTGAATTCCCAGCCACACAAAAACAAGACTATCCTGCCACTGCCAGCCCTGCTGGGCAGATCCCACAGACACCAGACAGCTGTTCAGATGGCTCCTGGATCTGAGCTTGTTGCACAACTCCGAAGGGGTTCAGGCACCACCAACACAAGCGTTGAAAAAAATGGGGCTTTTTGCCCTGCTATCCCCAGGACTCTGTCTTTTTCAGCAGTTGGGATGATTACAGATGCTTTCTGAACTTTGGGGTTATGGATCATACCGAGCACAAGCAACCTCTTCATCTACCCACGCCCACTGTTATCAGAGTCTTTCGGAAGGGAGCTCGACGCCCCCCTTTACCTGGTGTGCCAGGGCACTGCCAGATCCCTCACTAGCTTACTTGGTATCTCCTCCCCTATAAATTATACAAACACAAAGCAGGTTAGAAGAAAAAAAACCCACCTTGTATCTCACAACACTTCCTACCTGCAATATTCAGACAAGGGGGATTTTTGCTAGTTTACAAATTGAGGAACAGTGAATGACTGCAATGGCTTTTCATAAAACCCATTCTAAAAATGGTACATTAGTGGTTTGCTGCTTTTATTCTAAATTGGAAAAAAATAATTCTGATTTGGCATCTGTGGCTCGGGGTGAGAATCCAAGTTTTATTGCTAAATAACTCTCTGTTCCACTGCACATGTGTGCATCTGTGAAAAAGAGCATTTGTGTATCTGAGGCGATATTAATAACAGATAACAGATTAACTTTCACACTAAAAGGCAAAAGAAAGATTAAATATTTGAAAACATGTTGAGTCATGAATAAAATTATTATAAGAGCATTTTGACAGTATTCTAATATATTCTTTAAAAAACTATAGTATGAATTTTGGCTGTAAAAATAAATAAATAAATCCAAGGCTCTACATATTGTACCCATTTGTCAGTGGAAACTTCAGCCTTTGCCAGTAGGCACAGAGTCAGTTTAGGTTTTGCAGTTGAGAACACAAAGTTCTTTAATAGGCTTCTAGCTGTGTTTGAATGATATGGATGCAGTCCTTGTAATAAACAGCAAATCTCTGTAATGTCATAATCAGGTAAATTGTTGACTATTACCTCAAGAGGATGGTGTAGAAACATTCTCATTTTTACCTTTTTGTCACATTAAGTTGTGGTGCAAGCTTATTTAAAAAAAAGAAAAAGGTTGCAATCTTAGCATAGTACTTGAAAACTCTGAAGTTATTTGAAAAGCAGCTCAGCTCCCTGCATGATGCATGTAGAATTGTGGAGGAGTTTTTAAACATGGTATGAAGAGACATTCGAGCCAGTGAAAAGCAGGCTTTAGTTGAGGTTCCCATATTCCCATGTAAAAGTAATTTAAAATATTTTAAAAAATAAAAAACACTTTAAAATTCAGAGTATTGCTTAAGGAATTGAAACCAAACCATACCCAGAGCATTCATGCTGCGGCAAACTAACATATCACATTCCACAGGCTTCCCAACAACTTCACTGCCATTAGCTTGGTTTGTATAATTACTGTTATTTTAGTAAACAATTCACATTCCAACTACTTAATACATTATTCAGTGCAAATGGCTCCATTCAGCTCTCGTTAAATCAGTATCAGTACTCAGCTACTATTCTGGATTAAGATGAAACCTAAATAACATTTTGGTACCACTTCATAAAAGGTTCATTTCTCTGTTTTCCTACCTGCAATATTTGACCTAATGTTTACACAGAGAACAGTATGTGTTGATTTGGGGGGGTGTTTCCCAAACGTGTTTGCCCCAAGAGGAAGACTCCAGACTCAGAACACAGATGACTGCAGCAAGCCAGAGCTGTGCTCCTGGATCCTAGGGACTAGGACTGCTTTTTAAGCATGGCGAGACGCCTAATAACTTGGGGTTAGAAAGATGACAGAAGCTTCATCTCTCCACTAGATCTAAACATACTTCTTCCCCCCTCCACTCCCCAATCTGAGTTGTTTCACAATTATTGTGTGTGCATGCTCCAGGGATACCCAAGCACCACATCTTTCTTTGCAAAGCTTGCAGGGCAGGTTTGGATCAATACTCAGTGCATTAGACTGCTCTCCAGCACCAATTTTTACCCTCCAACCTGTTTCCTTTCAGTAGTCTTCCCATATTTTTTTCCTTCACCGTTCTGTTATTTATTTTTTTTAAACCAAACTGGTGTTCTCTGTCAGTGCTTGCCTCTGCTCTGCCTTAGCTTCAATCTCTGGTTCCTGCCCTGGTTTCACACACCTCAGGATCGGGTAGTTTTAAAGAGAAATTATCTTTCCATGGTTTCCTGAATGCAAATGCAGCATTATTTGAATTCTTCCATTTTCTGCCTGCCACCCCCCGCTGTTCACACTGAACTGCAGTAGTGAACACTATTTGATCTTAAGCTTTTTCTTTTTTTTTTCTCTTCTCCTTCCACACTTAAAAAAGAGGTTTCCATTTGTCAGGCATATCTGTATGGTTTGTAGCTCTGTGGAAATGAAAGGATGGGCTGAGGGGAGGGGGAGGGTTCCAGCACTCCCAGATCTCTGCCTAGCACCAACTGAGAGCAAACATAAACTCTTCCCTCATGCCTCCCCAAACATAAATCAAACTCTGCATCTGTGAGAAGAGCCTGAACCGTGGGTTGGAAAGGGGGGGTTCTGAGAGAGAGAGAAATGGGCATGCTGGAAATTTTGCACATGCAAGCAACTGCACTGAGAGGAATGGGGAAACACATGGGACGGGAATATTTTGGGGAGGAGCAGAGCAGTCCTGAAATGGAGAACTTTACACCTTTCCCAAGCTCTGCTGGGGGCTTCCCACTAACAGCAGATCAAATAATTTCCTCCAAATTAGAACACAGCGCTTACCCTTTAAATATACACACAAAAAATATTTACTCAGCTTCCTTAACAATAGGTTCCTGAATATTAGCTGGTTTCCTATATCCAACACCAAACACTGAGTACCAACAGGCGTAAAATTAAGTCAAGACTGGAGTTTTATAGGGGTGGGTTTGGGGTTTTTTTGGGGGGTGTGTGAGGGGGATACAACACACATTTCATCATTTATTTAAGGAAAATGAGGAAAAAAAGACAACCCTCTCAACTTTTCACATAGAAAAAATATGTCATTTTTTTGTTAAAAACCTGTCATATTGGGACATACCAGTTTAGCTGAGACCTTTTATCACCTCATGGGTTTGCTTCCACCACTGATGTGGTGGAAGCCTTTGTCTCCATGAATAACTCCAACAGTTTTGAGCAGCAGGAAACCCCGTACAACCCCCTGCACCACTACCACCACAATTCGTGTCAGCTCTATATAATAATTACTCTAATATTTTTTTTATTTCCTCTGCATGGGTAGGTTACAAGTAAAGAAGCATGAGAGCCATCTGTTTGTGGATGCTTGATGATAATCTCCCAAATGTAAGCCTCTACAGGCCTATCTCTAGGAAGATAAATTAATTTTATTTTAATTAAAAATTTAATTTCCTAAGAAATTGATGAAACGGATCCCACTTCCTACCATGCCCTTCCAGATACAATTTCCTACTCACCAGTAGCAAACTGATCTTCCAGTGCTGTCATCAGCCCAGATTTCAGTCCTATGAATATTTATTCTAGGGGAATCATGGAGGAAAGCAATCGGGGGGTTCATTTTGCTTACCAACAGCTGTTCTTAGCATGAGTTTACTATCCATCACCTACTTGTTCAACACATCCCAGCATTCCTGTAACTTCAGGACCAACCTCACGACCACGGTTTCATGCTTTCCTTCTCCTTTGGTCTAGCTACTGTCTTGGTTTAACAGATCCCCCCCTGGCTCTGGTAGAGGCATTGTCAGGGTAAATCAGGCACTTCAGATCCTTTTAAGTGTCATGATCAGAATACAACAATGTCTTTCTTCTCCTTCCCACCAGTCACAAATTGCCCTGGAGTTCAGTAGCCTGCAGAAGACATGGTCCCTTGGGGTCTTGGGCCACCCTCTCTGTTGCAGCATCAGACACGTGGGGTATGATACTGGGAATGCATGGGAACTCTTTGTCTTCCCTTAGCCCTTATACCTGGAAGCAATATCCAGGAGGACAGCAAACATAAATCAAATTAGCCCTGTTTTTGAACATCTACTATCTGAAATTTCACCTTTTTGAAACAATGTGAGCACAATTTTGAATGTGTTTTAACTTCAGAGTGAAGAAAGAAGAGAAGGAAAAGTTACTGGGTCATTTCAGCTCCATTACTGACAAAAGGGCACCGGGCTTTTATCGTTACCAGAGAAATGGTCTTGGTTTTTCTTTATTCATTGAAGATTTATTTAAAATAAATCACCTGACCCAACCATAGCTGAAAGGTGAATGCTGATAACCTGGCTAAGATACTGTCCTCTCAAGCCTAAATTAAAACTTGCAATATATTGTTTTTCTCCTCCATACAAATAAAAAGCCTTTCAATGTCAAGTTCTGTATGTCTGATAAGAATTCAGATTTTGAATATGTTGAGTGCTTCTCAATTTATCAGGCTCCATGCTGATCATCTCTTGGTTCTCCACCAGCTTTAAGGAGAGCTAGGAAAACTACCTAGCACTGATGCTCAGCAACACTATCGTCACTATAGAAAGTTCTTGACTGAATTTTGTTTTGCTAAAACAAATTACTGCAACAACCTAAGAAAAAGTGAAGTTGATTTTTCACTTTATTACCACTACCCATGCTAACGTTCTAGCTGCTCTTCTCTGATTACATTTTATTGAGTCTGGCTTGTGATATGGAAAAAGATCCCATTAGGAACTGACCTAATCCAATCATGCAAAGAGCCCACAGGCTTAACTGAGAGGTTGGCCCTGTATCATCCATCTATCAAGAGTCCTATGTAATTCTTGTCAAGTAATACAGAGCATTGATAGAGCCACAGACTCTGAAAGGAGTTGGGGTATAAAGCACTTCACAATCAATAACAACTGCAATTATTTATCTCTTTAGAAAAAAAATAAATAAATTAAAAACCTTACTCACTCTCCCTGGTTGGAAACCTGGCCAGATACATGACAACACATGAAGCTCCTACGTTTCAATTAACAGGACAGGCAAGAGCAGAGCTACATCACTGCTCCTCCTGGGTCATCCTGTGGAGCTGGTGCTATGGCTGGGCAGTTCCTCCCATCCAATCTCACATTCGGACCCTCCCACAGCTCTGTCAGCTCTTTTGTCCTAACGTGGGGAGACTGTGCAACCCTGTTCCCACTGAGCAAATGCATCCAACCGTCAGGTCAGTAACTGATCAGAGTTCTGGCAGTGCTCAGCTGCAACGTATCCGTGACAGAGTGGTGTGTAAAGGCTGAGTCTGCTGCCTATGACCCAAGACAACCTCCACAGGAAAGCTGTTGGAGGACACTCGCAGGGCACCCTCTCTCCTGCTCTGGTTCTGCCGCGCTACGTAAGGCTGCGCTTTTACCCCGCACGGGAGACTGCGTGGTGCTCCAGTCCTGACGGGCCTGGAAACGCCCCCCATGTCGACATCGAGTCCTTGGGCCTGGTGAGGAAGCTGAGGTCATGCTAACACAGCCCTCCCTCTGGATTTGAGCTGGGTTCTGGATGCCTGGCTAGGGGGACAGGCAAAGCGAGCAGGTCAGCTTGAGGGAGAGAGAAACTGCAGAGTGGATGGGCACCTGGCAAGTAGGACATTCTGCAGACAGCACCTCTGTAGTGGGTGTCTGAGGCCAGGCAGGCGTTTTTACACAACACAGAAACAGTTCATGCTCTTACATCACCATCCGGATCAGGAAGCAGACTGCTGCTGTAGGCACAAAGACATTAAAACACCAACTCCCTTCCATCAGTATCAGAGTACTGAGGTGATGGAGGCGGG
>VXBZ01004235.1:350842-406109 GCA_013399135.1 Heliornis fulica | reverse complement strand
GGGGGGGGGGGGGGGGAAACACATATACACATCACACCATCCCTCCAGAAGCCACAGTTAAAGTCATTCCCTCCCAGCACCTCTTGCTGCAACAGTCAGGACTCGATACAGCTCAAACTCAAAAAAGCCCGAGATGCCTGTAGTCACAGAAGAGAGCTGAGTTAGGGACCAGCTGTACAAGTTGGATGCACACAAGTGCATAAAATAGCTCTGCCATAAAGCACTTGGAGGTCCTGGCAGTCAGCAAGGTGAATGTGAGTCAGCAGTGAGGCAATGAAGAAGTCTTGGACTGCAGCAGGTCATGGGATGTTTACTAGGACAAGCCTGGAATACTGTGTCCAGCTTTTGGGGTGCGTGTGTGTGTGTGTGTGTGTGTGTATATGGGTCCCCATTTCAAGAAAGACTGAGAAACTGGATAGGGTCCAGTAAAGGGGCACCAGGATGATCAGAGAATTGGAGAACTTATTATAGGAAGAAAAATTGACGGAACGGAGCTCGAGAAGTAAAGGCTCAGGAGATCTAGTTATAATCTTCTAACACCTAAACCCCAAGGTTGTTCCAGAGAAAGCAGAGGTGCTTCTCATTGGGATGCACTCTGACACAACATGAGGTAACAGGTACAAGCTTCTTCAGGGGAAAGTGCACCTGGATATAAGAAAAAAACATTCACCGTGAGAGCAACCAAGCATTGGAAGAGATTGCTCAGAGAAGGGATGAAATCTCCTTGGTGCAAATAACTAAGGCTCAGCTTGTTCATGTCCTAGATGACCTAAGATAAGAACTGAAACCTAAGGCTTGCCACAAAATGTCAGACCAGACGATCTTCTGAAAGCCCTTTCCAACTCTGACTATTCTGTGATCCTAATTCAAAACCAAATCAAGGAGTGAAGGAAAGCAACATTTTTCTCTAACTTATTTCCACAAGTCAATTTTCTTCACTACATTTAGTAACAAACTTTAAAAAACCCAATAAACTCTCATATTTTTTTTAAAAAAGGGGATAGTAAATGCCATCAATGTACTGTGACGGTGACAAAGCACTGGGACAGGCTGCCCAGACATGATCCTGTGCAACCTGCTCTAGGTGATCCTGCTTTAGCAGGGGTTATACTAGACGGTCTCCAGAGGTCCCTTTCAGCCCCAAACATTCTGTGATTGTGTAATGTAACTTGAAATGCATGAATTTATTTTAAAAAAATAAAAAAATGTTAAGATCCAACTCAGAATCAATGGCAAAGAGCTTAAGCAATCTTCAATAGTGGAAATCCTTATTTTATTCTAAATGTCAAATTTAATCGACTCTGTTACTGAAAAGGGGGAATTCCACACAACTTCCCTGCAGGACTGTAAGGGAAATCAGAGGACAGAGCTGCCTGGTGTCACTGCCTAATAAAATGACAGGTGGTTGCCTGAGACAGAAGCCCCAAGAAATGGCTAAGAACAGGCTTTTGACGAATTACCCAGTCAGGATCAACACACATGAAAGGAGACTGTCCAGATGATTTACAAACGAAGATGAGACTTCAGGGCCATCTTACTAAGAGGAAGTGTTACATGTTATTTCTAAATTCAAATTTTTAGGAGGAAAAAACTAAATCCTGCATAGAGTCTTAGAAGAAACAAGTTGTTACGTTAGGTAGCTACACAGTCCCTGTGCCGGCAGCCACCAGCAAGGCAGCATTAAGACACGCCAGTTAGAACAGATTAAAGTATCCCTAAATTCAAGTGCTTCTCCAGGGACAGTAACAAGTTTCAGTTCTTCCACGGCTTTTCAGTCTCCAAGGTGAGTTGTAGATCTGAATGCTTATCATAAGTTGCACATGTTATTTAAGTACCGTCCCTGAAAACTCAGTGCGTTGTTGCGTTACGTAGCTTGGAAAAGGGATTTGACCAGGGAAGTAATGCTCACCTGGAGACAGGACTGGGCAGAGACCTGGGCTCACCAACTGCTCTTACTGATGCTCTGAACTTACTTAAAGCTCAGACAACATCACTCCTGTTTCTCCTCTAAAATCAAAGCTGCACAACAAGCCTTTCATTCTCTGAAGTGTCTCCAAGGGGAAGACAAAAGGGCAGCACACAGCTCTTCACAGGTATCAGCAGGGGAGGAAAGAGGCACCCGGGCTGGAGCACGAGATACCTCATCAGGTCTCCCATTGGGAAACAATGGAGAAAAAGAAAAATAAAAGCCACACACGGTGGGGGAAAGCAAGATTTGGGAGATAAGGGAGAGAATAAATTATTTTTAAAATTAAATAAAGGACAAGAGGGAACAGGAGGAAGCTTTGGCAATTAAAAAGGAGATGACAAAAATAATTAGGAAGAAGCTGAAATGACATGTAGGAAGGAGAACGCGTTCCGTTTGCTCAAGTTGCTACGTTTCCATGCCGCCCTTGCCGAAGCCAGGGAAGGGAAGGAGAGGAGAGGACGTTAAGGAGAGCAGGGTGATTAGGGAATACTGTCTGGCTGAGGCAGTCTGTGGGAGGGAGGATCGGCACAGCAGCTCCGTGTTTCCCCGAGTTTGATCTCTGAAAACCAGCACTAAAGTAAATATATGCTCCCGTGGAAGTTCAGAGATGTCCCTGGAGCTCATTCATTTTCTAACCTTTTACCAGCTGCTGGTCTGAAATGGTAGAAGTTCACTTTAAGCCAGACTGGATTTCAAAGGAAAGGTCCCAGAGGTGACAAGCCACTCATTAATTCACTGTAATGCCTTAGTGCTGGAGGAACTGTTTCAAACCCACAACCTGAAACTATTCAGAGCCACCAAATAATTGTATCACGAGAAGCCACCACACACTTCACATTTACTAATGTTAAAATCTTGCTATGTAATCTGCTGATAGAATTAATGAAGAAAAAGGAGGAGACTGGCATTTTATTAAGAAATGCTAATCAACCTGGTTTTGAAGTGTCCCTCATTTGCATTACAAACATTATTATGAAAATTCAGCATTATGCTTCTCCACACAGCATTGTACTGCTCTACTGAACATCAAAAATATTCACTTCCTTACAGCAGGGAAAAAAAAGGGAATGAAAAATCATGATCAAAGATAACTTCAATTACTTGTTAATTTCACCTTAATTCCACTCCTGGGATAATAAGCCTTCCTCATAAGTTTCCTTCCCTGTAACAAATTCTGATATATGCTTATAGGTCCCTAAATATATTCCCACAAGAAGTACATGAATAAATATGCATCAGTGTAATTTACATAGCCTTCACCACAAGCATGGTAGCACTGTTCATAAACTCACTACTGTTTACTGTTTGAAAACTCATTAAACTCGCTTTTGAACAGAGGAATGAAACTTATTTTTTCATTTATTAGACGTATTCTCATTGGTCTTCTAGTCAACAACATCATGAGGGATGCAGAGACACGTTTATTCTCCCGTAAAAATAAAAGAACAGGACAGAGAAAGCCAAAGTACGTACTTCTGGTCACACACCACAGCTTCACACACCCATTCCAGAATAAAGTACTACTTTTGCTGTCGTATAGATAAGAAAAACTAAATAATTTCAGTTAGTTTATCTATTTACCCACCATTTGTTCCTGAGTTCTGTTACTATAATTACTGTATTTTTCCCTCTCTGAGAGCTCTGATATATTAACTGCAGAGACTCGGGGAAACAGACTTGACTATAGCTCAGCACTATAAACAGGTAGAAAATTAAGAAATGATTGAACTTGACAAAGCAGGCAATGGATTGGTAATTCTCAGTTATTTAGCTCTATCTTCTGCATACCAAATACATTTCTTGAAAATATGTCATTTTCAAGGAACTGGTGAGCTTGGGAGAAAAAAACCTACTTCATATTCGTAATGTCTTGACCAGCACTACCTACAAACACAGACTCTATATAGACTGTATATAATGGGATTTCTCAGTGATGGCCAGTGACAGGACAAGGGGCAACGGGTCCAAGCTGGAACGTAGCAAGTTCCATGTGAATGTAAGGAGGAACTTTTTCACTTTGAGGGTGACAGCCCTGGCACAGACTTCCCAGAGAGGTTGTGGAGTCTCCTTCTCTGGAGACATTCAAGACCACGTTCCTGGGTGATTTATTCTACATGATCCTGCTCAGACAGAGGGGTTTGACCAGATGATCTTTCGAGGTCCCTTCCAACTCCTAATGTTCTGTGATTTCCAAAATTTTCAGTGAGACCAGAATAATTCAAACTGGAAGAAAATGTTTAAAAGACACCAGATCACCAACACAATGTATCTTCTCTGCCTAGGACTCTGAAACTTTACTCATCAGACAGAATGACAGGACAGCTAAAACCCAGCAAACACACACAACTATTTCCTAAAATACTAGTATGTTGAAAAGAAAAGCAAGCTCATCTCATCTCATCTCAATTTATGAATAGAAAAATACCTGTTAAAATATCTATTAATCTTTTTATTTTTATTTTTTGGGGGATGGTGGGGGAACACCTCTCCAGCTGTCCCAGACTTGGTCTTTGAGAGCACAAGTCAGAGCAATTCAAACCAGAACTGAGGGAACGCTGAAGGATGCTTCGTCACCCTCTCTATTTAGCAGTGTAAATGCACCCAGAAACACTGTGCTTTTATGTGTCTACCATTAGTTGTCTATTTTCCTTCTTTATTTGGAAATATGGTTAATTTCAGAGATAGGAAAATAAATGTGTATTAGATACCATTTTACCTGTTTGTGAGAGCATGATTATTTCTTGTTAAGCCAAAATATGGATGTATCTGCAGGACACGAGGCACCACACTTTAATACTGGGTTTCCTTATTAATTTAGCATATACACTTAGTAAAACAGCATCTCACATTGGCACCTCACATGAGTGGGACTGAACTTTAAGCCTATAAAATGCAATTTCAAGACATGGCTAGTGATTTGAGAATGACTAAACTACAGGACACATAACTCTTCACTCTTCTCTCTTTTCCTCTGTTTGTCCCCAAACTCTATTTCCCCCCCATTTTAACTTCATCACCAAAATGGCTGACCTGATGATAAGCCAAAATATGTCTTCTGAATACAGGTCTTCTGCTGTTACAGATGCTTTCTCTGCATACTGAGAGTCTTGGAAATTTTCTCCCTACTTTAAGAAGAGGCCAAGGGTTGTGTGGCATCAGTGTGTTAGGAAGAGATCTCGCTTGCAGCCTAATAAAGTGATAGATTCATCAGCAGCCTGCTTCTCTGTCAAGAGGTTTATCAATTTTCCTGACACAGGAGGTCTGCCAAGGGAAGAAGGTACACAGGAAAAAGGCCATGTCGTGCAAGAGAGGGAGAGCTAACCATGATCAGGACTGTGTCCCTAAAATGCATCCTTCTCTTCTGTATTTCTGCCCACAGACAAAAAACTAACTGTATCCCCAGGGAGCAGTGCCCTGATGAATATTACATCCCTTACTCTTTTTTTCCACCTGGACTGTAATTTTAAAGGTCCATCAAATTTGTTTTATTTTACTAATCGGGGTGGCTGAAATGTCAAACACCTTAAAGGATATACAAAACATTATTCACTCAACTGAAATTTAGTTTCTAAATCACAAAAAACACAGCACGCTTGCACAACGGAGTTCTGTGATATGTTTTCTGGATTTATATTGTTTTTGAGTTATTTTCTCTGCCACATAAACCTCCCAAGGATATAAAAGCCCAGGTAAATGAGCACACAGTTTCATTGTTATTCAGCAATTTCCATTCACAGTATTTAGATATGGCAGACCTTAGGGAGCTGTTTGAGAAGTTACTCAATTCTGTTTTCCCCTTTCCTGTTAAAAAAACATGCACTTGTATTACTGAGGACTGTGATTTAGTAGAGATGGCAGTGTATCAGAAACCCTGACCCACTCGGATTTCCCTCTTAGACTTCCATGTTGTAAGTGACAACACTGTTCTTCCAGTGAGCACTTCACCTTTCACTGGGGTGATTGAACAATCTTAACGACTTCACTATTTTGTCTTTTAAGGTTCAACTGCTGTAGAAATCCATAATTAAGTCTCCTCTGTTCATTTTTTTTTACTGCATACCAATCTAATAAATTCCAAGAAAACAAAATCTATTAAACAGCAATTATTAGAAAAAGAATAAAGAAGAAGAAAAAAACCCAACCCAACATTTGGGTAGATGCAGGCAAAGCCACACTACTTAGATGGAACCTGATTCATCGAAGGAACAAGTTACATTTGTGGATGCAGCTTTTGTGAGCTGCTTTGTACTTTTTTTGGTTCAGGCTTTTCCTTCAGTGCTAATTCTCTCCATTCACTGTATTAATTCTCTTGGCTTCCCATTCATATTGAGTTTCTTTTTTAATCAATACTTGGGGCTTGATCCAGAGCCAATGGGGACCAATGAAAAGTTTCTTTGACTTCAGTAGAGTGCAAGCACCAGAATTAAGTAACTAGTCTTTGCTGTAGATTGACTATATGTGAACAAAAAATAATAAATAAATTGAAATCATAGCTTTTTAATAATGCTTCGATACCACTTTAATCACATAGATATTTCCTCTGGGACTCTGACTTCCTATGCCAAAATTCAAACAGAAGCTATCATTTTTGCCTCATTTACCCAACAGTGTAAACAGAAAAACATACATTACAGCAACTATATTAAAACTATTCTACAGCACTTCAAAGGACAAGTCTCAATTTAAGCCTCCATTGCTTATAGTCTGGATTTCAACCAGGATACCTGGGGCTAATAATTAAACTCCACAGAAATTACAGAAAGGGAACAGTGGAAAAAAAAAGTCAATAAAGAAACCTTTTAGAGGAATATATCTCTGGAACAAATGGTTGCAGTATTCATTCTATTAAACTGTTCCTTAAAGAGAGAAGACCTTAAGATGCTTCTTTGCATAAATGCTGCAGGTGCTACTGAACAGCCTCCTATCACTTGGAAGAGGCAGTTTCATTGCAGGGGGCTTTACTGGCTTTTAAGAGACAAAAAAAAAAGTAATATCAAGCTCAAGTTTAGTGCTAATCATGACATTAACTTCCATTCACATCACTGCACTGCGGTAACCACCAGTGATGGATGCTGAGGATGAAATATCGAGACTTTCCTGTCCTGCCTGCCTAGGAGAGCCCCGTTACACTGCCATTTGGGGATGGAACACATGCCAAGTGCTACCTCACTGTATTCTTTCTTGTACTAAAAATAGCTCCTCAAATGATCATCTCGGGGTGGTACCTCAAGCTTGCGTGAAGCTGCACAGAGCTAGGGTAACTGTTCACCCCATTTATCACTCCTTTGTTTCTGACTTGACAGGGATGATAGCCTAATTTTTTCCTCTGCATTAATAGAACATTCACGTCACATCAAATTCCAGAGTCATTAGTTAGTATATTCGCCAGATCTACATTAATAAAGCAATAACTTGATCACTGGCTTTTAAAGTGCCAATTCAAAACAGAAAAAACAGGTGCTGTTTAAACAGCATAATCATTATTCTAATTGATACCTTATAGTTAGCTCTAGAGAAGAGGGAGTAACTCAGAGCACTGAACTCCCACATACATTTCAGTTCAAGCAAGTGTCTCTCACTCAACATTTAAGGCATAGGAGTTACTGGCGTGCGAACAAGAACGGCTCCATATTGCTTGTGGGTCTCTATCATGAATGTATATTATTGACTGAGCTTCCAAACACTACACTATCAGATTTCCTCACTGTGGGAGAGTTGTGGAGGAACAGGAACTCCAGCTGGAGACAGGAACATTAAATGAACCCCCTCTGAACGGACCTGTTGCCAAAAGTAAAAGTGCCTGCCACGATTCTGTATCTAAATCTGCTCCGGGAGATTCAAAACCCTCTGATATTAGGAGGCACATCAATCTAAATCCCAAAGCTCCTGAGGCAGAGAGATAGAGGGAACTGGGGTTGAAAAGAGGCTCCACCACAGGCCTGGGAAGCTGAAGGATTGCAGAAAATGTCTAAAGCTGGAGAAAAGAGCTTAAATCACTTTTCTGGTAATCTGTTATGGAGCCTGCTGATTGGCCTGCAACTCGTACCAGGCTCCGGACTTGATATAAACATTTCTCCAAGTTGTATCAGGGACAGTATGGAGTGCAGACAACAACAACAAAAAAAATAAAATAAAATTTAAGTCTGAAGTTGTCTAGCAGTGAGGAGATGTGGAAAAAACAAACAAAGCAAGCAAAAAAAAAAGACAGCCTGTTTCACAGTATCTGCCTGACTCTGGGCATCATTTACTGACTGACCAGGAACAAGAGAGCTTTGACCTTCAATTCCCATCAATCTGTCTCTAGGTATCAGTAGTACATTTTGAATTGCTATAACCCTCATTTAAAATGCAGTGTAGATTAATCTCCTTAAAACTGACAAATATTTGGCATATTTTCCTCTATCACTACAAAAACAGAGGCTAAGAGCCCCAGATTTATTGTGAAATGCCTCTGAAAGATTGCAGTTCACGTCCCAAGGAAAAATAACATAAAGCAGCAGCAAACCTTATGGGCTTGTTATTTTAACAATCTATTATGCAACAGAAATGTGCAAGTAATGAGAAGAATAGCACTCAAATTTCAAGCATATTCATTTTCACACAATTGTTTATTCATTTGTCTCTTATGTAGTCCCTGTGACAGGGACTCAGGGGGACATAAACGCGTTCACTGATCATACAACTGCACAAACAGGCCCATGTTGAAGTAGTTCAGGTGCACAGGCATCTCTGCTCTACCTCAAAACTTAGGGGTTTCATTTTCTTTAAGAACACAGACATTTGTAAGAACCTAATTACTCCTGAATAATCTGCTGCTCCCTGAGAATACAGTATGATTTGCTAGTAATGCTTCTTACACAAATAGGAAAAGGTTAAGTGAAAGAAGAAAACCACCAGTAAAATATATGAAAGGGCACTGTGGCTTTGAACCACGACAGGGAAACTTAACAAAGCCCAATGAGGTGGTACTAATATAGCAGAGAGATATTAAAAAGCTATGATTTTGCAAAGCTTGGACATCAAAACCACCAAAAAAATGCAGCAGCATAGGAAAATGTTTACAAGAGGAGAATTTCATGATGATGCACACAGCAATACACCACTAGCCAGAGAGCATTACCCTCCACTATGAAGCAAACAACTATGGTGGAAAATTGGTAGCGGGCACTAGAGGAAGAAAACGGGGTGGGGAAAGCACCAAGGACAAAGTTTGATTTGGAAGTGAATAAAGATAAAAGATACATAAAGTAGTCAGAGAAATAAGCAGAAGAGCTTTCAAACATTTAACTTTACGGTGCCTCTGAGGTAAGTAAATATTACCTCTTTTTGCTTCATAATTGAGGCAATAAGGGTAAATGATTTATCAAGATCACACAGGAAGTCTGAGCCAGAGCCAGGAACCCAGATTTATTACCTAACCTCTACACCATGCTGGCTCCCACGAACGATGTAGACAAACTGCAGGGAGTTCAGAGAGGAAAAAAAAGCCCCCAAGTCTCCAGGCTGGCAAGACTAAATGAGATTTTTTTTTTTTTAAGAAGCAGTGAGGTTGGCACAGGTTTTCAATGATAAAGCAAACAAACTCATAACTGCACACCAAAGCCAGCACTTAATTAGATACACAGCAGCTACTGCATGCTAAGGGAAAGTAGCAAAAGACCAGGCAGGAACAAAATTGTCTGGCACACTGGTGACACAGGAGTGACAGGACATGGACACATTGCTAAGTTCAGTGTTTTATGAAATGCTGGACATTTCTGACATGCTTTGGTGTAGTACAAGACCTATCCAGTGCATTAAACAATCCTGGAAAACATTTAGTTCATTCCTTGACTTGTCGTGCGGCTTAACCGGTAAAGACTATCAATGGAAAGGACCAAGATAAGTTATCTGAGGTGTTCTGAGTGAATAAGTTACTGGGTGCAATTGGCTGAACAACAAACCATAAAACTGGGGCCTAGTAAGACATAACAAATCACCTATTGGTACAGGCACTCCTTGTAGAACTACTGAGGTTAAAAATAAACGTACTGGACAGCAATCCTGTATGATAAGCAGTCTACACACGTACTCCAGCTTTAACATTTGCTGAGAAATGATTCAACAGACTGTTTAGGGGGACCCAGTTTGACATCTGCAGGAGCTGAAAGTTAACAGCCCCACAGCTTTCACGTGGAATGTAATATTTTTTATGAGGTGGGTGAGCATTATACAGAAGTGGGAAACTGCTGCTACTGAAGCAGCGACCTTCACTTGAGAGGACCTGTCAACACATGAAAGATTTGAACATCAAACAGGCTTAAGGTCAATTTTAGTTGTAACCTTTTAACTATTCCTTTAGCTTTAACATACATAACCAAGATCACAGAATTGACATCTATCCACCAGGTCCTCCAGCAAAATTGATGAAAGCAAGCCTAACTCTAGCAAAATGCCCTGAAGAATTCTGTTCCTGGGATACCACTTCTAAGGAGTTATTTTACCTACTTATTTTTAATTAAAACAACATTTAACACAATACGAAGCTGAAATGAGAAATATAATTAGTGCAGCCTCAGAGACAGGGCAGCATTTTCTGGTCAAGCAGGATGAAAGAGGTCAAGGACCTTTTCTGGTTTATGGTTTGTGTCCTCAGGTCCTATTTAAGTTAGTTGGTTTCAAAAGAGGTCTAAGTAAGGCAGGGCATCATCTGTCCTGGCTGACAAGGTACACACTACAGATGTCTATTCTTTCAAGTGCAATTCACCTTTGTAGCCACGAGCTCACAAGAAGATAGGATTTCATAGTGCACTGATTTTCATGACAGGGAATGATTTTCTCTTGCATATTAAAATTCCATTGCCCACCACTACTACCACTGCTTCCAGTATCTCTCCAGGCAGATCAGGATGTTGCTGCTTAAACTAGATCAATTTGGAAGTGGCAGATGTCCAGGGACATCTCTTCCATGGAAGTCTGGTTCACTGAAATTAGTTGAAAGGTGAAGATGACGTTACAGACTCTAATGCCTGTCACAGGGATGAGACCAACCACAGACAGAAATCGGATCACAAGGGGAGAGCAGATGAAGGCAGCCCTACTGAAACCATCAGAGACAAACAGGAACCTACACAACTTTTTGCCAGATCCGTCTCTAAACAAATTAGCTTCACAAAGCTGACATCTAATTAAATCTACTCTTTACTGTGTGTCATTCTTCTTGCAAGTCCATGCAAAAAGGGTTATAGGACATTTTTAATGGCATTAAACATTAATTGCTAGCTGTAATCTTAACTCCTCATTCCAACTTGCCAGCTCTTAAATCAAAATTTATGCCATGCATAAGAAAGTACTGCACAGCACAGTGAATGCAACAGGATCTGTTGCAAGCAAACCAGAGAGCACACCTCTGCAGATCTAGTGCTTATTGGGAAACACGTTATTTCACATTAAGGAGGGCAGGGAGAATCAAGACCCATTTCTTACTGAGTAACGTGCGGGTACTGACGGATTTGAAACCATTCTGTTATACTCCACACACACTGCTGACAGCCAAAACTTGCAAGGAAATCTATCCTAGTGCTATTTGATGACTGACAATCTCCATGTGGCAATATTTTCATTTGCAGGAAAGGGACATAAAAAGGACAGAAAAGACAACTTTAAATTTCCATTTATCTGTCAGAGTAAGTTAGAATCCTCATCCTATCCAGTAGATATTTTTTAAAGCTGAACATGAAATAAAATGAAGACTTCAAACTTCACAGGACCTAAATCCATTCACAGCAAGAAAATTATAACAAATGATTCTTGACGTCGCACAACAAAGACCTGTTATAGCAGGAAATTTTCACCTAAACCCATCATTATAAATCTCTGTAGATCTTATACATCTATTAATTGGTAAGGTTTTGGGAGGGTTTTTTAATGCATTTTAAAAGAAACTGGAAATACAAAGCTATGAAGATGAATACTCAGCTCAAATTTCTTCAGATCAGCAGCGGGGTAGAGGACTCATTTTTGCAGTAGTTAATTTTGAAAGCTCACAACTGCTCATCATTCAAATTCACATCCCTACAAGCTAACAAAAAGATATATTTATCTGAGCAAATAAGACTTGTATGGTCCTCATAACTGCAAAGCTCATGGCATGGCTCACATGCTTATGGAGCTGGAGAACTGAGTGGCTGTCAGTTATTCCAGTTTATAATATGCATGTCCCTAGTGCTGTTGTATCTTTCTGAACACCCCTAATTGAAGCACGATTATCTTCTCAGGAGGCTGCCACTATCATGTTCTGTAGTACAATCTGAACTTTGTTTTCTGAAATACCACTCAAAGTCACGAAAAAGAAAATAATCAGAATCTCCATTTGTTTCAAATCATTTGAAAACATACCCAAACATATGTCTTTCATAGTGCATGATGGACAAACACTTTTCAGAAAATACAGTCTCAGGACTTATGCAGCGCTCTGAGAAAAGGTTGAAGAGCCTGTTGGGTATCTATGGCTGATGGACAGAAACCCGATGCTAAAACTAACTGAGAATCTCTTTCCCTACGTTGCTGTTTCCATATAATACCAAGAAAATAAATATCTTTTCCTACAGTACTATATTTCTCTAGGCTGTTTTGATAAAACTAAGAATATTCTTGACCCCTTTTGTAGTATAGGGATTTCCTACTATCTCCTTGATAGCCTTTGAAAATCTATAGGCCATTATGGGCTCCAGGAATGCTTGCTGCCCCACTCCTAGTCAAGCACAACCTCTTTGTGCCCAGATATATCAATTAGATCTGTTCGATGGATGTTTAAGCAGCAGTGTTTAATAAGATGTGGCAGCAGACAATCTATCTTTATTGCTGTTTTCTATGCTACTAGCACCAAGGAAGTCGAAATGGACCTCGCAAGATCAGGTTCACAGCACTGAAAATGTGTTCTGTTATTTCTCCTCTTCATCCATTACAGGAGTTTCTCATTCTTTCAGCAAGTTGGTTTCCACATGAGCAAAAGTAGACCTGAGAAAACATAACTAAGTCCTAGCTGACTCTCTCTTCTTTTGTTTAAATTACTTTCTCTATTTTCTCTGTTTCATTTTCCTGGCAATTATCTTCTCACTTTTATTACCCCATTTATTTTCTTCCCGTTGTGAACGTCCCCAACAGAAATGTGAAAATGCTCGTGTCGCTTATAAAAAATGGGTTTGGCTGAAATAAATTGAAGGATTCCTCTGACTCATGAATTTGGCTATAGCAGTAAAGAAGTAACTGGCTCCCAGTTGCATGTCACAAGATATGAAGGTAGCATATCTCAAACTTGGTAAACTCAGGCAAAGTGTCTAAGTCAGCGTGTCAAAAGTTCACCCTTCACTCTGCAAAAAGCAAGAGCCATAAGTTTCCCTGGCTGCTTCCTGCTTGTTATATAACTTCAATTTAAGATGTCTTTGGGGATTATTTTTTAAATTTTGTATTTTTTTTCCTACTTACTACCTTAGTTACACGAGTCACATTTTAAACTGCAGCCATTGATGGAAATAATCACAGCTCCAGGTGACACACTTCTTATTTTTGCTGCTCTGATTGTAAAATTGATTAATGAACCCTGAATTCAGAAGCAGCATCTATACTAATATTCTTGGGTTTTAAATAGCCTCACCTTCCCCAGCCAAAACAGAGTATGTTGTTACTTCCTGATGGTGAAATACGTACTTATAGTTTTAGTCAGTAGAGATTCTACACCTACAAGCACATCTCGTGTAGTAAGAACAGCATAACCTACCATCACACATTTAAGGTAAAGATGTTGGTCTACAGACAACACTGTCTAATATCCAGCATAACCAGGGGAAAAAAGTCACAATGTTCAAGCCCAAGGCCAAAAGTAAGCATTTGATGCTCCAAACTTGAAAAGTGGAAGTAATTTAAACTCTTATTCAGGAGATGTCAGCCGTGTTCATGTAAGAAACTTAAGCTGGCTCCGGTTGCTAGCACAATGAATTGTTTACTATCAAAACCATGTCCCTTTTTCATATTATCAAAAAATCCACATCAACAGGTACAGAAAAAATCCTGAGAAATCTTTCATGAAATAAAGGTAGAGAAAAAGAAACAAAACTATAAAAAGAAGAGCTCAAATATATTTTTCAAAATATATTTTCAAAATATATTCTAGGTTTCTTTTCCAGACTGACTCCTTTCACAGCTGAAAAATCAAATAATTACTTGGTTTACATACAGATGTAATGATCCCTACAGGGAAAGTAAGCCCATTGGTTTTACAACCATTCCCTGAAAAGCAAAACTAGGATATACCAACATTAAACCATCATCTTTTTTGGCAGGATTTTGTCACAGCACTCAGAATCCCTAGACTTGCAGTTACTTGAATGCACAGCCACGAGCACCAGCATCTCTCAGCACTAGTAAGGAAAGGCCATTGTGGGCAGATGAAAGGCAGGGGAGGGTCTTCTTACAAAGCTGACATCAGAAACTTAATGGGATGATCAATATTAATCATAACTAATAAAGATTAAAAATTAAGAAACACCATGAGGAGAGAAACAAGTCACCCCATCAGATTTGGAAATCACTCATATGGCAGCCCAAACAAAGCTAGAAACACAGAAGTTTGTTTTGTCCCTAAGCTGGGGACTGAGGAAAGAAAGATTTCTTCCTTTTTTGAGAGGCAAAGAGCGTCAAAGAAGGCTGACCCTTCACCCCTGCTGAAGTCTGTGGGAACAGAAATCTTGGACATGATTTATTAGAAGGGCAGAATCAATTAAAACCCCATATTTCTAACTGACCATGTTCTTATCAATAAGTCTTAAGACATTATCATTACCAAGGGGTAATTAAAATTTCTTCTGACGTGTTTTTTCTCCAGCTGTCTGACTTCCGTGCACATGCTGGTTTGACCAGGTAGCTCATAAGAGTATTTCATATTTCAGGAAGATAAAAACAGGCCACAAGATTGTGGCTGAAAGGCTAGACATTTTCAGGAAGATGTTACCAGTGAAATATCTGAAGCTCCCTCTTTAACAAATTTGAAAGATATAGCCTGTATTTAAAGAGAGTACATACACAGGTAATCTAAATGCTGCCTAATTACAGAGATTATCTTTAGTGTAATACACTGCATGCAAAATACATAGTTGTGTATCACAGTTTAAGGTATGGCAGGCTTGTCTTCAAATATCAGTATCTTTTAAGTCTCTTTCAGGTTGCGTGTTTTATACCGGTATCTCCCATCTGCTGTGCATTCCTTCCAATGCAGCAGACCCCTGTAGTGAAAAAGTTCCTTAACAAATAAGTGAAAATTTTGCTGCCAATCTTGACAGCTCAGAAGATGATGCAGGTGACATCTTAGAGGCAGTCCTCAGAAGGCAATGTGTTGGGGTTTTTTTTCCTGTGCACACTTGTAGGTGGTGTGACACTAAGTAAAAATTTCCCTGAAGAACTTTGTTGCCAGACAAGTTTCTTCAAGCCTTACCTGAAGTGCTGGCAGCAGAATGGGTGTCAGCATTGTAACAACAGCAAATCTGGATCTCAGGACTGTGACTTCTGGACTAACACTGAAGCAGAGAAGTGACAGTGGTAAAGGGTATGGAAGGGAAGCCTTACGAGGAAAGGCTCAAATCCCTGGGTTTGTTCAGCCTGAAGAAGAGGAGGCTGAGGGGAGACCTCATGGCAGTCTGTGGCTTCCTGACAAGGGGTGGGGAGTGAAGGTGCTGATCTCCTCTTTGGTGACCAGGGATAGATCCCGAGGGAATGGCATGAAGCTGTGACAGGAGAGGTTTAAGTTGGATATTAGGAAGAGGTTCTTTACTGAGAGGGTGATTGGGCACTGGAACAGGCTCCCCAGGGAAGTGGTCACAGCACCCAGTTTGACTGAGGTCAAGAAGCGTCTGGACGATGCTCTCAGCCCCATGCTCTGACTTGGCTGGCCCTGTGCGGAGCCAGGAGTTGGGACTTGATAATCCTTATGGGTCCCTTCCAACTCAGGATACTCTATGGTTCTGTGATCTAGCCTACACCTATCACAGATGAAGAGACCAGGAAGAGCAACCTTTGCTGCACTAACATTTCCACTCGAGACAAATCAATGCAAGACACAAGCCTCAGCTCCCAACCACACAGCGCAGTACAAGCATTACTGTCCCCAGATACACACAGCTGAACCTGGAGGTATCCAGCTGAAGGTTACACCAACATCCCACGCATCAGCTTTGACTGAACAGAAAGAAAAATATGCATCAAATCAAACCCGCATCCATGAGGTGCTTCCATGTGGTTCCAGAGCTGGAACAACAGTTTCTGCACTGCAAATCACCATGAAAACATTACAGGTCTCTCAGGTACGTGTGGTGCTGAGCCACAGGCTACCAAGCAGCATAAACTTCTTGCACAAACTGAGAAATGTGTTCTGAGAGAACAGAGAGCTCAAGTGTGTGGTTTTGCAGTCACCCTCGGCATTCTCTCAGTCAGGTGCCATGAATTGGTAAAGTATTCGCCTTCAGAAGATCTTACAGTGCTTGTGCTGCAGAGGCCCAACGTCTCTTTACAACTGCACAAACCACTGAATAGTTTGATGAAGTCCCAGTATGTGTGAACGGGCAGCAATAGAGCCTCAGAGCTAGTTTTAGCATTTTACTGATTTATAAAATTTTTGTGCTTTTTTAATGTCTCATTCTGAGTCCTAAAAACAAAACAAAAATCCACTTGAGTCAGTACAGAGGTTAGCAATCACCATTTCAACTTAAAATATCTCCATTTAAATGCAAATACTAGCCTTTCTTCCTGACCTTTAAATGCTCATTTCATAGAAATGGAATAGAAAGTGTAAATTTTGTGTCCTGGTATCTCTAAGCAGTTCCCGTGTCATTTAGTCACAATTTTTGTCACGTAATTCCTTCTTATTAAATATATTTCTTCTGATTAAATATATGTCATTGTATCAGTATGCTCTACCTCCTCAGAGACAAAAAACTGTAATTTTGCATGATGTTCCATTTCACAGAGTACACAGATTAAAATGGAGATTACCATTGCTTCTTGCTCTCTATTGTTTGAGATAAGACCAAGTTTACGTGATACCAACAATGATGCTACAATATTCTTTCTGAGCCCCGATAATAAGAAATTTAAACAGTAATGATGTTCACATCAGAGGCTTGTGAGCTCTCCTCAAACCAGTTCAACTCAAAACTTCACTCCCCAGTTTAATTACAGCTACATAGTTAAATGTCTTGGCAATTAACAGACTATTACATGCATAAAGCCAAGAAAATAAATGAATTAATATTTCTTTTCACATCAGGGAGGAAAATCTGGTCACTGCCCATTAAGTTATTACAGCAAAGAGTTTCCAGAGAAGCCAGAGCAAGGGCTTGTGACTACTACTGTCAAATGTAATGTTGAGCTAATGATATCTTAGTCCTGCTGGACACACGCGGCATGACTCATGTCATTGTATCTGGAGTCAAGCCTTGGGTAGGCATGTTCAGCCAGGTCCTACACATACCAACAGCAACAAAGTAATTCTCCTTGCTCTTAGAAAGAGTACTCCTAAAGTTCTTCTACAGAGGTCCTCTGCACCTTCAAAGCAAGGCAGAGAAGACCTTATTTCTTGGAATAAGGTTTTCTTGCCTCTTGAAACAAACCTGACACTGCCTGACAAGGAGCTGTAACTTCATAAAAGGTCATATTTTTAGCCGGAGAGCAAAAAAGGTACTGGTTTCTAGGTCAAATAGAGTCACATCATCAACACTCTAGGGCAAAGTCAATTATTATCTGTACCATCATTTCACGTCTTGGTGTTCCCTCCTTGTTTCACCAGGAAACCCTGTTTATAGGTAAAACTGTTCTCTCAGGGAGCCAAACAGGATTCTCTGTGCCTGCACATGAGAAAATGTTTCTGCTGTTGCTGTTTTCACCAATTCAGTCATTACTTTCTTAAATGAGATCCCTCCCTTTCCTCATTTTTTCCTTCATGATTCAAATCAGGACAGACTTAATTTTCCTGTCAATGAATTACACATGCAGCATCATTCCGGTGCACTGGCAGACCTAGCTAACTGATTAAAAAACCCCCATAATTATGCTTTATTATTCCATTTACTGGGGGATGGGGAGAGAAGTTTTAAAGATTGATTTTTCATTATGACATTAGATCCTCTTTGAGTATCAATCTGGGTAATGGCAATAGCAAGGCTACGAAATTATCAGATTCTCATCTCTCAAAAAAAATACTGAAGAAATCCCAAGCGTGAAAGTTACTGGTTTGTACAGATTATCAGAATAATTTCAGAAAAATATTCCAGAATGAAAGACCACTGCTTATTTTTTTGTTTTGTCACTGTATAAAACAATTCTCTACCAATTCTTCAATTCAGAGTTTAACTAGCAAACATTAACTCTTTAACAAATCACATGGAGTTTAGGAAGAATTATGCATGCAAGGGACAAAGCCCAACGTCAGATGATTACTAATCACAGCAGCTAGAGAATCGCAGCACAGTCGATTCAATTTTCAGTGATGCCTCTTTAAGCTCTAATGAACCATGGTGCCCTAATGAGAGGTTTCACTGAATCCTAGCCAATCAAGCAGAAATTTTATGGAAAAAAGGGAAAAGCTAAGAAGCAAAACCACTCAACAGCTATATTTTACAGCAATGTATTCAACCGTGGTTTAATGGATACCGTTTAAATCTAAAAAATAGACCAAAAAAAAAAGAAATAATTTCAACTTTGCAGTCCAGGTTTGCCTTGTTTCTTCATGCCCCTATTCCCACCCCCAAAAGCAATAGACAGTGAGCTGTAAGGAGGGAAGAAATCAATGCTGGGAGGACTGGTGACGCCCTGGTTTGTCAGACGCTGTGACACTATCTTAGGCTGCCCTCATAACTTGAACCACTTTGATTTATTGGGCCATTACAGTTCTAGTAATAATCCCAGCACACTTCCACAACTAATGGTCACTGACAGGAAGAGTTTCTGTCTTTCCACTTAACAGTGTTAAAAAATAATGGATGCAAACCTGACCTCGCTGAAGTCAATAGCAAAACTTCCACTCCATTATGACGGACGGAGTTGGAGAGACGTGAATCCCATGCTGTAAAATGGTTTTCTAAAGAAGACTAATTAAAGTACTCCAAATGAGTGTTGTCAGCTGGAAAATTCTATGCCAAAATGAAAACTTTTATCAGAAGGATGGGTAGTCTTTTACAATATGCAAAGAACAAAAATGGGTGACCAACTAAGTTTTTGCTTTTCAAAATATTCCTGGAGTTGACTAGGTTGCAAGGTGAGATATGTTTCTGGTAGGCATCCGAATCTGCTGTGTAAACATGAGCCCTAGCAGCAGATTTGACTTTTGCCTCACTAGATCAAGTCAGGAAAACAGAACAAAACAAAAACAAACAAAAAGGAAGTAATCAATACCTCTGAACTTTTTCTTGTTGAAAGGGAAGAATTTGAATGTTGGTGACTTAGCAAAGGTTGTTCTCCTTGTGAGAGTTCACGCTGGGATGGAGGAACAGCTCTTGATGAATTTCAAGACTATGTAAGCTTTCTCTTCAAAGGATGATAATGAAAGACAATATAGAAAAACAAACCTTTCCTTTCTGCTTTTAAGAATTAAAGCTTAGTGTGTCAGCAAATCCCTCACTTCCTCCTGAAGCAGAAGTGGGACATGTCATACTTACTCAAGCCCAAGAGAAAATCAACGGATTTTTGGCCATACTCTTTGAAGACTTCTATAAAAAAAAAAAAAAACCAAACCAACCCTGTGTTATGGGGAAAATAGCTTTTACAAAGCCCCTAAATGAGGCTTCACAGGCATACCAGCACAGGAATTTCTGTGAGGAGAGGATAGAAGAAACTAATCTAGTTTGCCTGGCACTGGAATAAATCAAGAGAAGTCAGGTTGTGGTCACCAGTATGCTTCCTTTCACCTCTTTATGTTATGGTCAGTAGGTCAAAATTGCTTTCCATTCCTCATCTGTAAGATGGGAATGATATCTGCAAAGTAACAGCACGGAACGATGTCAGTGAATAAGAATATAATAGTATAAGAGAACTTCTGATCCGCTAGGTTCAGCCTTCATCCAACAAGGATGATAGATCGTAACTGGATCACACATCCCTTCAGGTCTTAAAAGATGTTTCACTCTGTAGGTATGAGTGCACTGTTTATAAGAGGAGTTGTCATATGGCTGCGACGCTTCCAAACCACAAAACCTCATATTTTAAAATAAGCATAGAAAGATTCCAGCGCTTCAAATTCTAGACTAACTAGATACAAATGTGCAAACCCAAGGAGCAAAAACTGATTCTGCTGCTTTTAAATTTTCATTAGCTCCTCATATAACTGAAAAAATACTGCTTCATAAAGGCTCTGAAAAATTAATCATATCGATGAATTTGAACATACAAATGTAATTATACAATCTATATGCTTGGAAGCATTAAAATCATGAACCAAATTGGGAGCTGCTTTGCTGGGTTTTGTGACAGAAAGACATCTACCAGATCCTTCCCTTTTCAAATCAATGTTTCCAGTTTCTGACTTTCTGCTTTTAATTTCTAGCAGTTTTGTTTAAAAGTAATATTATTGTGGAGACGTTCCTTGCAAGTCAGTGATTTTTCTCCCAAAAGTTCGGTGCTTTTGTGAACATCTAAGTCCATATACCCTGAAGAAAAAAAACAGGATTTAACAAGAGTTCAGATTAGTATGGTCTAGACAGTATAAAGGATTGTCATCAAAATACAGAATTTTTCACAGCTATACCTTCAAACTGTCTCTGACCCAAGCTCATAATTACCTTCATGTCAGCGAATCAATTCAGCTGTGCTGCTAGAATTCATAAGTACTGACCTTTGATAAATGTGAAAGCAGATGGCTTTGTTGGATCATTGGAAATTTGGCACATATCACACACCACAAAAACTATGCTGGCCTGTCAGCATCTTTTTTAGCTCCCCCCTTTTTCATAAGGGTAGAGAGCTAGATCAACACAGAACATATGTTACATTCAAACGTCAGTGACTGCTGTTCCAATCTGCTCTTCGGGCACGTTTAAGAAGGAAGGTAGCACTTCCCCATCCTGTCACAAGCCACTCCTGCTCTCAAATGCAAAAGCATTTACTTCTAGCATCTTCACAAGGAATAAAAGTCTGTTGGCCACACAGAAAATAAATTACTAACACATACAAAAAAATTATTTAGAAAAGAAGAATATTTGTAAGCTGTATTAATCAGGAGAACTAAGGACAAAGTGATGGAAGAATGACTTAGCAGTCTAGGAATTGCCAGACAAGATCATCTCAATGATTCAACTTGTTCAGTATCATTTCACGAAGTGTAGCCAATACCAGATGTTTCTGAGGAAGATACAAGAAATCCAGATGGTCACAGTTAAGGGATAACACTATGCTTAAAGATAAGCTTTCTTCACATCGTGAACATAATCTGAGTTTGTCTTTTGCCCTAAAGCAGGGTCACTTGACTTACTCCCAAAGCCCAGGTTTTCTCATTTAGGTCTAGTATCATGTAGCAAGAAGGCTTATGTGCCTGCTCTGGCCATGACATCTTCCCTTCTTCCACCACCAAAACGTGACTTCTGAACCTTTTGGCCAACTTCATCCAAACTGAAAATGAAAGGGCATGAAAATCCAAGAGGCAGTTATATTCCCAGAGTGCCAGGAAAGCTAGCTGACACGCCTAAAGAAACACCTAAATTCATGTATCTGCTCCCAGAAAGACAGGCCATAGCCTGCAGCTATACATCCTGTTTGGCAGCAGCCAGCCCATCAATCACATCACACTTACAGGCTGATCCACCAAATCATGTCTAGCCCATGCCGAAGCCTGTTGGCCCAGGAGAGGTAAGGGTCTCCTATGCAGACCCTGCGGGGGAGGAGAAGGAAAGGAGATGTGCTAACTCATTGGGGATATTCAGGTGACAAAGGACACATCCCCAGAAGAAACTTGGTTTCATTCATTTG
Source organism: Heliornis fulica (assembly GCA_013399135.1). Taxonomy (NCBI): domain Eukaryota; kingdom Metazoa; phylum Chordata; class Aves; order Gruiformes; family Heliornithidae; genus Heliornis; species Heliornis fulica. The sequence continues at coordinate 384,157 of VXBZ01004235.1, read as the reverse complement.
GCTGAACACGGAGTAACTTGAGGAGCTTTTCCCTCCACCTGTAATATTGTCCCTGCAATGTCTAATGCCAGCACCTCCCCTTTCCACCTTTTGCCTTTACTTGTTTTAGAGGCTTGGCGTAATGCTGTGGAGCTGTACCAAATCAAACACTGTGTTGGGTTTTCTTATATCAGCTTTTGCTTTCTCTAGCCTGGTCAGCTTCATTAAACTTCTCCCACCTTTTTCTTCATATGCCACAAACCACATTCTCACCTTCATGTTGCACATAACTATTCAATGTTTTCCGTGCCTTCCTCTACATGGAAAAAATATTCTGAGTCTTTCTGTATAGACGATGCTCTCTGTGCCCCTAAATTTACTAAAATTTGGACTGAACTTTCAAGAATTAAATAGTCATTGGAAACTTGCTTTATGTTAGAAGATCTGCACACACGCACTTTGCTCAGTAGCAGACAGTAAGAGAAAGCAAATTAAAATAAAACTAAACCAGAAAGGAACAATTACCCAGCATTTTGCTGTCACGGATTCCATCAGATAAAATTGCTACTAAAAGACCCATGGGCAGAAAGAGACCGGCAACAGGAGGAAGGAGTTCACCCCAACTAGAACATAGTCTGAACTTCTTCAAAATATTTTTTAAAACATTCAGATGAACACCTTTTCAAAAGATGAAGACCCAAACTTCCATGGGTGCATGCCAGGGCACAAGAATCAACTTCATGTGCCATCTGAATGATACATGCCACTGTGACACACGTCACTGAAAATACAGCATCACTCGTAACAGAGGGCAAGGGCTGCTGCACCTCCTGACCACAGAACAAAGGGATGATGAACATGTCCCAGAAAAAAAAAATAACCAACTTTAGCCAACCTTCAGCTGTGACATTATTTTACCCTTAAAAGCCTAAATAATGAGCTTTGATGCCTTAATTTGTTCATCCGGACATTAGAGACTTCCAGATCTATTAATTTGATGCTCTATTTAAATAGTCTACTGAATTGCTAAACTTGACTACATTAAATTTGAATTTTAAGTGATTAATTTAAAAGATTTTTTTTTTCCTGGAACAGCAATTGGTATTTAAGCTTTTAAACTGCTGTCAACATTTAAATTAGTCATACATAAGTGTTTCAACCTGAAGGGGCAATAAATTAATTAGGATTCATTTACTATGCCTTATCGTGGGCACATGTCACAAATGTAACCTGAGTGTCCCAGGGCAGTATTTTAAGGTTTTAAAAGAGAAAAACGAGTGGCTTCAGAGAAGCGTGCGGTGGAGGCACATCAATGCAACGCAGCACAATTCAGGAAGACCAAATCTGCCAAAACCAGAATAAAGTATTAGAAGAATAATGAGGAAGTGAACAATAAAGTGTGTTACAGCACGTGCATTTGGACTTGATGGTCACACAGGAAGCCAGGAAACATCTCTTATCTAGTCAATCAACTCTAGTATTTATTGGAGAACCTGGATACACAGCACAAAAGTATATTCTCTAAATCATATCCCACCCCGAATTAAAAACCTAGCAGTATGAAGATAAGCAGCAATTAGCAATATAAAATACTTAAGTGATGGCCACTGCTTGTGAGTCCATGCACAAAACTCAAAGAGCTGTGCTTTGTTATTTCTTCTCTATCAGTGGATTTATTGTATATGAAGCAGAGCGTGATGTTTGCTGCAGCTTGCAGTCACGCCAGGAAGCAATGCTAACAACTGTACTATGCCCAAGAGTAGGTTCTGGCAGGTTTTGTTCTGTTCCTGAAGCCCTGTAACAGAAGCCGCCGACCTCACAGTGACTGGTCAGGCTTTTGCAACCAACCCCACCACGCTGTTTTATGCTATTTGCAACAGAAAGTTGGCTTTAAGCAAAAAAAAAAAAATTAAAATCTGCATGGCAAATAGTAGGAAGTCAACCTAACCACTGCTCGTATCCCAAAACTCATCTCAATTTTATTTTTTCTGTCAGGAAATAATTGAGAGAGCCACCTGCCAAAGCATTACTAAAACCCTGGTTACTGCCCTTTCTCCAGGAAATTTGTTTAGCAATATTAAGTGATAACAAATGTTCTCTCAGACTAAGAAAACAGTACGGACAAAAAGCAACTGAGGGGAGGAGTGAGTGACACCACCAGCTCTGGACTGGTCTGAACTGGCTCCTTCTGGGCAATGAGATGGAATATCCTAAGGTCAAAAATGAGTGGAATGGAAAATCTGATTTTCTCTAATCAAATTCTGTGTATACAGGTATGTGTAATCTAATTCCTGGCTGCCAGATTAAGATATTAACCCAATTATGTTCATTTTATCACCTAGTAAAAATGAACCATCATTTTATTTAAATTTGTTCAACTGTTAAAGGCTAAGAGTGTAATATATTCCAGTGTCAATAGAGTGCCAAAATACATTTCATACAGAAAGCATCTATTTACATGAATCTTAATCAGTCTAGACAAGTGCAGAAGCAGTTCTTAGCTCAGACCCAGAGGCAGAGTGGATAGTAAATTGAGTGGGCATAGAGAAGATTTACATTAGTGAAACTGAAAACTCATTTCCTAGGCCCATTCATAATGGGGAAATTATTGTCCCATTCCCTACAGACTTTCCATTATCCGGTTTTACTAAAGCCAGAACTTCTATCTGTGCTTCCACACCCATGCACATATTGCATCAGGAGAGTATGTGAACTTAATTTGGCCGAGGGCCATAAATTCACTGTGCAAGGCAAATGAAGATCCTCTCAATCTGGTCAGCAAAGCATGACATCCTAAAATCCAAGTAAGGGAGAGCTCAAAAAGCCTTGCTGAATACAGCATGCTCTACCTAGGTGGTAAAGACCAACTGTGCTCTAACAGCATGGGTGTCCCAAAATTAACAGGGTAAATATATATATCCTCAGGGCCCATTGACCAATTTTCAAACTGCTAAGCACAAGCAAATCGAGGAGGAGAGCGCACAGCGCGGCAGCTTTAGTGGCACTAAATTCTTCTAAATTGAATCCTGCAAAGCCAGCCCAAACACCAATTCTAATGCTACAATGTTATATTAAAGGCAAGGGAACCTTAGTGCTAAAAGGTGGCAATTTGCAGGAAAATGGGATATGAGCAGAAGGGAAAATGGATTTCTAAATCAGACCACTGGAGGAATTTCTGTATCAACTACTTTTTCACCATAGCTCTTCAGCCCATACTTAAGTGCTTTGGTGAACTTGGGCCACGTCACCTCACCAATCACATTCAAAATTAAGAAAAAAAAGATGTTAAAATATTTACTGAAAACGTTGAAAAAAGTTTGTCTATGAAATAAACCACCATATCTTTGTCAGGGGCAATCTGTTATGAAAAGAGAAGTACACAGAAGGAAGAAGACAACCCTGAGAACTTCTGAGACTGTTTGACAGGCTACCACCGTTTTCTGTTCTCAGTGAATTTGTCCTCTTTCCTGCTGTGCCTGCCATCCTTCTCGACTAAATCATCATCTGTCATGGAGGTTATATGAAAACCACTGTTTTATGCTATCTTGTTGCCTGTTTCTTTTCTTCAAGAAGCCAGCCAGGTTAAGACACCTACACGTGACTGAAGTCTGCTCTTCAGAGTGGGATTCTGAGAAGGCTGTGAAGTGTGTCTCATCGTTGTTCAAACAAGCCAGGCAGGACACAAGTGAAGCCTAGGGGTCACACAGAGGCATGCACGTGGCATTGACCTCTGCCATGACTGATGATTAATGTGTAATTTGTGGAGGGAGGTTATTGTGCAAGTTATTCAGTGCTAGCTAGAAAGGACAGTAATGCAGGTTTCGGTTTTGCTATGTCTCTACCAGCCCTCAGAACTGCCCCATCCCACAGAGCACATAACTGCAACTGTTAGGGTTTGCTACCCCAAGAGGGATACCTGCCTATTAATGTCAATGTAAAGCAAATTACATTAAGGCAAGACATGCATGATGTAAAACAGACAGAAACAAGTTAGTGTGGATCACCCTTTGGAAAATGAGTTACTCAACCACGTAAGCAGCAGCACTGCATTACGAAAATAAGGGTGCTTGCTATGAAGGTGGTGGACCTCTCTCCCAAGAGCAGGTAAAGCTCACCCTGGAGAACAGAGTGCTGGCTGCTTTCTGGGTGTGATGCAAACCACAAGAGCACATCAAAAGTATTCCACCTTGGAGTTGTAAAAAAAGACAAATCGAAAGCAAGAAAATGCAGCTCTACACAGCCCTTTGGCAATCTAGTAATTACCCATGTTTATACAAACACGTGGACACCACCCTCTTCTCCTAAGAGAGCTCCAGTAGGTTTTTCTTTCAGACCCCACTCAGGGCTTCAGGAACTCAGCACACAGCCCTAACAAATACACAGAAACCATGAAGTATACAACCCACACACACTCTCATTAATTAACATAAAATATTTTAAAATATCAACTATAATAATTATTACTTTTAAAATTGCGATGAAGGATCATAGTAACTTGAGTGGCCTGGAGAAGGTGATTAAGTAGCAGCTGTTCACTGCCTCTTCACACATAATAACTGGAGTCAAATATAATGGCAGCAGGGAGGTTGGGAAACAAAAATTAAAAGCCCCAACAACCAAATAGAAAAAAACCACTTTTCTTCATTAAATAAGCAACAATATACAGAGGAAAAATGTGGCAAAACACTGAAAATATGGAGCATTATGCTAGTTCAAGAGCAACAAGAGACATTCGGGGAACTAAAATCTTGTAAGAGTTATTAAAAAACCCCAACAAAACAAAACATTACATTGACTGAAGAGGACTGTGACAAGTACCGCAAGATGAGAAAATATTCCAAGATATGGGAATATTCTCATGAGCCTCTGAAATGACACTGAACTAAACACAGCTTCAGACCGAAACAGTACACGCAGCGTCATTTTCTTTTTCCCTACACTGGTAAAATCTGTAGATGGTTGTGGGGGGCTCCAACCTTTAAACTCCCTGTCCCTAAGTGTGACCCAGGCATTTTGTATCAAATGGCTGCAGACTTTGGGTGAGCTTTTGGATTGCATCTGTCAGTTTTTCAGTCTCCTTCAAAACTCAAAGTTAGCTTCTTTTAGTAGCCTCCCAGTAAACGGGATGTCCTCTATCAAACAGCTTATAGTAAATGCCTATTCAACTTTGTGGATTTTCTATTTATTTAACCAGTCAAAGCACACTTGTAAAATTTTTGTTTGCACACTTCGATTACTCGTTTATTTTGCACAAATACAGTTCTGTTTTATCAGAGAGGATAACGGAAAGATCATTTTAAGGCCAGCACCCCACATAACAATTTACCTCCATTACCCAGTTTGCTTAAAACATTTTGCCAAAGAACAGCCTGCGATAAAAAACCCACTTCAACCCCTCTCATCCTCGAGCTATGACAATTTTCAATTCAAAGTGTTAGCACCATGAAGAGAAAGGTAAGCTAGAGTCTGTCTGTTAGAAAAACATCAAGCACATTTTTTAAATGGGGAAGAACTTGAGAGATCATTGCTCCCCTTGTTCTTCAGTCATACTAACACTTTCCACCCAACCCCAAGTTAAACATATTAATACATGTATGAACAACATCTATGCTATTTCATTATGCACCACATACAACTATAAAGGTATCGTTTTCAAATGCTCAAGTCCAACTGACCTGCAACAAAATTCATATTCTGACCTCGTAAAGAAGTTGTGTGTTGGGGTTTTCTTCAGCCTTGACTCCAGGAGAAAAGCCTTCCAAAGTTATTCTCTTCCCTTAGCTGCTCTAGAATGGATCTTAACTATTTTATCAGCAGAGTTACTTAAATTTCATACCACCTCAGTAGTTTTATTTGACATATCAAGGACTCTAAAAGATAATATTTGGCTTTTCCTATTTTCTGACAAACTTTGATTCCCTTACAAGGTGAAAACTATAGCTGTAGATAAATGAGAGCTGTAGAGATACATCCCCTTTTATTTAAAAACTACTTTAATGTGCAAAACAAGGAGATAAGGGTAATACTGCAGACTCTTAAAAGCACCATGCAAGTTTGTGTGACCTAATTGTATATTTGCAAATATACAAATATTTGCAAATACACAATTAGGTCACATATACAAACAAATATTTCTCAAACTATAAAAAAACCCACTAAGTGCCAAGGCAGCGGGCTTAACCCTAAGCACTGATTAGACTGCTGAAGAACAACACTGTACGAGAGCAGATTCACCCTCCTTGATTAGAGACGAGACTGGACTGATCAGATCCACCCGTGATACTCACAGAGCATCCTCCTAGTACCAAAACTGGACTTTTAAACTATGAGATGGGCAAGGATAATTGAAGGAGATAAAATAGAAACAAAAAAAAACCTCAACAAAGACAATAAACCACTTTTTTGCCAGCGCAGGGAGACTCTCAGTATTCCTCCACCCTCAGAAAATAAAGAACAATGACTTTACTCACATCTGATCAAAATAACAGATCTCAATGAGATATTGTAAAAATAAAGGCATAGAATCTAAGAAAAAGTAATAAACAAAGTAACAAACAGAGTACAAGACAGGCAAAAAAATTAGGATGCCACATTTGCTACATATTATACTTGTCAAACAGTCCCTATTTTCCACCCTTCTCTTTGCCATCTCTGGAGACAGCTTACAGGTATAAAGTTACAACATCTTTGTAGATTGGTTGGTTGTAGGTTTGTAAAAGGTGTAAGAAAATCTGAACTCAGATTGGTTATTTTTCTATATGGATCTAAACTCACACAGAGTCCATCCAAAACTGTAAACAAACATTTTCCTTTTTACCTACTTTGAAAGAACTCTAATATTAATGCACCATGTCCCTCCATGAAAGAAAGACTTGATTCAGCAGGACTTGATTCCGCAAATGCTGAAGAGATACACACCTGTAAAGATCAATTTCAAGAGCACATTCCATGCCCTTTAAATAATAAACTTAGAATGTTTTCTTCATCAGGCCAACATTTTCCTCTAATAATTTTTTTTAAATCAAGTTTTGTTTCTTTTCCATTCCCCCCACCCCCCACCCCACCATAGTGAAAACTCTTGCAATTAATTTAAAAATACATAAAATATATTTAAAACCAACTTACTGACAGTAATATTAGTGGCTCGATATCTGACAAGCACCTCGACAAAGAATCACGGTTAAATCCAAAGAGATACACAACAAAAATCAATTTTTCTTAGAATCTTTTGATAGGCTCTGGACAGCCAACCCAACAGCAGAAAAACCCTTGCAGATCTGCAAAGAAGTCATTAGTTACTTGAAAGTGGATTATTCATTACTAAGTTGTTTTCTCTGCTCCTCTCTTTTTTCCAAAAGTCAATACATCGTATTTCACTCAAGAAGCTGTTCTCTTTTCCTCTAATTCTTCCTATGTCTCTAATAATTAATTCATTCTGCTTACACTGCAGCAGCCTCAAAATCGTGGTCTCAGTTTCTCAGTAATAGAAGTCTGCCAAAGGCAATATGCCGTGCCATAACCTCAATTACAGTTTACACAGGAGAAGGCTCCACTTATTTTCTGCTGGAGTCACTATTTTGTCTTATACAAAATTCTCTAAGGGCTATCGGGTGCCAAAGGTGTATGGGGGCAGGGAGAGGGAAGCATACCAGATAGCATGAAATAATCCATTTCAGACACAAAATAAAAGGTCCATGTCAGAAATCACAGATTAGAGAAGTGGATCCCTTTTAGTAGTTATCCTGTCAGATGCTTTTGCATTACTTTACCATGAAGTGCAACATCTACAAAATAATTGTGATTTCGCCTATACTGGAGACTAAAAATAGTAGGGGTAATAACAGAATTGTTTCCAAAACATATGATTCTCCTCCAAGAATAACTGACAGCTTTGTGCAAAAGAGTTTATACAGGAGATAAACTCTGAAAACTACATCACGTAGTAAAGATTCATTCTAAATATCCTGTGGCCTGCAGAATTCCATGTCAGCATTTCAAAGAAAACAATTTTTTAAAAAAGAAAATAAATTGCCCCACCCCTTCCTAACCTTACAACCTCCTCACAGCATTTTAAGGGATACTATGTCCTTCCATTTCTTACTGCAAAAAGCTAAGCAGGTGCTCTGCCCCATCCTTGGGCGATGCCAGGCAACTCTGATCTACCTGACAGAAATTCCCTGCTGCCACCCCAGGGCCAGCCTTCCCAATCCACAGTTCTCTCTCTCTCTCTCTCATTTGTCCAAGAAAGGTCCTCTTTGGCAGCCACTCACAAGTATTTTTGACAGGCTTCATATGTGTTGTTCCTTCATTTACGCCTCAATCAAAAAGGTCACCCGCTTTCTGCAAAAGAGAAGGCAAGTTATCGGAGGCTCGTGGCCAGTATAATTGAAATAGGTAGAATTAGTGGTGCAGTTTTCAGAGACAGGCCTAAAAATCATTTATTCCCCCAAGCCCTGAAGTAGAGCAGAAGAAAAAAAAGAAATTGGGTTCCCTGAATGAAGCCTTTTTAGAGATCTGACATTCCGACAGAAGTTCAAAGAGTTTCCACAGAGTGAAAAATCAGATAGAAGACTTTGAAATGTGAATGAAGAAATGCTTTGTCCAATTAACCTCCAACCCTAAAAAAAAAAAAAAAGACAAAGTCTGTTGGCTTAAGATCACAGAGCCAAAATAAGTGAGAAAAAATTTTTTACAGTGAAATGCAGGAAATATTTAAAATCTTTTAATGACTCAAGAATAACTTGGCGTGAATTTTATTTATGAAATCACTAATGTAGCAACATAAAATTATTTTTTCTTCCCTTGCAATGAATAACAGTGAGCTAATTGTTTATCTTAATGAACAGTATTTGTTCACCTGAGAAGACAGAAAACAATTTTGTGAGTTAAGCTTATGCAACTCCTATTGGACATGCATAGCAAGAAACAACTCATGGGCGCCAATATGACAGAAAATCCTCAAGTCGATTTTCCCTTGAACAACTCAACAGTTATAAATTACATTACTTTGTTCACAAGCTGTATGCAATTTCCTGTCAAAAGGAGCATTATGAATCAAAATACCAAAATAAAAAGACTAGCATTCAGTTCCCAGTGAAACAACAAAACAGCAGCAAGCAAAAAAGCAAGCTGTTGTAAGACTTTGGAGAAATTTCTAAAAACCCACAGTTGTTTAACAGCGTTTAGTTCAGTGAAGCAAGAAACCATATGATGAGGGTCAAACTGAAGGCAGAGTTTTCAACAACTTCAAATTTTACAAGTTCACTCTCCTCTTTCAATCACAAGTGGGAATGGTCTAATGCTTTTCCTCAAAGTGTCTTCTGTGCTTAGCATCAGTTTAACATGTGTGGCATGTCCCTTTAATCACCATATTCATTGTGCAGGAATAAAACAGTCAAGGCGCTTCCAATTTCAAGAAGCAGAGTGTTTGATATATGGAAAGTGATCCATTGGAAAATAAATAGCGCAATTTCAAAAGGAACTGGAAGAAAAACTGACAGGTGGCAAAGATAGTAGCAGGATTTTGTCAAATACTATCCACAGCAGGGCTTTTGCAAAAGGAGAGCGTAGCCCTGTTCACTAACGCCTCTTACTGCAATGCAGGTACTAAAAACAAATAAAAAGGAAATCACAACTACTATATGACCCAAAGTAACTGATACAGAAGGGGGAAAGGACGCAGCTGCTCAGGATAATGTTAAAGATGAGCAATTCTTCCCTTTGGTTTTTTTCCAGGCTTGGTTCTCCTGTCAGAATTAGTGAAATCAGTTGACAGCAATATCTGACACCATTAACAACCTCGAGCTAACTTCAAAATCAAATAGTGTGGGGATGAACAACACAGCTACACAGATGGCCAGAGTAACTAATGCCTTGGGTGTAATGCTGGTATTCGAGTTCTTACCTATCCATCAGCCTCATCGTGCCCTGTGACCCCTTACAGAATGATCCACATACAGTAATTTTGGCTGAAACATCAAACAAATACTTGAACTTCATTCCACTTTGAATACAGCAACAAAGATGACATTCCTCTTTTAGGCTCCTCTTGGTAATATGCTTTAGATAAACTCTCTCCACACATATATATGTGCATATATGATGTTTTAATCAATGCTTTATCATCTGCTTTTGAGTATGCACTGTCATCTGAAGTCACTATCAGTTAATTTACTCCAAATTAAGTTCTAAGACAGCTTTAATACAATATGGAGATGACTGTATGAAATGCCCTACTTAAGTTGAACAGAGGTTATCCAGACTATCTTGATGTTCAGCATAGTATTAAAAATTCCATTTAAAAGTGTTACTTGGTATCCTTTGGACCAAGAAACTTAAATTCCATGCATCTGCTCAACTTTTCACAGCCACACTGAATGTATCTCGTGACTAACCACTCAGTTCACATTGGCTTTTGCAAACCAAATCTGATTTACAAGCCTAAAACTAAAGGAGAAAAACCCAAAGCCTCAGCATATTGTCTTTAAACCTTAGTATAGACTCTCCCCTTATTATTTTTGATTTCTGACACCTCCATCAGTCTCTGTCACAAGTGTTACATGGGTATCTAGCTTTGATACCAAGAAAAAAGCAGATACCAAAATGTGAATCTCATCTTCCTTGTGGAGCATCTTCTCCAATTTTTTGATATCATGACACCTTAGTTAAGTTCCACTCTATCAGTGAGTGACCTCTTCATACAATGTATCATGAAGTACCTTTATGATTTATGTGTTTTTACCTTTCCAAAAGACTAACCAATCATCAAACCTAAGGTTATAAGAAGCATTAATAATTAATAAAAATAATACACAGTCCTGGCTATCTAAAGAATCATGTGTGTGTCTTGGAGAAAGCTACACACTTTGGCTTTAATGCTTTTAAGTATTTGTCAAGCTTTTTTAAACACTCTAGAAAATTATTTACTTGTTTATCATATCAGTGATATGATAACTGAGCTGAAGTTTTCCTTTTACCTAACTCAGTGTTGTATCTTCTGTACACCCGAGTCCCAAAGAGAGAAAGTGCTCTTCTCCTGGAGCACATGAAAGGATAACAACAATGCTTACGAAAAGAAAGATAGGCAATTAAGCAATACAATCTCTGTGACCTTTACTCATCTAAGAAGAATTTGACCCGATGCTACCAAAGTGGCCATTTAATGGAACGTGGCTTTCCGCTAGCAGATCGAGCAAGTTCATTTCTGTTGGTCTCTGTATTTGCATTTAATCTTTTAGTGAGGTCATCTCTTTAGAAACCACCTACAGAAATAGGGGAGCAAGTGTTATCTTTCCCCATTTCCCTCCAAATGTTGCAAGATAATGGTAAGCAGAGACTGTTTCTTCCATTAACCCTTTGACCTTTCCTGTTAATGGCAAGTGGTTCATAAAGATACAACAAACAGAGTTCCCTCTGAGATCATAAGCTGTAGGTAACATAAGCATGTAAGGGCTCCATGGTTACTTGAAAAATGTCCTAGGTCTATATTGTGAACACAGACCACAATTTACAGTCCACCAGTTGGCCTGGTGGTTTAATCATCTTATGTGGCAGATCAGTGCTAAAAAAAGGGCATGCACTGAACCATTTTTGTTTTGCATGTTACAAAGCACAAACAGTCAAGTCAACTTTTAATTTAAAAAATGGTAGCAGTTCCTTTCACTCAAAAAGAATATGGTTAGATACCTGACGCACTTGTCTCAAAGTTAAAAACTACGTCCTTGTAATAAACAAGTAGGTATAGCTAGTCAAATAAATACAAAAATCTTAATGAGGTGATAGAAACAATCATTCTCACTCATTTCACACATTCTTATTATTGTTTCGCAACGGACTGGCTGGAAAACCTTTCACACAGCGGGAATTCTTGTCTTAAACCATGATGAACAGCATCACCAGAAGAGGAAGGTATTTCCCAAGACCAGTAATGCTTTTGTAATTTAGTGCCAAATTCTGAGTTAAGGTATGACAACATTTCTGCTACCACCTTCCCTAAAATCTAACTCCCAGCACTAAGACTGTGCCTGAGCACAAGAACTTGCCTGCAGGAGTAGCCTCGCATATTCTGCACAGGAATTATGAAGTGCAGGGTGCACTTGGGATTTCATAAACCTGGTATTCCTGCAATCCGGAATTTAAAAAATCCCCAAGTATCTATTCCAAATTTTAAAGAAATCCATGGAAGTCCCTAACATTTTTGGCTTCTATAATGACTATAAAGAGATCACTTGTTCTGCCACCTGAGAAAGCAGAGACCTTTCACGTGCGAAATTTCAGGGAAGACAAAGTACAGACACTCCCATTCTGATTCCCTTTTTCTCCTTATACATCCCCATCTTCCAATTCTCTTCCAGCTCTCACCACATCATTGTTAAATCATGTTATTTTTTCCATACAGGAGTGACGTGTAGAATGTGTGATCATAGATACACCCAGCTTTGCTGGCCTGCCTCATAAATCTATTCCACCTTCATAACCTGCAGAGGCAGCAGGATGTAGCACGTGGATCTATTCTCACACTCTTCCAACCTTAGGCTCACCTCATGGGAACGGGAAGGTGCCACGGAAGACAAAGCTGAGGAAAACAACAAAGAATTCCTAATTAAAATGTTTTTCTGTGGCATGCAAGGAAGTGAATTTTACCTCGAATAATCTTCATTAAAACCAGTAAAATAAGGTGGATATTGGATACAAATTTCACAAGTGTGTAAGAAAGACTGCTGTGGGCTTTGGATCCGTTTCCACACAAGGACAAAATCGAGGCTGAGGCCCAATATTATTCCTGAAAATGAATCAGGGCAGAATATCTGTCTAAGTGGACAGAAAAACACATTAAAGCTCAGTAGCATTTTCAATATTAAAGTTGATGACAGTGTTTATGTACAAGTTCATTTATATTTTAATTTGCACAGAAATGGTTATTATTTGTAGACATTCCCATGATGATTTTCAAAATAGCATCTGGGTTCTGATTAGCTGTGCGCTCTGAAATTAAAGTCTTTAAGATTGCCTTTTGAATAGAGAGGCATACTGCACATGAAGTCACACCACATTACAAAATCTGCTCACTTTTTTGATGAAAAAAAATGCCTTTGCTAACAGATGAGGCTTTTTTTACCATTCCCTAAAGCATCGTGACAGAGACTATGCCTCTTGTCCACAAACACACCCGAAAAGCCAAGACCTGTGGTGTCAGCAGCCCTAAACAAACCCTGCGAGGGATCCTTCTGCTTGGGGACACAGCTGTTACAGTTCTTTCAGCAGGACACACGATAGCTTAACCACTCAAGTGCTACTGAAACTTTACTCAATTATCATTTTCTCAATGAAAAGGACTTGTGAGACATATCACCTCCCATGTTTTAAAACTGGATCAATTTTCTCCTATGGATTCCAGTTGTTCCAGGATCAGAATGCTCCCCAGAGTGATGTGGATCAAACACTGTCTTTAAAATGAAAATGAGGCAGGCTGATGATACACCCTATCAAAAAATATCGGTTATTTTTATTCTTTTGGGTTGTTTTGGCAACTGGCACTCATAAAACATCAGACAAGCACAAAGCTTTAAAAAGAAAAAAAAAAACAAAACACAAAACAAACCACCGCACAACAAACCCACTTATAAAGAATTAGACCTTTAGGAGACAGCAAATTCCTCCTAGAGCCAAAAGAAAAGCAGACTGCTTCAGGCAATATGTCATCTTCTTAGTTAACACACTGTTCTTTTTCCCCACCCTTTTAAGTGAACTGTTGGAAACGTTTTAGATCTTGTCTAGAGATAAAAGTTAATTTTACATGGTGCATCAAAGATGCAGCATAAACTCATAAATGAAATAATATTTTTCTAGTAAGTCTGCTGGCAATGCAAGAGCCTGACTTTGCACTGTTGCAAAACCCTCCTATAAGAGCAAGTTTCTACATATAAAAGTTTAACTTACTTGTCTCTCAGCAATATTCAATAAAACAAGTTCAGATCTATTAAGTGAAGCTCATCACTGTTTAATATCAAATGCTGTCTTTCTCTGTGAAAACAGCATTTAGTTTTTACAGATATCACAGTCATCTCCCTTCGCATGAGTAGAGCAGATATGAAAGGATCTCTGTTGTACAGAGAGCAAAACAGACACAGTTAAAAGATAGAAAAAAGCGCCCTCTATTAAATAATAGCCATTGTCTTAATTATTATTACTGTTTCATTATACAATTAGAGTTATTTTCCTTGCTTCACTAGATTGGTTTTAATTCTTTGCTTTCCCTAGTACAAAATAGATGAATGCAACTTTTGTGGCACTTTCTGCATGCATCGTGCATTTATTTTGTTTGAAATTATACTTTTGGATATCCCATGAATTTCCAGACGATCTCAACATATGAGGCTCCTGCTGTACAACCAGTAAGAGCTACCTGTTACTGTGCACTGAACGAGCTGTCCTTCTCAAGAGAGTTATTTACCACCTGAGGAGGAAAACCATGAAAAAAAGTCCAAAACAACCTCCAATGATGTATTTCTAACGTGATAAGAAGGAATGTTAACATGACCTCAAGGATTAAAATACAAGTGTTTAATGCATCACCAGGAGTATCTGATGCAGACCAGGTAACCCAAGTGTGTTGAGATACAGGTGTCCTTAACTAATGACTTCACACAACAAAGATAGCTGCTGTTTATCCGAGTGGTTCTTCAGTTTGAAAGGAAAACCTCCCCTTACAACAAGAGTGCTCTGGCAGATTACCAAATGATTCTTTCATACCCAGATAAACATTTTTAATCCTTAGAGGCTGTCCTAGCCAATCCTCCGCCAAATATAATGAATGCAATTAAAGTCCTACCCTACAGTACTGATGTGATAACCTGTCATTGTGAGAAAGAGCCAGTTGAATACACATAATAAATATCTTCATCTGCACATATTAAAAACTGAGGCAAACCACCTCCTCAAAGAGTCAGGATTCTGCTCTTTATTAAAAAAAAGCAAACTATACATATATACTACAAGTATGAAATTATTTCAAGGAAAGGTGCACAGACTAAATTTTTTTTAGTTATTCTGAATACAGAGAGTAAGAGAGAGCTTGGTGATGAACTCACCAGTATGACATAATAATACCAGTAAATTGAGCATACAAAACATCATGACAGTAGTACTTAAATATTTCCCATGTGTCTGAACAATTTGTGCATTAGCAGTCTATTGCCTCATCACTTACCCACAAAACAATCTGAACTGATAACTCTTTCTGACAAAGATTGCCATTTATTATCCATTCTTACAGCATCCAGAATAGTGTATTCAATTTATATCAGCAATAATCAAGAGGACAGCATCCAGTTCGCAACATCAAGCCACTGTCCAAGAGGGGTTGCAATTTGCAGCCCATCTGCCCATAAAGATGGTGAGAAGAGCCTACCCTGGTAACTTCAGTTCCACACAGGTGTCACAGGGCACACGAGAGGGCACATATGTAGCAGAAACCTGGTGCACACAGGGCCAGGAAGATGGTCTTCCCTTTCTCAGTGGAGGCCCTCTGTTACTTAACCTCTTGACCTGAGGCTAGTAAGCAGGAAACATGCCTCAGAAGAGGTTGCAGCAGTGGGGCAGAGAAGGCAGGGGAGTTACCAGCAGTTGCAATAAATTCAGACCAGAGCAGGGAACTAATTCATGCAAGGTTTCAGTCGTGCCCCGACTCTGCCCTTCTTGCCCTGGGCACTGTGCAAGACAATAAAGAAGGAAGAGAACGTCACAGCGTGATCAATATGGCCAAGACACAGACATATAGGCAGGGGTTGACTTCCTCATTAGTGTGTGGGAATAGTAGTTTTTATCCATCTCTTTGCCTCAGTCTCAGGCTCATGTTTATGTTACAAATTGGTAGCAACTAAGACCTTCCAAAAGCGACTTCAGACACAGTGTTTTTCCATATGCATATTTTTGGTTTTGGAGTTGATACATGCTGTTACTAATACATGGATAGATATTAATACAATCATGTAACCAGCGGATGGCCACCTGACAACAGGACTCTGAATCAGGCCGCTATGAAAATAAATACCTTGTCAGACACACGGAAAAGCCATAACAGCCAAAGTCTGAAGCAAACCATCTGCACAAAACACCACAAAGTCAATTAATTGACAATAACTGGTTCTACTTTGAAGCATCTCAAATTCACATTTAATGATGCTTAATGCATCATTTTATTCGCCTAACATAACTGGTTAGCATAAACACACGAAGTGCTGACAGTGACCTTTCTGTCTCAAATATGCTATTCACAGCTATTTAATTAATCCCTTACGTGTAGCAGGACATACAGCCTAATGTCCTACAGAAGGGCACTGAATTGGCCTTATTGTCACCATATGAGATGGCATTCATCTCCAAATGCCAAAGCTCAGCATAAGGAATGCAGAATAAGAATAGAAAGCATTTTAAAGGACAAGAGGAGAAGAAACTCTTGAATAGTGTGCTCTTTGATTATCATTTACGGATCAACTTTTTCAATGAAAAGTATCTAAGAGATTGTTTTTCCACTCCTGCAGACCAAGACTTTAAATGCAATTGCTTTTGTACTTCAAAGGAGTATTTCTTCACTAACCAGCAATTAAGAGTCCAAGGTCAGTCAAGGCAAAAATTCATCAGCAGTTTTGTAAATTTTCCCTCTTATCAAGCTGTGTATGTGCATAAAGCACTGACTGCATGGCTGTCCTGAAACAGCTTGAGAGCTTCAGAAGCAAAGAGAAAGTGAACTGCAGTTAGCAACTACAGATGATGCACTACTGGACATTTGAAGAGATTCTACTTCTTTCTCTTCTACTCCATAAGCCTGTCAAAAAATAAGAGATTTTCAGTCGGGGTGCAGACATTTATTTATTTATTTTATGTTTGGTCTGGATAAGAGTACACTAAAAATTTAAAAATCTATTTTAAATAGTTCCAAGCACAATATGAAAAACAAACAAACAAAAAACCCCACTCCAAAACCCAACAAAACTCCATGATTCCCAATGTACTTAGGTGTCCTCCCATTGTTTTGCTTCAAAAGTACAATCTCTAAACAGAAGTGCTAACGGACATGATTTAGTGGCGATGGACTTGGGAGTGCTAGGTTAGTGGTTGGACTTGGTGAGCTGAAAGGTTTCCAACCAAAATGACTCTCTAATTCACCACTAAATCTTCCACAGTCTGTCTGTTCTCTTTTTTTTAAGATTCAGACTACATACTGAGCTAACAACTGCTACCTTTATCAAGAATAAACAACTTACAAAGGGTTATTAGATATTTCTTATAATGGCAGCCACTTACAGCTGCAAATCTCTATAGGCAGTTAGAGCAGTTATTCTAATTCTTATCGAAGGGGGACTGTTCCCATGTCTTGGCTTACCCTGGGAAGTCTGAAGCAAACTTCTTTCCATGGGGTACCAGGTAAACACAATTATAAAGAAATAATTTAATTGCTTCTTTTACACTAGAAATTTTAAGTAGTTCAGGAAACACTATGAGATTTCCAAAATTTAATTCTGTAATCTTTAAACAGTTCTACTGAAGTACTTTTATCAAATACAGTTCCCTGGATCTGTTTTTACCTTATAGTTATTACCAATAGCATGTGTTCCTTACAAACTAATCCATTGACACAATGATGTACGGTGCAGGCAAAAATCAATTCTTATTGATTGGTTTGAAAAGCAAAAATATTCTTATTTTTATACTTATAATTTTTTAATCTTTGTATAAGAGAAAAAAAAAAAAAAGCAAAATAAACACCTTTCATTTCTCACAGCAAGAATTTCCAGAATATTTTTGTCTGCTCTGTACCTAGAGAAAGCTGACTGACAGTGGAAGCAAGGGTAAGGGGTTTGTTTGGTTTTGGGTTGGGTTTTTTTTCTTACTTTTGGGTTGTTTGGGTCTTGAGGGTTTTTTTCTTTTTTTTTTTTTGAAGAGTAGCAGACACTTAGGTCAGTCCCAAAGTTTACATTATCTAATGCATTTGGGTTGTTTGGGTCTTGAGGGTTTTCACACCAGCGTACATAAAGCTGAAGAGTACAGAAAGAACTATTTCCCTGTGCTTCTTATCACTGTGCACTTCCCTGGCACAGTCCCTACTTAGTCCTTTGCTGTTCTTCTGAAAAACACATGTGGATGTTTCCAACCCATTTCACTGGCATATAGGTGACTGTATGAAAAGCAGCAGGATGACAGAAGAGATGTACAGACCAGGTCCTTGCTTTAATGGCAGAAGGAGAAGTACAAAATAGCAGCCCTGCTTAGACAGCTGGTACACCATGAATGTATTCACTCAAGAGTACGTACTGTGGGGACGCACGATCATACGCCCTGTCACGTTAAAACACAGGAGTAGAAGGCTGCTCTACGCCTTACACGATGATTACCACTGTTATTATAATAAACATCTCAAGCAGCTCACGTGCATTAGCGCTCTATGTGTCAGAGGGATCTTCCCAGCATTTCTGCATAGCTGCCTTTCAGAACTGACAGTTCATATTCTATTAATCAACACTGTAAATCCCAACAGCCCCTCATCACCCCCCCCCAAGAGCCTTAAAAGTAATTTTTTAGTATTTTATCAGAAATGACTGCAGAAACTCATCAGAAGAAGCAGCAGAAGTGAGTCACTGAGAATTGCAATCAACTCCAAGTAATAAAATTGTGGCTCTGTTTCAGAGCAGTGACAATTCTGCAAGTCCCTTTTTCTCTTCTGAATCGATTACCTTTTACTTTTTTTTTCCTCCTCTTTTTCAAACTCCACACTAATGCTAGCATTCTGTTTGGGTCACTTTTACCTTTAAAGGGTCATGACAGCTGGCTGGAAGAGCATGCAAAGGGACAGTGTGAAAGCCCTCAGGATGACTAGGGAGAAGAAGGTACAGCATAATTCTTGACAAATTTAATAGCTCTTTGCAGCCTGCCATTCCCTGCTTACACATTCTTTTAGTACTAGTCTTTCTGCTCCATGCTGGATTTTAACAGTAATTAAAGCCCCTTCTCAAAGGCTGCTACAGATATTGATTCTAGATCAGTCTCTATTCCCAAATAGCCCCATAATCTGTTTACTTTCCTAAATTAAAACTGGCATGGTCTCCTCGGAGTTGCTATGCTCTCACTGCTGCCAGTGGAAATTGCAAGTGCCCAGCTTCTCCAGACTATGGCTGTAGAGTGTGAAAGGCCTGGCTTGCTTGTGGCACTCTGAAAACGCTACAAGAAGAGGCCCACGTCAGAGACAAAAGGAACCCTTTGTTCAGTCCACAAGATCACACAGTTTCATGTTACCAAGTCTTCTCTTGCTGCGAGAGAGATTACACCAGCGTTTTCCAAGGAAAATTGCTCAGTTCCAGTCTGTCGAGCTGTAAGAAACTTGAAGCAGCTCCTAGATCGAGCCAATCAATAATGGTCCAATCACCTTCACCGTGGGCAGTAGGGGAATCGGAAAAGCAGAGCAGGTACCCTGCATCACTGCAAGGCAGCTGCCAACAAACAGTCCCTTCAAGACAGTTAACTCTGAACACCAACAAACATCCGACACTCACTGCTTACACCAAAGGCAAGGAAGCTAATGAAAGGAAGAGGTTTCCCCTGCTTTTTTATTTTAAAATACATGAGCACAATGAACAGACGCTCCTTGGTATCTCCCGTGTTGTCTCAATTAGCGGGTTTTACATTCCCACCTAATTCCCCCTCTGCTAGACTTGCAATCCAGCACACAGCAGGCACCAGAGAAAATGACTGGTGTGGCTAGGAATGCAGCAGAGATGAGATGTGTGGACACTGTACACCTGCCCATTCAAGCAAGGTGTGTTCTCAATACCCAGGCACTCGAGTCTCACATTCATCATGTTCAGTCCAAGGCAGTGTACTTTCTTTTACCTGCAACTGATTCGGTGTGCAGAGAATCCATATCCACATCCATCACCTTCAGAGAAACAGAATCTATCTGCAAATGTTGAGCTTCAATTTTCCTGCAGTGATCTGAATGACAATATGCTGCAGGTGAACATGTTAAATATCCGCATTGGTAGACATGAAAAAAAAAGTTCTGCTGGAGTCATTAATAAATGTGGCTAATGTGGAAAAAGACTCATTTCAGAACATATCTATGCACTATTGAGGGTGCTGGGAAAGGCTCTTTTTCAGTGAGAAAATATAATACTCATTGCAGATGTCAGTGTGTGTAATAGAGATAAAGATGGGGCATCTGCATTTATTATTATTATAACCTGTAAAACATCAGTAGCCACATTGTAATTTACCCAGGCAACGGTGCTTCTAAACCTTCTAAGGCAACATCAGGCACTTTCAAAGCTATTCATCACGTCCTCTTTTTTGTTCCCCACCGACAACCGATCATCAGTGCCAAGTGCAAATGATGAAAACCTAGTTTTGGAGGAAAAGTCTGTATAAGACATCAGACAGTGAACGCCTATCAGGCTCCTGAAATATTGTCATTGTTTTCAGGCACTGCTGGTCATTGCTATGCCACACAAAAAAGAAGGAGAGCTTCAAGTGAAGCATGTTGTCGGTGGACCCTTGCCAGAAGTCCTGCAAATGCAAGTAAGGAAACAAGAAAAATGGAAGTGTACATAAAAACAAATTCAACTCACAAGTTATGATAATGCCCATTAAACATCAGATATATGAATACCTATAACTGCAATGCTGACGACAGATACTTTCTTTTCTGGACATGAACAGAAGACATGACTGAATACTGATTGGTTAGGTAAGAGCACCTTGGTCCCACAGCAACATACTGGTTTTTGTTTTTAATCTCTCCTGCTATACTACTGGGAAATAGAGTACCTACTGGTTTCAACATCTGAAATTAGTTTTGAGATGAGAGTAGGAACTCGTAACGTATGGAGCACTGTAATCAAAGGAAGCTACAAAGATGAGAATCAAAATAATCTTTGGACAACAGGTAGAGAGACCTAACAGAGAGCCTCAGGGGAAAAAAATAATCCATGTGCTATTCTTGAGCAAAGGTCAGAGAAAAGGCATGAATTGACTACAAAATTGGAAAAATCTCTATTACAGACAAAAAGAAAACCCAACAAAACCCAAAACCAACCAACCAACCAACCAACCAAGCCCAAAATCAAACTAAACAAGTAACAAAAGAGAAGATTCAGGAATGACCTCGATTTCAATCTGCTTACCACAGAACCTATTGCATCCAGGATTCCCCAAAGGCTACAACACCTTTCCCTCCACCAGAGGTTTCTACAGAAACCATCCTGTTCCACATCCCTGACTCTTGATTAAATCTTGATGGCCTTCAGGAGGGATGTCACAGATGCACTTCATTCTGCTGTTTATTCCCAGGTGAGACAGTGAATCATAGAATCGTTAGGGATGGAAGGGACTTTTTCAAGCTCATCATTCAGAGGTGGGAACTGACCCTGTCCCACTGACAGATGTTATCCACTCCTGGTACATGAAGTTAAGAACCATAGATTTATTCTGCCTTGTTCCAGGCCTGAAGCTAGTTGGTTAAGTAACATATACTATCTATTACAACAAAACTACCTGATGTAAGACATTAGATGCTCCTCTAACTGCTAGAGACAGAAAAAATAATAATTTGTAACAGTCCTTTTCCATGATGGCCTGAGAATTTGGTAAGTTCAAGTCTACTGATCCTGCGGAAAAGTATAGACACATCTAACTTATTGGGCTTAGCTTGAGAACCCTCTTAACCATGAAATAATGAAACTAAGATAGAACAGTACTGAAATTGTATCAAATGGAGTGTGGAATGAGTATTACATAAGAGCAATTTTCTTGTAATAACAAATCTTACTTATTTTTATGGGTCTCTAAATAATTTCTTCCTAGACTTTTTATGTGGCTTTTCAGCACAGCATCAATGAATATAAAAAAAAAGCTATTTAAGGTCTTTCCCATTCTGTTTTTAGTTGCCTCTTGGCAACTAGACTTCTTCAATAGGAAAATATTTGATATTTATACCTGATACGGTGTTTCTGTGATACAAAAGTACCTGAAAGCCATCCATCTAACAAGAGAATGGGGTGTGAAAACACACACGTTTCTAAAACAACCTCTTCTAGACTTTCATGCAAGTTTTTCTCATTAAGATTTTATGTTTGGAAAAGGCATTATTAAATACTGTGTTTTACTCCACAAGCTACACCATAAGAACATCTTTTATATATTTTCCGAACTCCCACTGGTGCCACTTTATTTAGTGTTCCCATTAAGCAATACATTCTCTACACTTGCATAGTCTAAATAAGTCACTGCCCTTTTTTTTTATTAATTTCTAAGGGTGGGGTTTTTTTTTTGGTTTTTTTTTGTTTTGCTTTGTTTTTAAGTATGCAGCTGTCACAGCCTAGCATTAAAACATCACCTGGAGAACAGCAGTAGAAATGGATCACTTACTATCTGCTTCAGCAAATACTACACAGACAATATTTCTCTTGGTCCCCTGGAATCCATGGCAAGTCCCATTTGTTTGTTAGTGGTTTGTTATTACAAAGCTGACATTTCTGTCCTGGGGAAGAGCAAAAGATTTCTATCCTTCAAAGAAAAATAACATCCTTCCTGCCCCAGGTCTTCAAAGTGAAGACAAAGGATTTCAAGGGGTTTTTTTACCAATTCATAATTTCAGTTTTAAACTTGTGTTTCTGTGATCACATGTTTGGGCATGTCAGTTGTGCTGCCCACCGAGCTCATTCACTGGGTCTGCTTCTCTGTTCAGTGCTGCTGTATTTCACTAAATGATTCTTCAGCCTCTGTGGGAATTTGATATTTATTTTAGTATATTGGATGCTACCATTTGACAGATTCATGCTTCTACATTTTTATTCTTCAAAAACAGTTAAGGTTTCCATCTAGTGTTTGTTGAAGACACTCGGTGCCATGCCTGATAAATCTAAGACTGCAGGTAGCCCTAAGAAATTTTCCATCAAAAAAGTTTTGATATCTCTTCCTTCCCCCTTAGTCCCCTCCACCTTGCCCCTTCCCCTCCTCCTGCTGACCTTAACAAATTTCTCTCAGCCACCACCATACCACTGAATATCCAAACTGATGGCATTATGGTTTTGGATATACTCCAAAATTAACTGCTTTCTGCTACTCAAAATGTGCTGTAACCTTTTCAACCCTTCAGTATTTTCAGTTTTGAAAGAGAGGCCAAGAAAACTTGCTGGGATCATTGAAAGCAGAAGAAATATGTTCTTCTGTTCACTAGCAGAACATTATATTCTTCCATAGACTCCACTACCTAATCTGCCATTTTAATCAATATTAGTGCTGTAGCAATGCTTTTCCCTTTGGTATTTCTGAATCCATTGCTGCATCCTTTCTTTTATACAATTTCTTCTTCACAATTCTTCACTGAAAACGTGACATATTCCAACTAGCTTCTTCCCCTGCCTTTGATCAAAAGCTTCAGTGGATAACACAGAAAGGCACGTTCTTAACATTCACATAGTCACCTGTCCTCCATCACTCACCTAGGCTTCCATCTGAGCTCTATCAGAGAGGCTGAATTTTTATTAAGTATATGCTATGAATACATCTCCGTTCCTGCATTTAGTTGTCTGTCTTTCCATCTCATTTCTTCAGACTGATGCCTTATTCTAAAACACTTTCTGGGTTTCTGTCTCTCATTCACTGGCTGTTCGACTTTTTCAACCCATTGCACTGAAGAGCTCTGCCCCTCATTTACACTCAGCTGCAATCAAAGATGGGAGATGCTCTTTATGCCCTCAAATGAATGGCTTTTCTTCCATTGCTGGCAGACAGCCATCTGTTTCCTAAAAAGACCCTCCCCACTGTAACGAAAACCACCAACAGTGTTCAATCACTTCTGCTTCCTTAGTTCAATTTCACCTGCCCACTCAAAAGAGAAAGCAACTGGTGAAGAACTCAACTGAGAAAACACCATTCAGAAAATCATTATTCCTGAAGGACTGGTGCGGTTTGTTGTGCCAAAATGTGAGAGTGCATGTGTATTTCTTAAAAATCACTACTTCTGAGTGAGAAGTAAAATATGATAGGGACTGAGACAAGTAAACTTAATACACATGATTCAACAGCTTAAAATGTCACTTAAATTTCACTACAAAATTTTGTATCGCCGCTTCGTTGTTGGATTCTTTTTTAACTGTTGGCCTTTTCTTCCTTCCTTAAAATATTCATGGTATATGTAAAATGTATTACAATCAGATCCTTATTCTTTATTCTATTTAGAAGAGATACAAATCTAAACAGAAACATTATTATGTAGATATTAAAATATAAATTATTGGATCAGATATGAAAATCTGATGAAGAAAAATCCTCCTTCCATGAGAGAGCAAATAAATGCTTATAATACCAAAGGAAAGTCTAAGCTTTTCTTCAATAAAAACGCTTAATGATGCAGCACAAAAGTATAATTTGTACAATGAATAATAAGTGAACCACAACGGTATATACATGCTTTGAAATCTGAAATTTTTCTTCACAAGTATTACTCTGTGTAGATTTGAATGTAATTTGAATTTTAGGTTCAAGGAGGATGTTAACGTACATTAATTCCAAAACCACCTATAGCTTCTTAGACACGTAGTAAAATACTACAAATGCAGGTAAATCCAATGCCTTACAAAAATCTTTAAGCAGAGTATCTACTTAATTTCTAGGATGGAAATTAATAAAAATGATAAGCTTGAAAATGAAAGCAAAGGTCACATCATAGGATACAGCAGCAAAATTGGTGTGAATACAGTGTGCCATGTTTGAACGTTAGAAGTGTGAAAACATTTTTCTCTTCTTAGATGTTCAACAGCTTTTAAAATTATGCACAATTAGACCTAATAAACATCCCACATCTTTTTCAAGCTACTGCACTTTGACTGTAGGCTACACACATTCTAATGCTGGAAGTGTTGCAGAGATATTTTATAACACCATTGCACTGAGACAAAATCATGATGAAGTAGCATGTCGGAAAGTTACAGATAATTGGAAGGTGTAGATGCCTTGTTAATAAATCACTTTAATCCCAAATACATAAAGTCAGCCCTGAAAGAATTCTGCTTTTGTTTACATGATGTTGGTGCGCTGCAGTCTGCCATGTATGGAGAGTTTACAGAGGACTTCTGGTAGATAAGAGTTATTCACACTAAACTGAAGCGTGTGGTATGTTCATATCTGGTTAGAGCAGCTTTTTCACTAGACACTCGGTCTCTTTTATTCATGAGATCCTAGTACTTCAGATTCATACTACAGGCAGCACTCAACTCCTGTGAGGCCACATTTCTTTCTCTTCATTTCTGAAGAACATTTGGAGGTGCAAAATTAGACCCTCCCCAAAAAATCACTCTTATCCACTTAAAATTGTTAACAGAGAAAAGAATGTGTCTTCTGCCAATATTTAAAATCAATTCTCTTTCCTTTGTTGTTTAAGATTTTTTTTTTCAGATCAATATTTAATGATCTATCAGGGGCTCAAAGAAATCAAAGGAAACCGTACTAAATGTGTTCAGCAGAAGTTCTCCGTGTGCAACAACCAAGGCAGCAGATGGTGAACAGGTAGGCCCAGCTCTCACTCACTGCAAGGAGCAGGCATGATTCACATGAGGTTGTGACCTGACCCCTTCTGTACCTAACTACAAAGCAGGCAAGGTGTGGGAATTAAGAGAAGAGACACACAGACGTGGAAAGATTAAGATAAAACTCCAGATATTAATGTCTGAAGTTGATACCTCTTGAGTTTTGTCTGAGTGAGCTGTTGCCTTCAGCCAGCGTGTATGGATGCTCCAGGAAGATGGATTCGCAGGGAGAGATTTTCCTGGGATAAGCACAGGTATCAAGCACTTGCTGGCTTCTGACCCACTAAGGAGAGGGTTGTATAAACAGCATTTGATGAATGGCAATTTGTACAACATTGCAAGTCAGCAAAGAGTTATTAAAATTTAGGTAAATTTATCCTGACCGCTGAAAAAACCCAACACACCTTGTCTGTGAGAGACCACAGTGCAGCAGTGCACGCAGCAGTGCATTAGCTATGGCTAATACCAGACACGCAGTACTTCATATATATGAAGCTTAATGATTCTTTTTAAGAAATATTTAAGCATTTTTTTTCTGCCAAAAATGATTTCACACTTTCAAATAGGTGGCAAAATGAAAAACACATTGCCAATTTACTGAAGTTGTGAATTTTGTTTTCTACCAAAGCAGAGAAAGGGCCCTAAATCGCAGGTACATTGTAAAAATAAAGCACTGCAGATCTACAAAAACGACAAAAAGTGAAGTCATCAAGCTTTCCTGTGAAAGCAGAGAAGTACAAACACCCACTGTGTCTTCGATTTTATTGAACATTTGGGGTTTGAACTGAGCTGAGCCAAGGATCTCTGGAAAATATCATAATCAAAAAAATCAGAAATTTTCCATTGTAAATTTTATTTTTAAAAAAAACAGAGCACTGATGCTAAAGATTTAAGCTCAGTTGACATGGACTATCATCATTAAAACCACTTAGCTATTTTCCATTTATGAATTTGGTAAAATATGCCTCAAAGACAAAGTCCTCGGATTTACAAAGCCAACTACACGCAACATTTCCTTGGCCGTGTGCAGCCAAGGGTATACCAGCAGAAAGCACATACCATACTTATTTGGTGACTGGTCAGCTCGTGGAAATGTGAAAAATAGACACCACCTACTTTTCAAAATTTGATTTGAATACCTTATAATAGCCAGCTGGGGCTTGAGAGGCCTCAGCCACACCTTCTCCCCTTCTTCACATTCCCCCAGGTATGAGACCCAGAAAAGGCCAGAAGCTGGGACGGCGAGCCAGCTGACACACAATTGGGCAAGTCACATGTGTTATTGAGGCATAAAGTTAAGAGATGCAGACTGCTCTGATCAGAACGATAACAGACAATTTGGCAAGTGTCCATTTCTGCTGGAGATGATGTCTGAGGTATGTCAAAGAAGAGCTACATCTGAGGAAGCCACTTCTTTTCCCTGAAACAAACATCTGGGAGCCTCCAAAGACCCCTTTCTCGGAGGAGAACTCGCTTATGCGAGGAAGCATAACGGATAGCAAAATGTATGAATGTAGCAGAACGAATGTCTGTATAGCATGGAGGGTCCTAACTGCAGTTGCTATGGCTTAGACTAACTTTGGAAAGTAAAAGCCACCTCATTCTGAAACACAGATTTCCTGAGTGGCGTGATAAACATGGCTATTTACTTTCTAGTTTCTTACACTCTACTTCAGAAGAAGCTATTAGCAATGTAAGGAAAATGAGTGTGTATCAGAAAAGTACAGCAGCCCAAATCCTTATTTTTATATCCAGGTCTCAGCCAATGCTACTGACAGAACACAGTGGCTCAGCCCTGGTGACTCCTGGCACAGAAGTCACATCTAGTATTAGCACAGCCCAGTAAATGATCTCAGGTAGCTTCATGTTGTCACACCTGGGTCTGCCATGAGAAGTAGCTTGTGAACTAGAAAATGCGTAACCATGGGAGCACACATATTTTATATTCTTTGGAGGGTTATTAGCACATCTCAACAATTTCTCTGGGAAAATAAGGCTTGCTACAGAGAATAACACTCAAGCCAAGAATGGGAAATACTTCCACAATTCTGGCTTGCAGAACAGACGGAACGGCCCGAGTCACTCACATGCATGCCCAAACCCGTTTGTTCCCAGGGCTGAGGCAGCAGCACCGCTCACACAGCTGTGAGCAGGGTAACGACATGCAAACGCTGAGCAGGTCAGATTTCTTTACAAAGCAAAGGAAATCTTTCCTGTATAATACATACTGTCTTCCTGACTTAGGCTATCACAGCCACAGCGAAGCTGAGTGAATCCTGTGAAAAACCACTACAGAGAGTAAGTTTCATGAAATTAAGGTTCATACACAGAGCTTGTTAGTGAACAGCCAAATTTATGGCAGTTCAACCAATTCATAGAAGATGCATCGTCTTTCAGAAATACTCAGAGGACTCTCTCCAGAAAATGGAAATTTCTGATTCACTCAATCGTTTCACTTTGAAACATTTAATAACAAACAAGATGCTTCATGTTTTAATAGGGTTCTTTAAGCAGAGGATGATAGGAAATCTTTTCTACAGTCCTGCAACATTTTGTAAGACCTATTGACTAACAAGACAGGATTGCAGAATTGAGCATGCTTCTCACTGCTCAAAAAACATGCTCGTGATTCATCCTAACCAGGAGAAATGGAGAAAAGAAAACTTTTGTCCATGCTTTACATTAAGATTGCAAAGATGGAATATTAAACCTGACACTCATGCTCTAGACTTCTACTCATACTACAGCCCTGGAGAGGGGAGAAGGCCACATGAGGTAAAATCTCCTATATGCAAGTCATGATGTTGACACATATAGAGCATCTACCTCTTTAAACAGGAAGTTGCACCATGTAACTACATAAAGTATATTTTTTAAATTCAGTCCCCATTATGGAAGCACTTGGACATCTCTGACAAATAAGATAAAAGATAAGATAAGATAAAATATATTTTTTCCAATCCATTGAAGCAAGAAGGCAGAAATGACAGGATTTCCCACAGCTTAGATAAAACTTGAGTTGTATTTTGTTAAAGGGAAGGTAGGTGGTGCAGAGTTTCCTTTTCTTTCAGAGACCCAGGTGGGACCCTGCTGAGCTCCATTCCTTGAAAACAAGCCATGTTCAGAGATAAATCTGATATGCCATACACTGCAGCAAATACTTTGGAGGCAGCATAACAGAGGGGATCTCATCAACCAAGTCAAGGCAAGGCATCGCCAGTTAGAGAACCTTTCTAAAATGCTCTTGATGCAAACCTCTTTTGCACAAGCAGATATCTATACTTTGCCCCAAAATTGCACATCGTGCCTTTTACCAAACATGCTTGGTAGTCTGAGTAGCTCGAGGTTGGTCTGGTTTTGTTGTCTTGACCGTACAGAATACCCTTTGGTATGTTTTAATCTAGGAAGACATCCCAATTATAATATTAACACAGGCAATTTTTTTTTATATAAGTTCACGCCTTTGATGACTTGAGACGGCCAAATAGATTACAAAAGCATCTGCTCAGCTACTCGACAGGTGTCTCCTCAGTAAAGGATCTCATGATTGGATCTCAAAGAAACTGTGTGGGCAGTCTTCAAGGAAAAGAGTCTCGAGTGATATCCGCTCAATTAGAAAGGATCTGATGCTGCAGCTGAATTCCTTTGTAATGCTATCTGATGTAGGTGACATGAGGTGTACGTACTTCCAGGGCCATTCAACTGTGGCATAAGGCTTATTTGTGGAACACATCTCATTTGCCCTCTACCCCAAAAATACCACGAGAGGGCATGTCATAAGGTAGGTACTGAAATATTGTGTAGTATTTGTGCTTGGCAGAGTTGAAAGAAAGAAAAGTAAAGGTTAAGATAATCATACCCAGTCATAAATTATACACAGTCTGCAATTACCCTGAAGAAATGTGATGACTATGACCCAGTCTGAAAATGGGTAACACTTATCTGAAGAGGCCAGAACAGATCAATCCTCAGAAAGCAACAGCCCACTGGACTCACTGAAACACAGCAGGTCTAACCCATGAAAGGAGGACAGAAGACTTTGGATGAGACTGGTCCTGATGCATAGAAAAAGTATATATAAAACACCAGTGATACCCAGTGGGGGTTGGGGAAGAAAACTGATGGCCATTGGTTTTCCTCATCAAAGAGGAATCAAGCTGAGCCAGCTTGTCTTCAGGGATAAAGAGACATCAAGGTCTGCAGTCTGTAGAGCCACAATACAGCCTCAGATGCACAGCTAAGGCTTGACTATGTGTGATTAGTGCTTCATTTTCTTTTTGTTTTTAAGTGATAAAAGGCATTTAGTTTAGCATAAATAAATGCTTCTTTGTGGTTCCTGAAATTGGCCAAAATATTCAGTGGTCCCCAATTTCCAAATCAACAGCTGCTACACCCATAGCTGAGCCACCTGTTTGCATATGAGCTCTAACAAATTACAAAACCTGTATTGGATTATTTCCAAAGTTGAACCCAGTGTACTGTGTCAGAAATCCCAAACTCCTTGTTGCTGAAAAGAAATGAAAAGCCATTCATTTACTTTGGAGACAGGCAGGATCAGCTAACTATCTCTGGCAAACACACTAAATGTTGGATACAGACTCTATCTACAGAGTCACTATCTCACCCAGGCAATCAAACACATCCTCCGAGAACACAAATATACCGGCTAGTCCGGCTTGTACCAGAGGACAAGCTTTCCAACTCCTGTATTCTCTTAGAGCAACTATGTGCACAGATAAAGACTATGGATCAATGCCCATGGGATCTCATGAGTGCAAAGAATCCCTTTCATGTGGTAAGATCACAAAACTGAAGCAAGCACAGAAAAGCTTTCTATTTAATGCATGCATTAAACACCCTAGACACAGAGGTCATTACTGCAGATGGCTATGATTTCCAACTGTACAACATACAAGCAGCAGTCAACCTCGTTGCTTAAGCAAAAGTTCACTGCTATTCACGATAAGAAGCATAAACACTCCTTTTCTCTAGAGGCTGGAGGCAACCCAGGGGATGGAAAGGCTAAGAAAGCTGTGTCATAAAGGCATGGTTAGATCTACAGAATGCTAGGCTTTGCAGCAGCACACTGAAAAAGCCTATGGAAAGAACAGAGCTGTAAACACAGGGAAGTACAGTGATACGTAAGAGGCAGCTAAACCCAAGGTCTTGGTGTATTGAAAACTTATGTGCAGGTGGCACTGAATTTCTCTCAGTACTGGAATGCCATGCCCAGAGGCAGTGGTATACAGTCCCCCAAGTGTGTGTGTGGGGGGCGGTGTTACTTTTTACACTGATGAACATGTTAAGGGTGTAAAAACAAACGAGACAAACTGAGACAAACTACATTGACCCACGTCACATCTTTCCAAGTGAAGACTAAGTGATGCAGTTGGTTGACTAGAGGGAAGCAAGATGTTATGTAGCACATGTTCTTTGATAATGCCCTACTTTAGAACCAAAAAGCAGGTTGGTTATGTTTTGAAAGCTACATGATCAAAGAAATTCAGAAAAAGCCTTTTGAATCATTTTTGTAGATGCTTCTATCAAACTGTATCAGGTCAAATCCTCCCTTTCAGTTTGAACAGTTTGAGCCATAGCATTAGTCTTCTGCTCTTTAAGTCTATTCATAAACAAAAAATAAAATGCTTCCCCGAAGAAATGACCACAGTAACACATTATCTTGTGTAACCAACTGCAATCAAAGAGCTTCATTTACTTTATGTAAATTTCTTCTCCCTTTCCCAGGCCTAATGTTTTCTTATTCTCTGTTGTGTCACCTCATATCTAACCTAGATACTAAGATCATCTGGGTGGAGACTCTCAGTAAAATCAGTCATTGCTGACTGGAAAAAATCATCACCTCAGTAACTCAGGATACTTTTGAAGTAAAAACCTCGGTTCCCCCTTCTCTGTTTACAGCATTTTTAAAAAAGCGTTCATTCAACATAGCAAAATATTTCCATATTAATTGCAATTTATTTCTGTCAATAGGAAGTTCACAATTCTTTAGGATCTAGAATCAAGACTGATTTTCAGTAGCCTAAGATGTTCAAAGCAGACATGCATACAGTATGATACTATTAAGTCTAGATGCACTTAATGTTTACAGTATTTCCCCTGTTAATGCTAATAAACCAGGCATAGAAGTTGCATTTGCCTTCTCCAAAGAGCACCACTGTGTCTGCCATTGTTTGCAATACGCTTCCGACTGGAAGACTGGCAGCCCTGAGCCAGTGGCTTACAGCTGCTTCACTGGTCAGCACGTCCTCCTGTACCAAACCGTGAGTTGTGGTAAAGGCATTAAAGCACATGGTACTTTAATGACGGGATTTTAGGGGGGCATTAGACCTCTCTGAAGCCTTGGAGTTTTATTGGCGAAGCGTTACATGCTCCCATGTTTCATTCCGTGGGTGGTTACAACAGTGTAAGGTATTGGCTTGTACTTTATATATGTGTGTGTGTGTGTGTGTCTGTGTGTATATATATTTTTATATAAATACTTTTTTATATATGGATATCCATAATATATATGTGTGTGTATATATATATACCTTAATGTATCTATATCTACTTATATACTTGTATATTCTTACTTCCACTCCACTTCTCTCCTGAAAACTGGAGCACAGCATTGTCAAAAATCAAGGGGGACAATATTTTGTGGACCAAGGTGTCATCTAAGATTCAAACACCAGCATTCACTAAACAAATGTGAGAGGAAGATTTGCCTTACATGCTTTGATACAATCAAGTTTGATGGAAGAGATTTTATCTCTTTTTCCTTGTTCTGTTTTCACTTAACAAGGAATCTTTATGCATGGGCAGTGAGATTTCAAAGCTAAAAAAGTAATACCTTCCTTGAAAATTTGAGGTCTTTCATCTATTTTCTTTTAGTGCACATCAATGAGTATTTCATCTGAGACACATCAGGCTATACACTAAGCTCTAAAACACATTAAATCAACTGGATCGAGTCCTTTAAATGTGTTAACTTATGTCTGCCATGCTCTTTATATATACATCATGATTTCATTTTTATTTATTAATTCTACACCTACCACACTAGGGCAGAATAAACTAGAACTATTTTTTTTCTAAAGCCATTTTATATCTCCTTCCCCATCATCTCCTTGCCATTTTACATATTTCTAGTAATCATACCTTGGATCAGCAACCGTAATCTCATTCACACGAGCAGGAAAATATTCAATTGTTCCTCTTGCTGAATCCCTTCTGTCACTTTCAGTGACGCTGCCACTGCTCCGCTATCAACTCAAGTTCATACTTTCATGTTTTTCAGTACTTATTTCATTCCCAATAGTCTCTTCAACAATCTTTTTCTTTATTTACCCACTGCAGATTTGTAACAGCTACCTCTTCAATCCTTTTAATTTTTAAGTTTCCCATTCGGGTCCTGAGTATCTTTTATTAAGATGAAAGGAACCTCCTACTCTTGAGCTTCCTCTTATCTGCTACAATTCTTTTTATATTCATCCAGAATACTGCTACTCGAGTCATTTCACCTCTCCTATCGCTTTGGCTAAGTCTGTCTTATGCTTATCCACATCTAGCTACTAACTTACTTAAAGTACAACTAATTGTTTTACTCATCTATCGAATATTTAACTAACCCATACTATCATAACAGCTGAAAGACAGAGATTATTTGTGTCATCAACCTAAACATCACTGTACAAGTCGAGCCTTGTACTGGAACTCGATGATA
The DNA here is from genome assembly GCA_013399135.1 of Heliornis fulica. Taxonomy (NCBI): domain Eukaryota; kingdom Metazoa; phylum Chordata; class Aves; order Gruiformes; family Heliornithidae; genus Heliornis; species Heliornis fulica. Next base: position 350,875 of record VXBZ01004235.1, on the reverse strand, counting down.
ATATTATTGTTGATATTATTATTATTATTATTA